>MU400364.1:842951-1307102 GCA_022578955.1 Hypoxylon sp. FL1857 | reverse complement strand
ACGTTAAATATATTATATTTATAATAAAAAAATTTTTATAATTTAATTAATTAATTAATATATTATAAATTATAAAAAGTTATATATTAAAATTTATTATAATTATAATATATTTTTATAATTAAAATAAATTTATAAATAAAAAAATATTTATTTAAATATTATATTAATTTAAATTTTATTTAATTTTTATTATAATTTTTATTATAATTTTTATTATAACTTTTATTATAACTTTTTATCACGTTAATTAAATTTAATATTTCTTATTTTCGTATAATATTAAGTTAAAATTTAACGATCTACATTTAAAATCTCTTAAATAGGAAATTTTTGATAAGAGTCTCAGGTTCGACATAATAGCCCTCGTAAAACTCGGGTAAATGATATGGCAGTTTGGCGGATTCTTAAATATCGACCACCGTCCTTGAGCTAAGATTGATTGACGAATGTCACCAACAATTTCTAACTTGGACGCAACAACTCTTCTCTTACCCGGCATGGTTCATTCGAGACATCCAGATTACAGTATGGATTGGAAGCACTAAGTTATTCTCTTAGGAGAAACGGAATAGACCAAGAATGGTCACCACACCAGTATCACGGACTTGGAGCTAATCGCTGCCGTTGTGCGACCAATCGCTAGGACCGCCAATCCTACCCGCCTCGCGCACGTGTCGGCCAGTCCGCGAAAGTAGACGTCTATCCTACTCTTCGGCTCTAATTCGAAAACAGCATCTGGCCCCGATAGATTTGTCATCATGGAAGACACCGCTGAGTGAGACTAGCGATTATGAAGCTGTGGTGATAAGGGAATCAGGGTGAAAAAAAAGGAAAGACGACTGGATCAAGAGAAAAGGGGGGATATTTAGAGAGATGGATGTGAAGGCAGCGAATGTGCCTCTACCACATCTCAATAGGGACTTCAATGCGCCTCATCCTTGAAATGACACTAAAGCAAGTTTTAGATATACGGACCAAGTCATGTCGAGGCTGAACAGATCGTTATGTGATATCTACCATTACCAACGATGTTCTCTCTCAGAGAAATTGACATGCTCAGCTCTGGATTCCTGGGTTGTTTCTAAATAGCAGGGAGACCATAGATGAACCTGGTATTTTCTTCAGTTCGTTACCTCGATAATCTTCATCGTCTCCGGGCATATTTATCACGTTGCCAACTGGTACTTAGTTGGCGAGCGCATATGTATCAGGCGAAATCGTTTTTCCCGGAACGCCCAGGATCATTACCTTGGTTGACGCTTGTCTAGGTACATCTTAAGCTCCAAAAAGAATGTATCAATAACCATCTAATGTAAGACTCACTCACAGTGACCCTCCTTTTGAAATATGAAAACCAATAGCAATTAAATCCAGAGATTTAAAATATCTTCTTGGACAGCTCCCCAGATATCCCCGTTCTAGGAAACAGTTATGACTCAGAGAATTTGGCGGCATCATGAGATTATCAAGGCCATGCTTATTTCAATGAAGAGACAATAGGAGAATATTGGGCGTCACTGGGATGGATAGCTTTGGGATACTGAAGCATTCAGCAAATCAACTCACGCAAAGTCTCCTACCCGTATTGCTTTCCTAAGGGGAGACTGACTGAAGGGTTAGCTTATGAAAATACCTACGCGCATTCACTCACATATTGTTGTGAGCAAGGGGGACGCGAAAAAAAAAATACAAAAAGCTCAGCCTTCGTCGAACCTCACCGAGGCTCGAACCGAAGGCCTACGAAAACCCTATGTACACTTGTAGAGGATTTTGCTATCCTAGGACCACTGCCAATTGAGCCACCGTACCGCGTACACTTGTAAGGGGTACCCGACTCCCTTGGCGGGTCCTAGGCCAATGGAACTGTATGTCATTATGGTATATATGTTTAACTTTGATGCGGTGTGTGCACCACAACACCGTCCGCGACTCATTGTGATGCACGTGCCGGCACCTGAAGCGCGCGACGCGCCGGTCTACGCACAAAGGTTGCTGTGGATACAATCGACCCCCCTGAGCCTTACAAGACACAAGAAATCTTACCTGATACTTTACTTTCCACTACCATATTGGTCTTTATACGCGCTCACTCTGGGCGGCGTTTAGCATAAGGAGGTCGAGCGACATGATATATGATGCTATGATACTACGCCATACAACAGGCTTGGATCTGACGATGCCATACTATGAAGACTTCCTCTAGATGATGAGAACGACAATCCAGATTCGCTACGAAGATCTATAATGAAGGATAAGATACATTGTAATGATTGAGAATCGAGGGCGCCTACTATCTATTTGGTGAAGAGCTTTGAAGCTGTTAATACGAAATAGATAACCGAATCCGCGGTTATTTGATATGCACCCCCAGTAGTGTCACAGTGATGGTTGTTCCCTCTGGTGTCCTGCTTGGTGTAATCCCCTTTCCCATCCTATTCTACGACTAATACTGATTTAATCAGCATTCGTTATTTGAGGGAAGCGAATGGACTCTGGTGACAAGTTTGGAGTATCGTGCTCTGTTGGCAGGAATATTGGAAATCCCCCCTGAATGTAAATGTAAAATAGGGGTAACCCTTGACATGCATATTATCATTAGGTATATGCTATATAGCGATATAAGAATTATGCAGCAAGGGAATACAGCTGCCTTCCCCACCGCGCCCCACCACTAAGTCAAAGCTTCCCCACGTTCCAGGTACCAACGACGTTGAGCCCCACCTTGAAGCTCGCAATTAACAACTTCACGCCGCAACCCGAGCCTTCTCTGCATTCACACCTTTGTTGTGTTCGTGTTGTCGCTGTTAACCGACAATCTCAGTGTCTCAGTCCCCCTATGCCCTAGACCGAACGCCGCAACCAACGAATCAACCATGGCAAACCCCAAAGTCACAGAGGCGCTTGCCCAAGTGCAATCGTCCGCCGACCCAGCATCCGCCTTCGAGAGCCTCCTTGCGAACATGAAATCCATATCGACGCCCCAGACCGTGTCCAGCGACCTCCGCAAAATCATAGATGCCGTGTTCGGCTCCTCGCCACAGATCAACGTCGTTGGTCAGCGCTCCGTCCTCAACTGTCTCGTAGAGAAGCTGCGCGAGTTCAACAACGCGGACCTATGGGTTGAGATCGCAGAGTATGCCCTGGCGGCCATTTCCACAGCGGCGGGAGGCGCCCAGGGCTCGTCTACAAGCACGGCTGGCACATTCCTCGACCAAGTCGCCGCTCTCCGCGAGCTCCTAGCCGACGGCCACGAAGCCAACGAGGACCACGTATCTGCCGCTCGCGCCCTTGCCGAAATCCCCCTCGACAGCTCCTCGCGACGAGTCACCCCCGAAGACCGCGTGCGCGTGTGGGTGCGCATTGTACGCAACTACCTCGAAGTGGACGACACAACATCCGCCGAGACGTACCTCAACAAGCTCAAGAACGTCATCTACCAGGTGTCCGACCCGGCGCTAAACCTGCACTTCCGGCTCTCGCAGGCCCGCATCCAGGACGCCAAGCGCGAGTTCCTGTCCGCGAGCCAGGCGTACCACGACATCAGTCTCTCGCCTGCGATCACGGAGGACGAGCGTCTGCACACCCTTAGTATGGCTGTGAAGTGCGCCATCCTGGCTCCTGCGGGTCCGCTGCGGAGCAGAGCGCTGGGGAAGCTGTTCAAGGACGAGAGGTCACCGAATTTGCCCGAGTTTAGCATGCTAGAGAAGATGTTCTTTGACCGACTACTAGCACCCGATGAGGTCCAGAAGTTCGCTGAGGGTCTGGCCCCGCATCAACTTGCCTTGACGGCGGATGGCACAACAGTGCTCGCGAGAGCTGTGGTGGAGCACAACTTACTGGGTGTTTCCCGATTATACAGCAACATTGGATTTGACGCCCTAGGCTTGTTGCTAGGACTTGATGCCGAGAAGGCCGAGGACACAACTGCGAAGATGATTGAGCAGGGACGGCTTGTGGGCCGCATTGACCAGATCGAAAGAATCATCTGGTTCGAGGGCGGCGAAGCCTCAGGCGAGAAGGGCAGTGGACGTGCCGAGGTGACTGTGGGCAAGGAGATGCGACGATGGGACGCAAATGTGCAGAGTTTGGCCGAGGAGGTTGAGAACGTGACGAACGCGCTACAGCGAGAATTCCCCGAGTTCGTGGCTGCGAACCTCGTTGTGTGATGATATTTTGAGAAATAACACAAAACGGACGACACCAACGCCTGATGTGTTTAATGGGGAATGACTTGACAAGTCTGGCGTTGCCGGATAATGAATGAATGCATAGATACGGCGTTATGGACAGATGACTGTTGTAAATTGGCATTTAAGCTAGGAAATAGAGCTGGTTACTACGCAAAATAAACCTTTACGGGTTAATGAGAGCATGCATCTTAATGGTCTACTCTAGTCTAATCTAGATCACTCTTTCGAACCACGATGTAGCCTTGGCTAAGTAACCGCGGGTTTCCTCTTTCCTCCTCGAAAATCATGTCCTCAATAGCCTTTCTCTGTCGTGCGTCCTTGGCGATGGTATTGATGTCTGTCTCCTGAGCCTCCGCGAGCTTCATAATCCTAACAAGCTCCTCGGCGATCTTCTCCCCCATAAGGTTGTAGCCGTTGGCTGAAAGGTGGACGCCGTCCATTTCCCAGTACTTGGGTCTGTCCTCAGGCTTCATGTCATGGTACGGTATTGCGCTGTATAAGTCGAAGTAGAAGCTATTCCAGAGATGTCAGTATTCCGATATTCGCATCGGCTAGGAGACTAGTTGCAAAGCCACTCCTATTCCTATCCCCCTTTTTTTGGTGGTAGAAAATACCGGTCTCCTATCCCTGTTGAGGATAACGGATTAAAGTCACTTACAAATTCGGTTGTTTGTACTCCTTGATGGTCTTATTCACCTCATCCCGTCTCTCCTTAATATCCTTATATCTAGACCTCGTGTCTGGGATCGTCAATGCGAGCACCTTGCCACCCTTGCTTAAAGGGATATCCCAGGTTCGCTTCAGACCGGCAACTATTTCATCTACAGCACAGCCCCAACCAAGATCACTGTAGAAGTGAATTATAGGTCAGCTCACGGCTTTATAGCAAGGCGTCTCCTTGCTGGGGTCTTTTCTGCTGGGAAATTCCAGATACATAACTCGACCAAATAAGAAACGAGGAAAAAGAGATAACCTACTTTGTACCACCTAACGTGATGGTCCAATCATACGGCTCCTTTGCCTGTAGCGCTATTCTCCCTAATAGGACCGAGTTCTCATGTCAGCAGGTCGATAAACCTCGTAAAATAAGAGAGTACGTCGAAGACGGCGGATAAAGGCAAGGAGATGGATTATAATTCCATCGAAGCCCCCAATATCTCATTACACAGTTGGGTTAAGCGTTGATTATATAACTCACATGCATCCTCCATTCGCTCGATGAATGAGCCCCGTGTCACTAAGTCCCCCGGCACGCCATCGACTTCATACTCGATCTCGCCGTAACCATGACCCAGGAAGGCATCCTCGAGCTTCTCCTTTAACTTCTCGGCGTAGGGCTGGCCCGCCGGAAAGCCGGCCGTCAGCGAGTCGCCGAAGCACAGGATGCGTAGTGTCCGTCTCGACATCTAGCTAGAGAGCACTTCTGCAGCTGGAGGGGAAATAAGGCCTCAACACCGGAGCTGGAACGCGGAATGGAATGCTAGAGCAGGTGGAAGCGTAGCCGGCTGGAGAGGCAAGCAAACGGGTAAGAGGTGCAGGGTCACGAGTTCAGTTGGGGGAACAGATGATCCCAGTCCAAGCGTCAACGCATCCGGGCGGCTTCAGAAGAGTATGTGCTGGTCGGTACGGTAGATCAACAGAAGGGTGTAAGAATGAGAAATAGAAGCAGGCCTTTGATTTACAATGAACCAAGAAGTGAGAAAATACAGTATTACTGCACGCACCGCAGAGAAATGCGTATGAGGCTGTTGTATGTAAGAGGTATGTACCTTATGTATGGATGAAGTTGAGTTCGAAGGTTAGTTAATATTGCGGCTTGTATGCAATGCGTCAGTCACCTGCCCCTCCCCAACACATCCATGTACTGATTGATCCCAGGCGGCAGCTACGATAAGCTCGGGGACCATGTGGGGTCAAAGCTGCAATTAGGCCGGCACGCAGGCTCAGCCCTGTCATGCCAAGTGGACCCCTACGGCTAAATTTAGTTAGTAGACAAGTACCATTTGCTGTCTCGAGCGTGTCTCGTTACTTCTGCCTTATCGTGGCCTTTGCGTACGGACTACCGCCTGCATGTGTTGTCTCTGAGGTGTTCGCATGGGGCTGGCAAGTTTGACCTGGAAACTTCCACTTGACCTGCGTAAGACTTTGAGGAACAATAGGTTAGAAATGTAGGTGAACAGCCTGATTAACAGCTCAGAGGCAACTGACTGACTAGAAACTTTGAGACTATCTGCTGACTATTGCCTCCTTAATGGACTAAACTTGCAGACCCGAATTTTTGGCGTCAGGAAATGTCCAGGAACCGGCTTAGCGCTTAACTGTAGCTATTGCTTAGAACATAGAATTAGTGGGCGAGAAGAGAGTTGTTTAATTGAAAGGTCTGTTGTTTGGAATAGATATTAGATGCAAACGGCTATATTACATCGTGCAAACGCACTCTCTGCTTGTGTCACTCACGTGGCTATCTGACAGTAGCCCATGATCTAATAATTATAGGCAGAGTTATTTTCATGGTCAAGGAGTTTAATAAACATTAAGACTTAGCTTAGGTACTTATTGACAGAAGCTCCTATCTACATGAGGTAGCTACATACCTAATCAATCTACATGTATAGGAGCAAGCTATAAGCAAGTCAAACAATCACATACACCGTACACTGCAAACACCAGGCACTCATACTTGCAAAATCTCCTTGATCCATTTAATGCTAGAGATGCGATGACCTTTCCCGCGAGAGAAAGGAGAAACAAGATAAAGAAAAAGGCCAATGTTTGCCATGTCTGCAATGCAACAAAAAAAAAAACGAGTAACCGAGACTCATGCAATGCTTCTATCATATAGTTCATCAAGAGCCAATTCGGCTTAAAAAATTTCATCAATAGTGCCTACTCGCTATGACGAGCCATCCTTTCGATTCTTCCAATGTTCGACACCTTCAAATTACGATACCATCAACGCACTTAGAGCACCCAAATACTTTCCGATGCCCTTCACCGATATCACCCGAGGTAGGCTCAATAATTAAAATGCCTGCCCGTGGTAAGGGTACTGATTTTGTCCTCGGCCTCCTGGCGGTGGGCTTTGTGCGGAAAACTGTGGTGGGGAGAACTGGGGTGGAGGTGATTGCATGCCTTGCGGATTATAACGAGGATCATAGTTACCAGGCGGCGGAGACCGGAATCCTGGGCCGGGCGACCAAGTGCCTTCCTGCTCGAAGGACATTGGACTGGGAGTTCCAAAATTACTATAGTTGGGCGTATGAGGCGCACTGCCGCGGCCCATGTTGGAGTACATGCCAGAAGGAGGGGGTGGACCAGGCGATGGCATGGATTGCTGCTGGTATTGCTGGAAAGCTTGCTGCTGCTGTCGCTGGTTAATCGCATGTTGAGCAGCCTGGCTACTCCATCCCTGCTTCATCTGCTGTTTCTCGCGCTCTCTAGCCTCGATCGCACCAACCAGTCCAGCCCCGGTCTGTGAAGGGGCATTCTTATTGCCCGCCATATTGATCAACGGGGAACCGGTAACTCGCGCCACATGCTCTTGTTCCCGAGCTGAAAGATGCGAGTCATTACCACCTTGGCCACCAAGAACAGCACCAGCACCACGCGAGCCTGGTCGTTGAAGCAACTCAGCAGGTCCTCTTGAGCTCGGCCGCTGCAAGAGTTCGCCAGCTCCTCGAGAACTTGGACGTTGTAGAAGATCTTGAGAATTATTCCGCGAGTGTGAATACCCGATATAATCTTGACCCTGGCCCCGGTTGAGTGGAGGTGTTGGTGTACCCGCTCTAAAACCGCTCAGAGTATTTCCTGATGAATGCCTCTGGTGGGCATATAGCGGCGTAGCAGCAGCAGCTGCTGCTCGCTGTTGTACATACTCTTCGGCCGAGAGGCCATGAGGTCCGGGACTACCAGATCCAGTGTTCAGAGCGGCAGGCTGCCAGACGACACTCCTTCGCAACGTATCCTCTGAGTCCTGACGGCTATGTCCCGTCTCGGCTCCAGGTGACCTGCGTCGGGGTGCGGACGCCGGTGAATAAGAACGAGGACCTGGCGAGAATGTCCTCGTTGGGTTTGCAGGAGTGGGCGTCTTCGTACGTGGTACTGCCGCATAATTCACAGTTGGTCCAAAGTCAATATTTGGAATATCAAAGTCAGGCCTGGACGTTACAGGAGAATCATCGGCGTTACCTATCGTCCGGAGCACACCAGCCCTTGGCCGTTCGCGTTCGCCCGAAGAAGCTGTATCTGTTGAGGGCCGAGAACTGGCGTAGTCAGGACTGTCAGTCGACGCGGAGTCGTCGTAGCGACTACTTTCATCATAACGGCTACTCGCCTGGCTTTTACCGGTAGCTTGGCGCTGTACCCCCGAGTTTGGAGGTCGGGATCCTGTGTTAAGGGGACGAACTTGTCCCAATCCAGCCGCGTCGATTCGATTACCTGTCAGACTCCCACTGCTTGTAGATGGAGTTTGTGGAGTCGTGTCATCACGAGGCTTCCGATGCTGCAAACTGTCGGTACGAGCTGGGAGTGGCTTTCTGTGAAGAGAAGGAGATGTGTTAAGAGGCGGTAGGGCTTGACGGTTAGCAGGAGATGCTGGTCTGTTAGGGCCGCCGGGACCTCCCGGTGGCCCTGGTGGTCCCTGTGGTGGATACCCTCGGTACATGTTCTCGTTAGGCGGGTAGTTTGGTCGACCACGTCCTGGGGGAGGCATATTTGGTGGAGGACGGCTGCGGCCTCTGCCGGGAGGTGCCATACCATAGGGAGGTGGTCCTCGCTGTCCCGGAGGCATGTTACCAGGCGGTCCTTGTCCGGGAGGCGGCGGCCGATTGCCAGTCGCAGTACCGGGTCTGGAAGTCGGGGTTTTCGGTCGTGGGCCTGGACCCGGGCTCGGACCTCGTGGACCCGTTGGTGGAGGACTCATGGTCTGGTTTAAAGGTGATCTCGATCGCATCGCTCCGGGGGCCATTTGAGGGGGTGGCAACCCAGGAGACATTGGTTGATTTTCCCTTAAAGCTTCACGAGGACCGGCATTAGCAGACATCCCAGCATTGTTGGCGTGAATATGTACCGAAGGCTGTTGACCACGTTGGTCTGGTTCCTGCGGAGGCGGCCCACGGCGCTCCTCGCTGCTCCTTTCACCGTCCCACGCTTCCTCGCCTACGGGGACGCCCCCAGCTTTTCCAAGCTGCGCGAGTGTAGTTAGGGACAAGCGGCTATTAGCACGGCGCATTTCGGGAGAGTGGTATGGTCGAGTTGTAGGGACATGGCCTGGTGCGTGTGAGAAACTAGGGGGAAGAGACACCGGCTCCGGAGTTGGCATCCTTCGCATTCCTTCAAAGTCACGGATCGGAACATCTGCTCGCTCTTCGTCGGAACTCATACGTTCTGGGGTCGATGCCAAATCATTCATGAAAGCGCGTGCTGGATTGGGTCCCCGTGCGGATGAGGCCGGGCTGGAAGAGTAGGAATTGTCCTGGTGGGGAGGCGGCTGAGGCGGGAACGGACCAGGTACGTGGGAATCCGACGCATTACGAGTATGACCCGACTTGTTCCCGGCCGCCGCGGAAGCGTCGCGCTCTCGATCTATGGGGGGAGCCGAGTCGGTCCTTGGCGCCGGTCGACTGGTGAGTGACATTGACCGAGATGTACGGGTGGAAGGGGGTGTTTCATCTGCAAAGCCGACTCGAGGCTTTGAAGACCCTCCTGCCGCTGGACCAAAGCTGAGGCGTTTACCATGGCCGTTGGTCTTACCCGAGCTGGTACTCGCTCCGTCCTCGATGGCGTTCATACGGGTGCCGGTCAACTCCTTGAGCTTCTTCCTCCATTCTCGCTCGTTCCAACTAGAACTGCCTTCAGTCAAGATTAGTCCCGCCACATCCAATAACTCTAAATAACCATAACGCCTTTGCTTGGGCATTGCAAACATGAGGGATCTTGAGTCTAGGACGCTCGCGACTAGTCTCCCGGGGCGACCATAAAGGCCAAATGTGTCCCAAGTAGGGAACAAGAATCTCAGCATCATCTCAAACCCGCTGACAGCTGGATGCACTTCGGGCATGATAAACACGAAACCTTCGCTTTCCGACGGAGGGTCCGAGTGGATAGTGATGTTTCCTTCTATCTTGATCAGCGTCGAAGCGTCGATTAACGACTTCGCCTGAGGATATAGGGCATATGCGGAGTAGGCATCACTGATAGTTGCTATCGGCAGCATCTTCTTGTGTTTCTTGCCGTCCTTTCTGCTATCGTAGAACTTGATGTCTCCCTTTAGCACCGGAGCATGCGAACGATCATATGGCGACTTTTTCTTATGCTCCTTGAGTACTTTTTGGTACTCCTTCTCGTCCGGTGGCGTAATGACACACCAACAGCGCCTCCATGGCACGCCGGCGCCGAACCGGACTCTAACCCATTGGTCCATGGGTGTACGGGCTCTTTCCATGATGACGCCAATATTGTTCAACGTCTTGCCCTTGCCCGCAATCAAGGCTCCGGTATAGGCCTCTTGGAGGGTCGAATGTTCGAACATGGCAAGTCGGATGCCAGCCGTCCATTGGATGAGCGAATGCCGCGAATTAAAATGCAACAGATACCGGTTTCGTCCTGCCGTCGATATACTCAGAATGTTCTGCAAAGGTGTCTCCTCATTTGACCTCGTAGGCAGTGATTCGATCTGAAGGCGCGTTAGCTGGAACTTTCATCCTCCTAAACCATGGTTCCACGATAATCCTATTATTCGGTGTTCATACCATCTTTATAGAAGCATCTGTCAAATTGATGAATTTTGGCAGAACTTCCCCATCTTCACCAGCAGCATCCAACTCGGCTGCGTCCCATAGGGACAATACGGTCCCTACTAGCTGCGCGAAGCATTCCGTCCAAGTCCGGTCAGGGTTTGGCTTCCCCTCTGCAAGTTGTTAGACACGAAATCACTCTCAATTGGGAACGGGGAAGGCTCACGAGTATTCTGGTCATCTAGTTTTAGGAAATAGCCCTCTTGGTATAATTTATTCGCATGGCTATTGAGGAAGGTGAAAATAGGTTGGAGTTCGGGTATCGTATCTTCGTTAACATCCATTAGGGGCGGTTGGTAGGCTTGGACCATAGACAGCGGTCTTGAGGTACTCCGGCTTCTCGTCCTGCGGCGTGTATCGCTAGATATGGGAGAAATGTTTACAGGGGAGCTATCATGATCCACCCCTACTGGAGACGCTGGAATTGGGGTAGAAACGGCACGGGACCGGGTTCGATTGCGGAAGCCACCGACGTTGATGATATGGTGGCCTTTGCTGGAATTATGCAAATCCGACTTGTTGTTAGCCAGAGGGGCCTGGCCGTTCGGGGGCGACGGAGAAGGTGTGGGCGAAGCACTGTGGATGTTTTTCGGATCGCCGTTAAACTGGGAGAGATGAGAGCCAGAGAACTGGGACATAAACGAGAGAACTTTGGTTCGAGAGGATTAAGTTAGCACAACAAATCTTGCATAAATGCTCATAAATGCTTAATTGCACTGGTCGCCAAGAAAATAGCAGCAAATGTCGGGGGGAACATGAAATAAAACACAGTATGCGCGTGTCGGGGAGCCAAGAATAAGGACAGCAGCGGACGCAGATGCCAACTTAATCGCTGTAGGATAAGCTCGATAGCCTAATGTTAGGTGCAGCACAGCAGCTGTGAATGCAACGCACAGGACTACCCGTGGCCCGAATAAGTGCGAATAGGCAGCATAAACCGCGACCGATGGGACCCGGCAATACGGCACAACTTTCGGTGTGCACCAACCGAATCAGGGGCAAGCTTTGTACGTATGTGTTCTCTTGGTACTCTTGGTATTCTTGGTGATGAGCTGGAATATGTCGATTGGCGTTTATGTTGCTGATGCCAATATCGCAGCAGCGTGCTAGTCCCTCAAGGGTTGCGTTCGTAGCAGGGTGGGACGACAAATCCTCATGGCGTAAGCAGTTTAGCACCAGCTATGCTTGTGCAAGGTATGATGAATGGTACCTCCCAGGATGCGACTTGAGGGAACTGAAAATATCCTCTAGTTCCGGCGGAAAGGGTAAGACGTAGACGGTGTACAAGGAAAAAACACAACATAATGGAAAATGTAGGTACTCACCGCGATTCCGAGCCATTTTGACACCAGATGAGCCCAACAGCTCCTAACAAAACAAACTGCACACAACAGGCGAGAGATATTCTATTCCATCAAGATGAGTTGGTCGTACGTTGGTATCTGAACTACTTGTTGTGATGGGCAAGGGTGGCCCACAAAGGAACGATTTGGCTGATGCTGTCGATCTCGAGTTGCGCGTACTTTTGTTATTAAGCGGTAGCCTATGCTGCAAGGTATAGGTAGTTGAGTCGTATGTAATGCAAACTGACAAATAGTTCGAAAAGAAACAAAGAAAAGTATTAAATCTAGATTCTAGGCCGAAGGAGCAAATAGACCGGAAAACCAAACAGACAAATCCAAACTGTCTCGCAACAGGTGGGCGGATACGTGGGTTTTGTAGCTCGGCTTCTTAAGTGTCTCCACGCGATACGAATTTGTGGAATGCGAGGGAAGGGTAAAGTCTCGGAACCCCGTATAATCGTGTATGGAGTCGTTATCCTGCGACAAAAGATCAGGCGGCGGGCCTTGTCTCTGGGTATGTAGCTTCCCCAGATGGACCCTGGTTCCAAGTAGTGCAAGAGTATGTCGAATTCGACCCTTTGACGAAGTGATTAATGCTTTGTCGTTGAGTATACCTAGGCAAAAGCTCTCTCGTTAACCTGATACTCGGGGTGGCATAAATTATTAAATGCTGTCCTCCGAGACGTTGCCGAAGCACGGAAGCGCCGGACAATTTGATATAATGATCCTAGCTCGAGTTGGGAGAGACAATCTGAGTCCTTGGCGCTTGTTGTGGTTAAGACGTTGCCTCTGCGTCTTGAAGGAATAGTGACAGTGACAAGGAAGGTGAAATGCCTCTTTAGACAATAACAAAGTTGAAATGGTAGGGTATCGTGATGGTCCTTGTATTTGCCGGCTTCAGAAAAAGAGACTAGCTATGTATGTACTTGGGTTCGTATCTATCTACAACACAATAATAAAGGTGGTATCTTAACAGGGAAGAAAAGTGATGACAAAGAGTATGACGGGAACAAGGGCATACGTCAGTTCCGCGAGATGGATTAATGGCTGTCAATGATGGCTGGTAGGTAATGGTAACTTCATATTAATGGGTATTTGAATTCTGGCTCGGAGATAACCGTCTTTTGTTCTAGTCGCCACATATATGGCCTAGCCTCTTGTGCTACTGCAGAGCTACTGTGGGATGGCATATGAATAGCAATGGTACAATAGTGGGTTGACTTTGCGGGACCTGGTTTGAGGATGCGGGCATATATGCAGACATACGCCATACTACGTCCCTTGAGGTTGTACCGTAGATACTGTAGTGTACTGTTGTTTGGTTGCGTCGATCAATCATCCGCCAACCTGCATCCAAGCAACTGGTGGCACGCTGCTGGTTTACTGGCCCTAGCGCCTTGTTTGAAGAGAAAAGCCGCCAATACAAATCGCTAAATCTAGAAAGATCTGCCTCACCTCAGACTGATGATTTTCAGTAAGTATAGCACACAGTAATTGACGATGATTCCCACCCTAGCCTGGATTGATCGTGGTCGACTCTACAAGTAGTAAGCAAACCTTAAGAGTACCACGGTTCCTAGCAGCAAAAATAATTGGACAGAAGGGGTCCCGGATGAGACGGAAACTTCCATGTGTGGATGCTGATGATCCAGCCTCGATATTTTTTTTAAACCTCTCCAGCTTCGGTTGCCATAATCGTCCGACCTGAAGACGGGCTCTGCGTGTCTCACCGGACTTGACGTGGCATAGGTGTAAGTGATAATCCATGCTCTTGACCTATTCAGGATCCGCAGGCGCCCAAGCAGTACCGTAGCGGTTCGACTTTGTAGGGCAAGCCAGTCACGAAACATAGTTGCGGGACGGCAGAAGACAGAGGGCCAGCAAGCGCCTTAGTTGCTGACCAGCCATCGGCCGCCATCCACCCATCCAGTCAGACTCCACAACGGTGAAATCTCGCCGGATACGAATAGAGGGACAGTCGTCCCACGTAACCGCTGCAACTGGAAGAAGCGCGTTTTTACCGTTTCCAGTTTAACTTCCCCAGGGACTTTCGAACCCTGTTCAAGCTGTCGACATCAAACTGCGCCGCTGTATTACCGCATGGGCTAGACTAGCCGCCTTGCATCTTGCACCCTAGTGACAGATCACTATTGACCCCAGCGTTTCTCGGGGTTCGTTTCGACCGCCGAGATCTGGGCGTCCATTGCGCCGACATAAAAGGGGGTTCAGGCATCCTTTTTCCACCACCTTCCACCCGGCGATTGAACACGGCTGAATATCTGGGCTGGCTGGGCACACTTCCTCGCACAGCTAAGCCACCAGGTGACGCGCGTTTCTGCGAGACCTTTCTCGGCTCTTTCTGTAACGGAGAATGAAATGTCACAGTACCAACAGTAGCACAAGAAAAATGCCATCGTAGGACTTGCATCACTCCCGACGCATACGTCATATTTGACAGTTAGAGCAAATACTAGAAGCAATACTAAATATTTAGTGATCTTTAGTGTCCAACGGCGAAAGTCTAGATGCCATGTGAATCTCTATTCTGAGTACAACCTTTCATCCGTTTCCCCCAAGACAAAATAAAATCAGCGGGCTGGGAAATGATCAGCCGAGTTCAGTAAATCGAATCAAGCTCATATAGATGAACACATGATAGGGTCCCGAAATGTTTGTTAGCGTCACCCGGCACGTTGACAGGGCATTACCTACTCCAAGCTTCCGGGTCGCTTTTTTACGTTAACGAAGAACGCGCCAAAAATGGTACAATTTCTTTTCTAAATCCAGGCCCCCGAATTGACTATACATGTGCTAAGATCACTACCTACATGTACATGTAGGTAATATGCTGGAAAGGAAAAAAACTGACGATTTCTACGAAACCAATTATTGACCTGCCCCGTGTAATATTGCAGCAAATACGCGTATCTGCAGCCAACTGCGGCCGGATTACCCGCCTCGTGAATCTCACACATGGCTGAGAAGATTCCATATTTAGGGTAACGTATTCGCTTTGGATTTCAAGGTGTTATTTACACAGTCTTATCACCAGCATTTTTCAAATAAAGGTATACCCGAAAAGACTTACCTTGTCTGCTCAAAAGTTTAGATAGATTCCTAATCCACCTTACTAAAGCGATGAGTAGAGATTAGACCTGCCTAAGTGGTACAATAACCTCATTTCCTCCATATGCGACAGTGATGTCATCGTAATTCTATTAAAAGCATGAACCTGGTGTATCAGGATCCAATCCCCCGGGATTATGAGGCCCGAATCGGCTCTGTGCTGGATGCACTTAATTAATCAGGGTCGCACGTTGCGATAAGCGAAGGGAAATCTCCTTATCGGAATGTTGGCGGCGTGATAGTGGCCGACTTGGCCGTGCAGCGGCTTCGCTCAACCAATTTAGAACACAGCGCGCGTTTTACCAGGTCGTATTAATCCACGACACTTCTGGCTGCCAACCAAGCGCCCTCAAGGTCTGCGGTTAGACCTCATTCGTGGGCATGATAAGGTCAGCTCCCTCTTTTCTGTTGGCCTCTAAATCCGGTCCAACGCGACGAACCTTATCATCCGTCCACCCAACGCGATGGCATCGGCGTCCCCAACATACTGTGGGCGGTAAACGTTCTCTTACGACTCCCGAAATATCCGGCGGATTCACGACACCTCTTCCCGACTCCGGCCTACAGTTGCCCTTCCGATTTGAAACCGGCTTCGCGCTATTTGCGAAACGTACTCCGAGACCGTTCCCCCCACCGTTCCTTTCTCCTCCATCGGGCTCATTCTCAGATCCCCTAAGTACCCATCATCAGAGTCGCGACAAGCGAGCGTTTGTAGATGGCGAGTTGATCCGCGGATGGACCAACGGAGATGATGCTGTTTATGCAAGTGATTATTTCATATGCGCCAATGACGGGGTTGGCGCATGGTCAGCTCGGCCGAGAGGCCATGCAGGGTACTTGTCCCACGGTCGCCTAAGCCTTGTGCGCAACAGCACAGAATTAACAATGGTCACAGCTTATGGTCCAGGTTGATACTACATTTCTGGGTGGCGGCGATGCAAGAAGACATTGAGAAGCTACGAACGCCAGACCAACCCTACCACCCAGATTCCATACGCTACCTGCAACAGGCGTATGAGCGCACCATCGAGGCCACCTCCGGACCTAACGATTGCCTGGGGACTACAACAGCGACCGGGGCGCAACTCTTTTACAAGGCTGGAGGCAGCGGCACGGCGCCATCAGCATCGCCCCTTTTATATGTAACAAATCTTGGCGATTCTCAGGTCATGGTCGTACGGCCGAGCGGCCAGGAGATGGTATACAAATCAAAGGAGCAGTGGCACTGGTTCGATTGCCCAAGACAACTCGGGACGAACAGCCCAGATACGCCGACGCAGAATGCAGTATTAGACACGGTGGAGATTAAAGAAGGAGACGTCGTGCTGGCCATGACTGACGGAGTGATTGACAACCTCTGGGCGCATGAGATTGTCGAAAACGTGACCGAAAGCGTCAGGCGTTGGGAGGCGGGAGAAGGGGGCCAGGCAAGCGGCCCCCGCAAAGATGGCGCAAATGGCGGCATGACATTCGTCGCTCAAGAGCTTGTCAATGCTGCGAAACAGATTGCAACAGACCCCTTTGCAGAAAGTCCCTTCATGGAGCATGCCATCGAGGAAGGATTGGCTAGCGAAGGAGGTAAGTTCGCATAAGTCCTACCGCCCCCAATTAAAAACTTGCATATTAACAATAATCACAGGGAAACTCGACGATATCAGCGTCGTAGCAGCCTTATGTCGACGTAGCACTCCGCCATGATGTCTCATACATCCGTCGGTGAGACATATTATAATACTCCCAACGCACCTTCGAGCGGTGAAGACTTGCGAGTTATCACTTGAGCCTACCTGCAGCCATCTGTGTGTTGGTTCGTGATATGCGGCGTCGAAGCAGGAGTGGCGTTGCTTGGTTTAACCATGACTTGAAGGACTAGATATCCAACTCTAGAAAGTTCAGTTCAAAAGAAGATACACACTGGTTATGATATAGGAACGGCGTTTTTTAGGGTGAGACTTAGCAAAGGAGACATCGAGCGCGAAGGATAGTCGGATGAGTATGATAGGTAGCCTCATATAGGGAATGGGCTGCTCCCAGGTACGTACCTGTGGGGTGTCAGATCCACACTCCGCCAGGGGCAGCACTGATAAGAAGCTTAATTCTTATCTTATCAGTATCTACAGCATTAGTGCGGAATTTCTACAATTTGAAAATCTTAAGACTTCCACAATGCCAATAGCCAAAACAACGACCTAGTGCAGACGAGCCAGTATGCCTCGCGCGAAGCGATCTAAGCAATACCGGAAGCTCATGGAGCAATTCTCCATGAGCTTTGGGTTTCGCGAGCCGTATCAAGTCCTAGTGGACGCCGATTTCATCGCAGAATCGAATAAATGCAAGATGGACCTGATGCGCCGATTGGAGGACACATTACATGGTCAAGTCAAGCCGCGTGCGTTTGTACCACGGTGATCTTTTTCAATAATGATGATATGCTAATGGTGGCCTCGCAGTGATTACACAATGTTCAATGCGACATCTCTATGAACGGAAGTCCGAGCCCGGAGTCGAGGCGGCCATAGAGCAGGCGAAGAACCACTTTGAGCGACGACGATGCGGTCATCATCCCGACGAGTACCCAAAACCACTTAGCGCACTTGAGTGTATACATTCAGTTGTCGATCCGAAGGACAATGGAGTGAATAAACACCGCTACGTCTGTGCTATAAACGACGATTCTGTCAGGGCGAATCTACGGCAGATAGCAGGAACACCGCTCCTATACATCAGAAGATCAGTTATGATCATGGAGCCAATGGCGACTGTCAGCGCAAAGATCAGATCGAAAGACGAGAAGAGCAAGTTTAGAGCAGAGATCAAGACGCCCGGCAGCAAGAGGAAGAGAGAGGAAGACGACGATAGCGACCAAGAGAAAGCCGAAGAGAAAGCGGGAACGAAAGAAGCGGACAAGTCTGAAAAGAAGAAGAAGAAGCCCTATGGCAAAAAGGAGCCAAATCCTCTGGCAGTTAAGAAGAAGAAGCCGAAGCCAACCTCTAATGAGCAATCTTCGAAGACACCCAAAGCGTCAGATGCAGCTACAGAGGACGCAGATCAATCAGAAGCACCGAAACGCAAGCGCAGACGAAAGCATAAGAGCCGTGGTGCTTCTACAAATGACGAACCAACTGCTGCGTCTAATGAGGCTATTGCTGGCGCGGATGCGGTAGGAGCTGAGGATTGAGAACTAGGAGAGACAGAACCTGGCCTGCATGGATGAAAGGCGTTTTCTCGAGGTACAAACAATGGGGACCTGGCTTTGTACAGTTTATCTGCGCTTGATACCACAATCTTAAAGTTGCTTTCTTCCTGGGACACTCGAATCGGACAATATGAGTAACGTCTCAAGAATTTCCAAAGTTGACTCCCAGGTTGCTCTATATTTAACTGTCATACCTCCAGGGACCTCGAACATGGTCCACCGCAGTAGGAAGCATTGTCAATGGATTGCGCTCCGGCCTGCTTCGACAGTGGGGTCAGCAGTGACGAATTAGGCCAGACTCAGCCTCATGTGACACCAAATCGACCTCTAGCTCGGGTACCCACGTAGGTACATTAGGCCACTAAATTTGTGGCTTGCGCCAGCTACATGTACTAGTCGACGTATCCAAGTCACGATCCATTAAATTTTACAAGCTTCAATTCGAATGATTATTGCAACAGTCTCTTGCATAAGCTGAGTGCTCTGCGTCAAATTCGTTTCACCGCTCTCCCGCTTTCACTGACAAGGGTTTGAATTGATTTCAGGGGTCCCGTGGATTTGCGTCTCCGACGATCATTTTGAATGCTTCCCGCCTTATTACCGTGGGGAACATGAAATCCATTGCAACCATATCACGTCGGTGAACTAACAAAGCAGCCAAGCTTTGGCCAAACGACAAGATACACCATCCATAACATATGGTAGCGCCGATATAATACATGCACAAAAAGTTGGACCCATGGCGCCGGTAGGAGGAGCCCAGGAAGTCGACGACTTCGGTCTGCCCATCAGGAAGTACATAAACCCCAAAGAGACGGAACGAGACAACGGCGAAAGTGGCTCAATTAATGGGACGAAAGGCGATACCAATAACACAACGAAGGAACCAGAGAAACCGCCAGAACAGCCAAAGAATGAACCTGACTCAGAGCCAGTAAAGGCGGCACGGAAAGATACGGTAGAAGCTAGCTTGAAGCCTCCTAAGCAGACCACAAAATCAGACACAGCTTCCGCCACCAACAGCGATGACGACGACTTCCAAGATGCGCCCTCTACTCCTGTGCCAGAGCCTGCACTCAAGCCCGAGCCACAAGATGCCGACGAAGCAAAGACACCCATTCCCACGCAATCCGAGTCCAAGAAGGAGACCGACCCACCAAACGTCGAGCCTAAGGAAAGCTCGGATTCGTATGAGAATATGCAGCTGCCACAGAATCCCAAGCGCAAAAGTGTCTCAGGCAAAGATGTACAAGCAATTTCAGGGCCAACAATTAAGCAGGTTGAAGCTAGTAAACATGCGGATGAAGCAAAGAAAGCCCCTCGTGTCGATCATAGTCGAGACACCAGCCTAGCAAGCACGAACCACGATATCTCGGAGTTTTCCCACCAGCAGTTAACAGCGCACCACGAAGAGAAGAAAGAAGATGAAGACGATGGCTGGCAGGCAATGCCAGCTTACGCACCTTACGATATATACGATGATGACAACAAACTTGTGGCCAAGGAGCACAATCCTGATGAGGATGATAATTACGGCTATGGAGGTCTTGGTGGTGCTGGGAAGGGATATACAAGGGTATTTGACGACGAGGATGCTGAATCCGAAACGAGTATGGATGATAACACGCGGTACCTGTTCAAGGATCCCAAGAGTACGAGTATGACAGAAATGGACGATGAGCAAAGGGATGCGGTCTCCCAACTACAGGCCACGAAGGATCTATTAACCGAGGGGCAAAGGATAGCATATGTTGGAGTCACTCGTCTAGAGTTGTCTGAGATGATCAAGGAAGCTGAGAGTATTGAGCAACTCAAGAAGATAAAGAAAGACGTCCAGATGGCAGCCGAAGCGATGAAAATGTGGTCCCAAAAGATTATGGTCCGGCTATACGCCCATATGGAAATTAGTCCCGCGGAACAAGTCATGATCGAGCAGCTGGCCGAACATGGCGTAATGCCTAAAGATCTCACGCCAGCTCTCATGCAAAACGCGAGAGTCAAAAACCCAATGGCCGAGCAGACACCAGCCTCAACTCCAAGGATGTCATTGAAGAGTCAGCGATCATCCATTTCAACATCCCCTAGCGAGGAAAAGGTCGCAGAACCACCTCCGCCCTATGAGAGCCATGACGGTGAAGAGATGCCGGAAGTGAGGACGCCCTCGCAATTACCAGGTACTGACAAGATTGACATCGATCTACGTTGGACTGTCCTTTGTGATTTGTTCCTAGTATTGATTGCCGATTCAATTTACGATGCTCGGTCCCGGGTCTTACTCGAAAGAGTTGGAAAGGACTTAGACGTGCCTTGGATAGATATCTGCAGATTTGAGAAGCGTGTAACCGATGCTTTGGAAATGCAACAACAAGCTGAAAAGGAAAATTGGAATGAGGAGGAGCACCTGGAGAACAGGAGAAAGCTTGCTCTCAAGAGACGATACGTCATGATGGGCTTAGCTACCGTCGGAGGAGGCCTCGTCATCGGTCTCTCCGCTGGACTTTTAGCACCTCTTATCGGCGCAGGTCTAGCCGCTGGCTTTACCACTATTGGCGTTGGTGGAACGAGTTCGTTTTTGGCAGGAGCAGGAGGAGCTGCCATCATCACTTCTGGTGCTGCAGCTTCTGGCAGTTTCATGGGCGGCAAAGCCGCTGGCCGACGAACCGGGGCCGTAAAGACGTTCGAATACCGACCTCTGCATAACAACAAGCGTGTCAACCTGATTGTGACCATCTCCGGATGGATGACAAGTAAAGCCGACGACGTCCGTCTTCCTTATAGTACCATCGACCCAGTCATGGGTGATCTCTACTCCATATTATGGGAGCCAGAAATGTTGACTAGCATGGGTGACACCATCAACATTTTAGCAACAGAGGTAAGAGCGCATGGTCTTTCGACACGTCAGAAGCACATGAACTAACGAATGCAGGCACTGACGCAAGGTTTACAACAAGTGCTAGGCAGCACTATCTTGATTGGTTTGATGGCTGCCCTACAACTTCCAGTGGTGTTATCGAAATTAACATACTTGATTGACAACCCTTGGGCTGTATCCCTAGACCGTGCATGGTCTGCTGGTCTCATCTTAGCCGACTCCCTTATCGACAGAAACTTGGGCACCCGACCCATTACCTTGGTCGGCTACTCTCTCGGCTCGCGCGTTATTTTTGCCTGTCTCCTGGAGCTTGCTCGAAAAGGCGCTTATGGGTTGGTCCAGAATGTCTACATCTTCGGCTCGCCCATTGTGGTCAAAAAGGAGGAGTTCCTCAGAGCTCGTACGGTGGTGGCTGGTAGGTTCGTGAACGGGTACAACAGGACTGATTGGATTTTGGGATACCTTTTCCGTCTTACGAACGGCGGAATCCGTCGGGTTGCAGGACTAGCTCCCGTAGATGGGATACCCGGTTTAGAAAACATCGACTGCACTGAGTTTGTGGTCGGTCATATGGAATACCGTACAGCAATGCCTAGGCTCCTTAGGGAATGCGGCTGGCTTGTTGAGAGTGACGAGTTTGGAGAAATAGAAGACCCGGATCCAGACCGACATAGAGAGCGACAACGTGAGCTCATTAACGAGATCGAAGAAGCCCGTAAGGAATTGGAGAAGGAAGGGTCATCCAAAAAAGGTGGCTGGGGTATCTTCGGTCGCAAGAAGAAGGGTTCCCGACAGGAGTGGGAAGTTTATGAGGACAGTAATAAGGGGTTAGAGGGATCAGGTAAAACAGAAGACAAGGAGGGCAACAACCACGGCGTCTTATTCGATGTGGATGCCATCCGAGCAGAATTGGCGAAAGAGGAAGAGCTAAAGGTGAAGGAGTTGACATCTACTCTACCACCAATGAAGCTTGACTTCTCACCACCACCGGCGTCGTCGAACCCAAGGGACTCTCTTCGCGAAACAAAGAGCGCCGAAGGAGGATTCGGGGGTTCCTCGTTCGAGTATAGACTGTCACAAGAGCGCACGCCCACATTACCTCCCTCCCGAGCTCTAGGATTCGACATGCCGCCACCAGAAGACGAGATACAAATGACCTTCGACACAGCCTTCACCGAACACAGCAGCTCACCGCCTCCACCACCACCACCAAAGGACTCATCACTCGCAAGGCCGGAGATCAAGACTGCGCAGACGACGCCCAATCTGGCGTTGGCCGATCCATGGGCCGATGATGACGAGGACTTTGGCAAGGAGAAGGAGATATCTATGACTTTCGCGTAATAGCGTAGTCTCTAATTATGTGCTGAGGACAGGCACGTGTAAATACCAATACCAACATTGAAATTGGTCTGTTCCGTCGTGTTCTTTGCTTTGATTTTGATGGGCTGCATGCATAAGGCACGCATTTTATTGGCGTTTCATCATGGGATTTCGAGAGATCCCGCCCTTCCTTTAGTCGTGTGCCCCGTTCAGGGTTAAACCGACTACGATACTCTGGCGACTGAATTAGGCGTGGGTGGTTGTGGTTATGATGCTGGGGGCAGACGAGGTCCAATGATGTGTAGCTATTTAATAATGAGAATCTGAATGGAGGATGGAATATGTCAAACATTTAAACCATTTAGCTACCTCCTACCTATCTACTGACCGTGACCATGTTTACGTCCTAGTCCACGTCATTTCCCAGAGACTGGAAACTCTTCGGAGGGTGTAGGGGAATTATATGTCCATCTTGATGGCATTAAGGGGTAGGCATCGGCGGTCTATTTTGTTAGGGGGGCAGTGTTTCACTTGGTGGAAGATCAGATGTTAGCGACGATGGTATCTAAAAAGCTGTCGCAGTCAATTTGTCTAATGCTGTCTTACTAACTTGGTAGAATACACCACTCTGTGTGAAGTGTAATGGAGCAGTCCACCTCAACAGCTTAACTTGATATAAAAGCTATTACCTACCCAATGAATATGATTTTCGATATCCACCTACCTAAGCACTTGTATCGGTTAGTTTATAAGGAAAGCTCGCGGCTTACTTAGAGACGACATAGCCATCTCCTATTCTTACACATCCTATGCATCATATCGCCTTACAAGCTGTAGGCGCATCTCCTCCATGGGCTGTGTACCAGTTATTTCAAGTAAGGAGTTTCTATAAACATCATTCGGCTACACTTCCAAGTAATTTTCCCTCATAGCAAATATCCTACATATCTGAAACAGTATCTCGCTTTATGAATCATATTCCCTTTAACAACAAAGTAGATGGAAATGAGGATCTAAAGTCTTAGCAAATTTATATCAGGTAATTACATAGTATCGTCAACTGCTTAGCGACCTCTGTTAACTCTAACTCTACCTAATGATAAAAGAGAACTTTTCTAGTGTCTATCTCCTATTAATAACTGGCCTCATCCCCAATACATAGTGCAGTTCCATGCTCTCTTAAGTTCAACAGGACGTAGGTCTTAACGCCACTGCGGAATACCAGAGTTGCGAACTATAGCTAGCAGAGCGATTTGGGGATTTCTGAGAGCTGCCAAGACAGGTATCTTCAAATATACTGGGATCTATGGAATATACTTTTTCTAATGATGGGAGGTCTACAGTGTCCAAAGTCGTCGCACGTACGTAGAAGATGAGACGTATTCCCGTCATAATATTATCCTCATAGATTTGACTCGGGAGGTATGCGTTCGTCATAGCCGGGTTCCTTATGACGGGTAACTAGGATCTGATATAAAACTGACAACTTTAGGTATACATGGGACGGTTATCCTAATATTATTCTTTAAATAGATAGTAACTACCATCGAAAATAACATGATCGATCTTAAATCTGCCATGCTTGCGGGTCGGGTTCTATTTATAACGGCCCACTGACCGCAGCGCTGGAACTCTTTACTGATCCTGCCGTTCCTGCCCACCGGTCCCGAACAATAGATAATAAGTCGCTCCGTGGTAGACTGAGATGATCCCCTTTGTGTATATTTCCTTCTCTTCGATTTGACAGATATCCCTAGTCAATGTTGTGCTATTTATTTTTAATTGCCAATGTCAGCAAAATGTCGACACCAGAAAGTTGCGTCCTTATACACCGACTTGCCACGATATATTTAGGGTCTCTCACAGAGCACGGAGCATACACACGGTGGCCCTTTTGAGTATTGATATGCACCATTCGAAGTGTCTTCCTTTTTCGATATCCATATTGATTGGATTATAGGTAAACCGGGATGTTATACGCATATTACCATTGTCCCTCAACTCCAGTATGTGGATCCAGTTGGGCTGTAAGTATCCAAGAAACCTATGAGGAATAGACGTGTCACTGCAAATGAACTGGTGTTTAATAAGTTTGATATTATTATCCTTCGGTTTGTAAGCCGCCCTCTGCTTATTCCTAGGGCCGTTTCAAGGTTCATCCTTCCCTCCTGAGCGTTGATTGGAACTTTGTAGTGGCGAAGCCTCAGTTGCATTGTCGCAGTTGTCAACTTGGACAAAAGAAGACCTTGCAATTAAGGTGTGTCTCGGTGAGAAAGTTGAATACTGCTGTAGGTTACACGTCTACGTAATTTGTGATGGGGGAGTGTGCCGGCTTACGGAGTGACAAGATGTGTCATAATGTGCCTCTTTGCTGAGTAACAACCCCTAATCTCCCCTTTTCTCTTGCCTAGCAGCGGATGCCTAGTCGCCTGTAGTCACTCTGTAACGTTATATCAAATGCTTACAGGAGTCCTTGTTGGCCGACACTCTATTAAAGACAGCGGGTAGTGTTGACTGATCTATAGATCTACAGGGTATCCAGTTATGTGGAAGTTGCCGTTGAAGATTTTATCAAGAACAGGGGTTCGTCCGCTGACGCGGGCCAAGTGGGTTATGTCATGCCTCAAATATGTCGACGAATGGATGTGAAGCTCTACCAACCTCGGCAGCCCATCTGTATGCCTTTTTCGGATTCGGTAGATGAAAATCGGAACTACCGAATTGACGTCTATCATGCTACGGGGCTCAGTGGGGCCGGCCAATGCCGGGTGCGGATGTGTCGTATAACAAGTATGACGGGAGCAGGTGTGGTGATGATACCCATGAGGTCTGGTCGTGGTGACACAACATCGAATATCTAAACCACCGAAGGTATGGAATGTGCGAAATGGGACGTGAAGGTGTATTAATTTATCTAATTTTATATCTATCTTAAAAAGGAGAATTGGATGCCACGCGACTTGCACGCATACCGCTTCTTCTGTGACACCTGGGGTCGGCGGCATTTGTCTAATATATGTACTAATCTGGAAAGATGGGTGATACTGCGTAGATGATTGATGACAGCGATTGGTAAGAGGAATAAAAAAAGGGCTTGTGTCACCAATAATACAACCTGGATAATCAATGCGACGGCGCGGGGCCCTACTACGGTACGTACCTACATCGACAGTGATGCTATTTTTGCAACAATATGGCTTAGGTAATGGACGGTAGAGCCAATGAGGAGGGTCGCTTCGTTGACCTTGCTGCTGCCTCGGTACGCCCCCCAGTCGAGGAGCCAAGACACTAAGCCTGTCGAGGGTCTGATCAGCCGCAGTCCAATCTTTCTATTCTTTTAATTCTGGCTCAGCCCCATTTTTCGTCTGACATACAGGCGGAATGGCTCCCGTCTCGGTTCATGTTTATTAAAATTGAGGCCGAATATCGTTTCTGCGTGCGACCGAAGTTGACGTGCTGATGGGCTTGGTGGCGAGAGGCTCTGAGACGATGTGCGTGTCTTCTGTTGCAGTCGAAACGTTCATCTAGGCAGTACGACGTCATTTGGCTGCTTCGATCAAGGTGTCTTGAAGCCATCCCAAACGAACGTTTGCTTGCAAAGCATTTGCTCAAAACCACCCCTGCTCGAAAGGATCTAGAACCCTTGACCTTTATGTGCCTCGTCGTCAGATGGGCGACGGAGTCAGCAAGGTCTGGACCAATCGCAATCTTCGGCTCGTTTAGGGTGAGAATCCCATCTCGATTTTCAAAAAAGTTCCATTGACTTAGCTGCTATGATCCTTCACCGCAGAGCACTATTGTCCACTGGAGCCATTGAATGTACACTAGACAGCCCTACCGTCGAGGTGGTATTCCACCACGATGACCATCTATCTAATACTAGCATTTTGCATGCCATCTTGACGGAGATGTCACCTCAATACCACCTTTTTCATACACTACCCTCAAGGCTGAACCCTACCTTGGGATACATTCTTATCCACCATCTTAGAATTTCGCCGAGAACCCGCACGCCATGACACCGTATAAGCATCATCAGCCTGAGGCGTGGTATAGTAATCCATCTCAAGGATTCGCCGAGTAGTACTCGGACTTGTTGTAGATAATCCATTGACGTTTAGCATAGTCAATTTGCGATTATACGGCGTTCTATGGCATTGCCATGATTCCTTTGAGGATTCCGAACTGGCAATTCGAGTAGAAAGGCTGGGAAGAAAAAGCAGGGCCATAAGGCGCTAGGGCTACTTGTGCTGTATGTTTCCGCCATGACTTCGAATAGAAGCGTAGAGGCACGGATCGTTTTATGGGTTGAGGTTGATCTCTATAGGTTAACAGTTGATGGTGCCATCCATCCTCCACGCTAGTTGGCTGGGGGGCGCAGCCTGGGTCCATTGGCTTACTGCACGTTGGGCCTGGTTGGCGCGCACTTGTGACAATAGACCCAGGCCCGCTCCTCTTCGTCCAGTTCCCTAGCGGGCGCAGCTGAGAGCTGACAGGTCGGGCTAACGCCTACCCCCCCTGTTCCTTACTATTTCCCCTTCCTTTCTCTCATGCCCACACGATTCTCCTCATTTTCTCATTGTTTCTTCGTTTTGGCCTTGCCTGGTGCTTTAGACCAAGTTTCCGGGCTGCATCGTCTGGTGTAACGTGCATCTATACGCGCACACATGAAAGCGACTGCGTTTGGCTGGGATACACCCTCACGATTGGATATGTGCTGAGGCTTGGATGTATTGGGAGTTTAACCGACGACGATAACCTGAGATTCGTTCGCATAACAATGCGGCTCGATGTCTCGACACTCGGGATCCTAGCCTGTTTAGCAGGATTGGTGGTAGCGGCGGACAACGACTCGCGTGGTGATGGAGGGGCGGCGGCTGGTTTTGGGACGGCGTCGACGGGATCTTCTTCGAACGTGGTGCTCTCAGTACAGCCTCTCCCGACGTATCCTGTTTACACGCAAGCACGAGGGAACCAGGTCATAAGCTACAGCAAAGAGGCCGGTATTGACGTTACTGACGTCTATTTGAAGCGATATGAGGACAACGGCTGCATTGGGCAAGGAGATATGGGAAGTTCTGGTACGGCGAGTACCAACATGAATACCAATACTGGTCTTATCATGAACGAAGAGACATTGGGCCAAAGGGCGGAAGTATCAATGTTACCCCCATTTAGGTTCCCGGGTATGCTGGTCCCGTTAAACGAATCTCCAACGTTGCCGTTATGATACTAACAAGTTGAAACAGTGACCGATAGCAATGTAACTCTGTTGATCCCAACCCAGCTGGAAGCAGTGTATGGTAGCAATCTGGGCAAGCCATTATATTACGAATTCCAATGGAAGAACTCTACTACCAGTGGCTCGAGCTTCAGCCAGCTCATCGCGGTTGCTCTTGATTCGGGCTACGACGCTGCCATTCAAGCTATTGCACAAACGAATAAGGACACGGATCCAGCGCAGCCGGAATCCATCCAGCCATCATCGACTGCCTCAGCTTCGATCACTGCTACCCCTGCCGCCGAAACATCGGTGGCGCCGCTAACAGCAGCTGCTTCTAGCAATGGAGGGAATGGATTGAGCAAGGGTGCCATTATCGGCATTGCTGTGGGATGTGCCGTCGGGGGTGTCCTTATCATCGCGCTCATCGTGTGGTTCTTTTTCTTCCGAAAGCGCAACAACCGCGACCGCACCGGCGGCACCAATTTCGCCACGGACTCGGGTATCCGTACCATGATGGCCGACAAGGAAGCTGCTGCTGTTTCGGAATCGCCGCACTCGGCATATCCCGACGATGGTGGACGCTTGCGTGATCCTCGGGGCGATAACGATTCGTATGCGCCGTACTCCGACCGAGGCGTTTCGCCACCACCTCCGCCTGGCGCCGCGTTCACGACAAATAGCCAGACAGATCTCGCGTCAGTGGGACACGCTAGTACGACAAGAGCAGGCACGCCGCCGTACCAATCAAGATACGCACATTTGATCGAGGAGGGCATGACAGAAGAGGAGATTCGCAGGCTGGAAGAGGAGGAGCGGCACTTGGACGCCGCGATCGAGGATGCGGGGAGAAGTAGTCGCACGGCGCGTCCGTCATGATCTCGACGGCGTGGCTAGACGAGTTTCATTTGATGTTTTCTAGCGGGGCGACCCATGGTGCCGGAGTTACAAGGGATCATCATCGTCGTCATTATATTGGATCATGCTAATTTATATGAAATGTATGTGGTGTACGGCATGTGAGAATGAGCTAGCGAGCGAGCGAGTGAGAAGATCGAGGTGAGCTGAGATGAGATGAGTACCCCCTTATGCGTACATATGATTCGTATTGGCACTGTCATTACCCCTTTGCGCGTGGATAGGGCTGAACTGAGATGAATGTATGGTATGATATAGTATGCCTGCTTGGCCGGAAGCTTGCTAAACATGATGCCGAAGAAGGCGATGAGGTGATACTCGAGGAAGATATCTGGTCTGCCTAAATAGGATGTATATATGAAAATTTGCGGTTAGTTACGCGTCTATTGGAAATATGAATGACGGGAAAGCTATTTGTGATCAGCTATTGCTGTATATTCCTTGGTCCATCCATTCGCGTCTTGACTTTTAGCAGCAGCACTAGAATATCGTAGCTGGCCCCCATCTACCGTCACATAAAAGATGATCGAAGCTACCACGTTTCGTAAATCTCACGTATTCTCGATAGATTAAGTAGATCAAGTAGGCACATAAGAAGTTCCTTACAAGGGCAGGCCTACACCCCTCGAGTTCATTAAATCATATCATATCATAGTATTACAGCGGGCTCTTGTCCCGAAGCTGCTACAATAAACACAGAATACATTGCAACGGGTGATACGATGCCCGTCGCTCCCAAAATTCGAGTTCGAAACCCTTATCAGCCTTCCTGTTCCATGTAATAGTAATGACATCGACGGAAGAATGTCCAGTTCTCTCATCTGCCTCCTTTCTCCTGTTATGAGCGGCCGAAGGTGAAGAAGCGACCGACCATGTTGCTGGCGAGGTTACCTGCAACGCCGCTCGAGTACAGGGCGCTGCCGGCGATGTTGGAGGCCTGGCTGAACTTGTCGCAGCGCGAGAAGGCGAGGCTGTTGGTGATGGCGAGGACGAGCGCGATGGCTGATTTCCCCTTTGTTAGCTTCGCCTTCTACTTTATCTCCTCTACACATTAAAGACGGCAAGGACAACATACCAACGAGAGGCAACCACATGAACTTGAAGCTAACAAGCGCGAAGATGGCGAGCGCAATCCACAGCACGGGCTGCGCATATATGGCGAGCCAGAAGAAGCGGCTATCGGTCGCGTTGATCTGGCGCGTGGCCGGGTCGCTGCTCTCGAAGACCCAGCGGCTGTCGCCCGACGACGGATCGACCTCGTTCCACCAGCGCAGACCAACCAGCCGCCGCCCCGCGATGTTCTTGAGGTAGTAGAAGTCGGCCGCGAGTAGGAGGATCGTGACGATGAAGATGAGGACCATGTTGTTGGTGAAGATCATGCCGAAGAGGTAGACTAGGAGGGATGCTATAGATGTGGCATGTCAGATATGAATCCCCTCATGCTTGACTATATGGGAGATGTAGATATAGGAATGGCGGCTACATGGGCAACTTACAGATGCGGAATGCGAGGAAGGTGAGCAACGTAATGGGATGCGAGCTGAGGCGCCAGCTCAGCGAGCCGGGCGGGTGCTGTGCTGATTCCATCCGGCGCAGAGGGTGTTCCTGTACCTCGATATTATACCATAAGAGACGGATGATCAATTGAGCATTGCTTTTGTCGAGCTCGATTTGCCCGTATTAGTTGAAGCTCGGTTGAAGCTACGGTAGCGGGATGGTGGAAAGCGGCTGCCCGTGTGACGGGGCTGCGGCTTGCGTTGATCCGACATGCTGTCATTTCCAGAAACCGAGTAGTGCATAAATTCATGTGCTAGATAAACCACTACGTAATACTTCGTAATCGCGGTATCGGGGTCTCCGGTCACCTAATTCAACCACAAGCAAACGACATTTGCGACGATTGTCTCTCGATTAATAGACAATTTGGATATGAATACTATTCAACTTATTCTCAATGGCTATACTTGTCAGTATGGGTAAGCTCTCACTTCATCTTCACGACTAAGATCCAATCCTCTCTCAACCTGTTCCTTATGCTTCTTATCCAAATACTCCAACAACACATCGCCGTATCTTTCCTTCCCCTTATACCGGCTCACATCGTCTCCCCAGCTCCTCACCGCACTCGCCAACCGCCCAGGTACGTAGTCCTCCTCGGCGATCTCCGTGATGGGAAGGAAATATGTGCGAATGGTAAACACAACGCCCCCGCTCTTCGGCAGCCGCCGCAGTGTCTGCCTCTCGGAGCGGAAGTAATGGTGCTCGATGGCCCTGTTCTTCTCCGCCGTGTTCCAGCTCACATCCGCGCTGTCCTCGGACCCGATGCTCCACGACCATGCCAGGTCGTCGTCCACTTGCATGAAGTAGTTGTTGCGCGCCACCATCTCCTCCGGCTTGAGCCGCCGGAAGAAGTTGAGCATGCCCTTTTCGAGCTTCTCCTTGAACTGCGGGACGTCCCCCGACGTGTGGATTTCCGACAGCGGCATCCCGATCTTGTCCTCTAGCCGCCAGAATCCGGCGAGTAGGATGGCGCCCGCGAGGAGGTAGTATTGCGAGTCTGGCTTCTCGATCATGATCGCGAGGTCGTCTTGCACTAGCCGCGCGCATGTCTGCATCGGATCTTCGGGAAGTGGTCGTGTGATGATGTCGAAGCTCTCCCCGGACCAGAGATTATCGATGCCAGCGGCTGTGCGCTTGTACAGCGACGGGTACCGCGCTGGCAGGTATTCTACTAACTCCTCTAGGAGCTCAACAGCTGCGGGGTACGCCTCGGGCGCTGTCCTGCAGCACTTGTTTCCGCGCTCCTTGATCCGACGTGCCTTGTCCGCATGGTATCGCGGGTAATGGTTATCTAGTTCAATCCAGTCGAGATGTTTAATTGATCGGAGCCCCATAGTCACATTGTATTTGGGACCATACCGGAAGGGCCGGTACGGGAGCGGCTTAGTATGCTCAATGGACCAGTCCGGGTAAGGGTCCGGCTTGGGCATCTGAAAATCCGATGGAACCCATTTGCCCCATTCGCGACCTTGATTTCTAGGGGTGCTACTCCCCGATGACGCCTTTTCGAGTGATGGTGTGGTGGGTGTTGATGGGCGCGTGGCGTTTTTGGCGAGTCTCCGCCTGCGCACCATGTACGTCATTACCGTGGAGAAAAGGAGTAGGACGAGGGCAGCAGCGTAGGCAGACTCCTTGAAGTGACCTTTGGAAGCTAACTCCTTCCAGTGCGCCTTGACTATAGAAGCGCAGTCATGGCTTGATTTCTGAAATCCGTCGTACGCCTGGCTGGCATGTCTAGAGATGTTGTCGCGCACCCGGTTGAGCATGGTGGAAGCTGTTATGTTACAGGATGCTCTGTTTTGCTAATGCATATAAAGTCATTGGAGATGTTCAATTCTCCTCCGGGTGCCAGATTGGGATCATCAGATTCGAAGGGACATGCATTCAGATATATAGAACACAAGAGGAGATGGCTGACCCATTACACCGTTCTCGGCCATGCAACGATACCACGATAATAGAGATGGGTTAGGGGAGCCAGCCAGACTACACCAGGAATCTTCCGAAGTGCGAGGGAGGCTCGTTCCTGTCTCATAACTATTACCACATACAGCATGCCAGATGACACTTCAACCAAGGCGGTACCTGTCTTGCTGTCCGTTACATGCGGGGAAGCCTATAAGGTCTTGTCGCATTTTGGGTCTTCCATCCAATTGAGAGGGCCAGACACGAAGGTCTGGGATGGGAGATATCTCGGGCTTGAAACGGACAGCCACCAAGCTGATCGTCTATGACCGTTCTCGGCCGCATCACTAGCGGCGGCAGAGGAGATAAGGTTTGCGAGTCAAGAGATAGTGAGACGCCGTAGGTCAAAGCATGACCCTATCAGATCCATCACATATAGAGGTTAGGTAAGTAGAATATTCCCAAGTCCAGAGATAGACCTGGCGCGTACATACCTACATGTATATGTGATGCAATCTTCCCCGCCGAGGCGATAGGTAAGTTGGAGCTGTCCAGTAATGTCACGCCTCCTTATCGCTCTACTCTGCTCTCTGGGATCTAGTGATAAGGTATATCCGTTATCCCCCGCATATCTATCTAGGCTACCTCCTACACTATTCTACATATACGATACGATATAACATAAATCCTCAGGTACTTACCTAAATGTTATACGGGATTGTCATCTAGTATTGTACTTGGAAATTTCACTAATAAGCTTGATGGGACTAGTCCTGCCCGGTCCTGCGTCCTTAGCTGTAGCGATGTCTCTAAGCGTGCCCTCAGGCCTGGCTCTTACTATCTTCGACACATATAAAACGAAGACTTAGAAGTCTAGAATCAATTACTTATGTTGACACCGAAGCCCTCGTCCATTAAGCTAGACTCCTATTTACTGCCTTGTGATTCGTCTATGCCTAGTTGGGCGGTTGCTCAAAGCACGGGTTACTGGGGGCATGAAAAGTTTAACTAATGAGTGTAACACGTATCATGATGTTTATGACTACCTCCTAGACACACCATCGATTTTTAATTCCGTACGGCTTAAGTTGAAAATTCCATGTTAAACCTATTAAGTATCATTTGTGAGTTACAAGCCGGGGCTAGGATATATCCACGGCCAGTGGTCCTAGTTGGTGTTCCTCCCCCTATCCGACTACCACTTCTCGACACATATCATGTGTAATACAGTCCAACATACTGGACGAGACCAGACGGCGGTATTTGGTAGAGAGCAATGCTCAAAACCAACACTAAACTAACCACATTCCACGTTCCGGTATATTACACCCTCATCCCCGACAGGACAATAGGTAAGGCGTGTTGTTATCGGTCAGGTGCGGTTCAGCTCTCTTCATGGCTGTCGTTCCCTGAATCTTTATCCCCCCCACAGAGGCATGTCAAAGACCTCTTTCTTTGAAACCTCGTCATAGTGTAGGTAGGCTGTCTAGGTATCGTGCGGTGTATATATGTATACCTCGGTATAGCGTCGGGATTTCTCTGTTTGGTGGCTGGGGAACGCAATAGGCAATTGTGGGCATACCGATAATCAATCTCGATCCCTCTGGGAAGCGGTCCCACATCGCTTCTGATACATATCGGCGTTCTTCCTGGAGGAATGTGCTCCAAGATTGGGGTTAATCAATGGTATACTGTCCCGCATCAACTGTTGGAAGATGAACTTCGCCCAACCGTGCCACTGGGAAGTCGGTGAAGATTTCAAATCAGCGGTCGGTAATAGTGGGAGGCTATTATGAGCCCGTAAAGCCGTTCCACGAATTCTAGTAGAGTAGGTGTCAGTGGCAGTTATTTCCGGCCTCATTGATTCCATCATAATATGAAAGGTATGCTTCGTAGACGTACTTGAGTCTGTATGCTGATAATTCTCATGATGAGAAGAGCTGTGGGCGGTCGGTGCGAGGTACCCGCATGGGTTGAGTTAGGTAGTTCTTGGTAACCCCCCTTACAATCAATGTCTTCTTATTGTTTCGATATAGGGGATCGTGATCTCCTCTCCCCCTTCGAGATCATGGTTTGTATGAACGCCCATCTGCGCCATGTTTGATGGTATGGATCGATGTAGATAACACCATGTCCTCTCGCAGTATTTATTGTTGCTGTGATAATTAAGGCAATGTAATGTGGTGTTTGCAACGTCCTCACATACTTAGGTAGTTTTGTGTGTTCGAGGAAAATGGGCCTTCCCCTGTCTTTCTTCAGGCCATGGAAGTCTGAGATGAGCTCGGTGATATTTCCCGCGGTAGAAATTGGTCAAAATTCACACGTAGAAGCGAGTGAGGAATATTAATGTCGCATGGGTGGTTTCAGAGGTCCGACTTGGCTTCGAATAAACCGTCAAGCCTTAGAGACGTTGCGCTCAGATGCATTAGAGGCACCGATATAATCGTTGGTCTTCTCGCGACCGTGGTCGCAGCTGGGTCTGGCTGAGCCACCACCAGCGCCTAGTCCACTGATGTTGGCCATAACAGGGCATTGTTGGCCCTGTTTCCCATATCCAAATTGTGGACGTTTATGCTTTGAATTCAACGAACATATTCAAACCACATTCGGTCCCCCCGCCGTCCCGGGGAGGCACCTTGCTGGTTTTGCATTGGGGGTTTTTGCTTGGTCGATGGGATACACCATAAAAGCGTCGCAAGGACTCGCCACATGCCCCCACGCGATGCTGTGGGTTAACTTAGCCATCTAAAGGAAAATTGCCTGCACGGCTGTCTTCACTTTTAAAATATCTGGTGTCCTTAGGGGAATCAACCCCCGCCTTCTGTATTTCTCTTTCCTATGGGAAAGAGCTCTGAAACGTATCAACCAGATCTGTTACAATTTCTGTGATAGAATTTTTGGAGGCGGGAGGGGACTCGCGGCTGATAGATAGATGGTAGTGGCTGACTAGGAGTTGTTGGCGGTCGATGTTTGGTAATATTAATTTAGAAGTCTGCGATACGTTCTTGAATAGGTGGTTGATTAAGTTAGACGCGAGGCTCTTTGCCCAGGATTTCGACTTCTCGCCGTCGCAATCAATTATTGTAGCTCGAGCTTGGCTAGATGAGAGTGTGTCTCGAAGGCATATTTCGGCAAGATATCTGCATGTAAGGCAACCCGATTGGTTGTAGGTCAAGCGGGCTCTTGGTATCAGGCCTAACGGGTTCCTTGGCCTTCTGGCCGCTGCTTCGTTGTCGATCCACCGGTTACTCCTAGTGGGATTGCCAATCGTCATGTAATTATTGTTGCGCTGTGGGCCATGCAGGCGTGATCTTCTAGAAGCTCTCAAAAGGGAAGAGCTTTACTCCCTAATTAGCGATGAGCCCAAGATGCTGACACTCGGCTGCTCAGGGGCTCACGTACCTCGTGGGTGGCCTCCCGATTCCATGACACCAATATCGGGCGCTTGGATACTGACAAGACGTTCGAACATGCAGAAGCTGGGGGTTCACCATATAGTGGATAAAGTGGTATCTGTAGACTTTCTAGGCTCATAGGCATGATCGCAGGATGCGGTAGTCTAGTTGAACTCTCATTGTTGAGCCAGTAGCTAAAGACGCCACAGTAGTGTCTTCATGTTTGCTACTATGAGGTTTCCGTTGGCCTCGTTGCTCTTCTTGCAGGCTTGGCCTGATGAAAAGACTAAGCTTAGCAGGGATTTGAATAAAGACCGCTAGAATGGATAGTACCAGCAGCCGTAGAGGCATAGTTAAACCAACCAAACACAAGCGTTAGGAAATGGAGAGCCAGGAGTCTTAGGGAAAGGAGTGTTGATGATGACTGAAGCACCCCTTCTTGTCGAGATACTTGGCGTTGTTCACCTGTTGTGGTCTTGTAAAGATTTAGATCGAGGCCCGAATCCAATTATGAACGATGTTATTCTCTCTGCCGGCGCAAGATGATGAAAGGTGATGTCGGCACCTTCAATGGGCAACTGATTGTGGGTGATTAAGGAGTGCATTAGGTATGCAACCACAACTGTAAGACGTATGCGAATGTAGAATTGTTTGAGGTATGTTATCTTGGGGGGGAGGCATGGAAGAAAGGTGCGGACGTTGATTTATTTGAACCAGGTGCACGAGGAGTCGTTTGATGTCGAAGGCATTGCGGTAAAACTTGCCCCATTCATTGTTGGCTGCCCCAGTAAGCTTGGTGCCTTGCTTCTGAGTTCCCATGAGATCGAGGCGGTGATGCCTTTGTATAATCTTGAGGCCTTACGCTTTGGCCGTGCTTAAGGTCCATAGTTCGAGGCAGCCAGAATAGCCTTCACTTCGAACAATCTTCTGGGCGCAGTCCAGCATGTAGGTGTAAGTGTCTGCACTTGTTCCCTTGTCTTCTCGGCATTGTTCAAATTGCCTGTGAAAGAGCGAAATTTGCACTGAGAAGGAGGTGGAAGATATGGAAGGGAATAGTCGGCCATTATCCACATCTTTTTGCGGAACAAGTTGTCTCGGTTAGTGTTAGGAGCATCACTCTAGTTCTCCTTGTGGCTTGGTCTCTTTGCGATGACAAGGCTAAAGCACCACCATTGAGGCCGAGTGAGTCTCCTGGATTGGCTAGGATACGCTCGCCTCGCTGGATAGCGCGGCCCGCGAATAGGCCCATGCCTTTTCCGGGGAAGGACTGTATCTGATACATCCTGATGGGCTTTGGGTTTCATTAGTGAAGATTGTGAGCCCTCGCGCTATTGGAAGCCGTTGCATGTTTTCAGGGAGAGGACTTCAATGTTGGCTCGGGTTGAGCTTAAGAAGTAGGGTACCCACGTGAGTGATAAATATAATGGTTGTTGTTGGTCGTTTCTAAAAGTTGCTCTTGATTTTCACCTTGAAGGTGGTCACATCAATTAACCAGTTATATGTCGGCCGTAGTTGTTGCCCAAGGGACATATTGATTCTTTGTGGTACTGCGGTAGCCACCGTTGCGTCATTCAAGACAATCAACTGTAGCTCTAGGAGGTTCCCTTGTTGTTCAGCTTGTAACCAAATTGTATCGTTGTTCTCAGAAACGTAGATGTTGCTGTTCGTAATTCGTCTTGATCGGGCTCTATGCGTTGCCTATACGGTTTGGTGTTACCCTTGAGCTCTAGATTACCCTTAGGGACGTTGGGTTAGGTATCTGTGCACCACAGATGAGGATGCGGGTGCCAGAATACTCTCACAGTCTGGCAAGGACAGTGAACCTGACACTGTCTAGTGCAATTAATGCTGGTGACATAGTGCTGATAGATTTGAAAGGCTGGAAAGTTTGAAAGGATTGTGTGCAATAGAAATTCTAGGCTTTCCTCGGCCGGATATGCCATGACCGCCATTGACGCCTCGTCCTGTACGAGGAACCGTTTTCAAATTAGCTCAACTTTGAAACATAGGTAGGTACCTATTGAGCAGGAGTAAATCAGCATCAGGGAGTCGTGTGGGGACTTCAAATTTACCTAATTAATAGGGTGTGTAAGTCAAGTGATTAATTCTATAAGGTATTCTATCATAAAAGGTCTGCCTCCCCTATTATTTACACCAGATACAGGTACGGTACCCAGGTAGGTATTCACCAGTTCCTGCGCACTTGTGACCGTACTTGGTCATTACCCCTAGGTGGTTTTCTTTTTTTGCTCGTTGAGCTGATTCCACTTTGCCTGGAGGACTGGCTTATTGTTTTCCGTAACCGGAAGCGCAACTTTATGCGGGTTGCTTTCGTCCCTCAGACTACCAGCCCACATCATGTACGCAGCTTTCCCCTTTTCTACTTCAGGGTCGTACACAACGACCAATTTGCCGTCAGACTTGTCAAGTTCATTTGATACCTTCTCACGAGAAACATAGCCCACGACTTTGATGTCTCCCTTTTTGAGACCCGTTATCTCTTCCACAAGGACCTGCTTTATCCTTTCGACGTGATCGGGGTACTTCGCATATTTGGAAGGATCTGCTGTATTAAATGGCGTGTAGATGGCAACTTGTATATCGTTTGCAGATGGGTTTTCTCTTGACTCGCATGGCAGTTCTGGAATAGAAACTATGCGATTGCCACGCTTAGAGGTACCCTTGAGCTCGTCGATAACCAAGCTCTGGAAAGCCTTCAAAGACACTTCGTTGGAATCGAAATATCTTTGCCAGAAGTGTGTCTGTTATTGTGATGTATTAGCTTCAGATATGCTTACGTGGTGGTGGTAGGGCCCAAAGAAGAAGGGGAAACTGATGGGAGACTAACCATGTATGCGCCCACTTTGGAGAGGATGACTACAGAGGTGCAGCCACACATCCCTTTCACTCCCATGGTGAATTGATGGTTCTTGAAGGCTAGGAAGTCGGCTGTTGATTCGTCGTTCTCAACTATGCCGAATTCCGTGACTTCGCGGTCTACATGTGGTACTTCCCATATTCCTCCACTCCGCTGAAGCTTCCATTGGCGAGCAAACCACTCATCAAGCTTTCCATTTTCGGGTTGATCCATAGACCCATAGCCGCTTATACTTCGTCTGGCAAGGGACTCATCGTCGTCGTCAGTAAAATTGGCGAAGAAGCCATCGTCACGTCTCCAGGAGAATATTGAAGACTCAACACCCCCGAATCCCCCATCCCGCTTATCGACAGAACGGGGTACGCATTCAATACCCGTATTATCGGCACGAGTGTCTAGGTCAGGCTGACCGGCGAAATAGGAACGTGCATCCTCTTTGATAGACCGTACTAATGGGTTCGCGATAGTAGACCCAAGGAGGGAGAGGTTCAATAGAAAGGTTTTGAACAGCATCTTCCCTGCTACAGGTATGTAACTTGTTGGGCTTCTGCTTGGAAGAGAGAGACGAAGTGGAAGACAAGGACTGAATTTATGTTGTGGGTAACGTAGTAGATGCTATGTGAGTGGCAAGCTTGAAATATCGGCAACATGACTTTGCACGATATATAAATCTACCTACATACCTAGGTAGCTATGCGATCAAGATATTTTTAGCTTATATAGAGGCCCATACACATTCCATATAGAATACAAAAATAACGATCGTAAGCGTGAGGCTTGTGTCGACCGCCCCGGCCCCCCTAAAATCCAACCAACGCCAAGCCAAAGGCTGAGCGCTCAACCTGGTATAGCAGTCTGACAGCCTGAAAAAAACTGATCCAGACACGATATTGGCTAAGAACGATGTTGGGTAACTCTTGTCTCCATCTTACAAATCTTTATACGCCGTACCAAGACAGCTAGTAGCATCAGGTGTTGGTGCATAACCCCTGAGAGGAACGCTGCGCGAGCTTATTCTCAGTGCACCATATTTAGAATCAAGCCAAGAATTTGATATAGAGAGAGGGCTTCACTTGTTTTTCGATTGTTACCGACATCCATATATCTGGTAGTTGTGTCGCGACTTTCGACTTGAATCTTTGCCGAAGTCATCATACACATTCTACCAAACTTGACATCTCATCCACGTCAAAACTCACACAACCAATTACTTACCTCTCTATCTCATCAAAGTCAACATCACCTTCACCTCTATTCACCATGCACGCCATTCGCAACGCTATCTTAACCATCAGCCTGGCTGTTTCGGTTTCCCACGCCTACGATTTCGGCCTCTATCGCGACCAAGGCTGCAGGGGCGAAGGACTTGGCCATGTCGTTGCCGGTCCCAACCAAGGATGCATGACGCATGGCGTAGGGACAGCCCAGTCGTTCACGATTAAAAGCACTGGTCCCGTTGACAACCCATTCATGGTGGTCATGTACTCCTCGGGAGACTGCAATCCGGATACTATCATCGGCCACAGCGACGGAACAGAGAGCAAATGCCTAAGCGTAACCAACGGCCAGAACTATGGATCGTTCGAGGTTTGGGATCTCAGCCAGGATTAGAGGGAATTAGAACTTTCTATCACGTAGTTCAAAATTCTATAGACTAGGCCTACGGGTTGTTAGAGGGATTGGAGTTGCGGCAGGTGGAGTTTTGAGTTTGTGGGACTAAGAGAATTATGTATTGGTAGACCATGGCTCACCAGGGAGTAAAGGCTTCATAATGTTATATTTTACCAGGAATTGCATGCATCCCGTCTGTTAATATACCTACCCAGGGTATTTAGAACGTCTCTGCCTAATTTTGTTATCTTAAGGCGTTACATTTGTGAGAAAACGGTGCGATTGACTTGATTGATGCCTGTGTCGTTGTAGACTCTAAAAGTGCCCTTACCGCCTAGGGCTCAGGATTCCTAAGCGCTTTCAAAACAAAAGTCTAGAACTATAAGCTCACGATCCAAGGCTATAATCAGATGGCAAGGGAACTGTCACGAGCCGAAAGCCTGGTGGGCGTTAAGCCGACTGATCATGCAGGGTTCAGGGGTAAGGTTCGGGTGCTAGCTGGTGCTATAATTATAGAGGGTATAGCGCGTGGGCCAAGTGAGTATGCGCCGAGAAACTGTTGGTGAGCATCTAGTATTGCCAAGATCTTACAGTGGACAACTATGTATAGTTTTACATCATTGTCAATAATGAATTCCGCTCCTTCGGCTCACTTCATCGCTATAGACCACCCCCTGTCATCAATCCTTGCACCAGGTTGATTGTTAGGTCTATCACACGTTAAGCCTTGATCCTAATAGCCGCCCTCGTCCAAGGCGTATTGCACGTATTCACTCCGTAAGACCTTGGCATCATCCGGAGGCGTAGCTTTCATCAATGTGATTTTTTAAGGTCATGCCGTCTCATTGCAGACAGAGCTTACCTATCTCCAAGGACGAAGATATCTTTACGATATGTTATTTGGGCCTCAGCCTCTGTTAGAAGCTTGGCAGCTGTAAGCAAGTATAGCCCCCGTTTGAATGGCTTCGTCCAAGAGATATTTTAAGATGCATTCAGGGAAGAGGAGCTACCCGGCTATTCCAAATGGTGCTGGTTAGAGCTGTCGGCTTAGATGGTGTTAGGAAGGCAAGAGCCAAATGCATCTACATAAATCCATAGCCGTTCCTAGGAGATGGTAATCGTACTCCTTCTCTGAGACATCGAACACCTACCTACCTCTTACTAAAAGTTACTTTAATCGCTTTATTCACTCGCATTGACTTTTGCCATTGGTTGCCAGGTATACAGTCAAGATGCGCTTCTCCAAGGCTTGTAAGGCTTTGTTCCTGATCGTCAACCACGTTGCGGCCTATCACGTCCCACGCGACTTCATTGCGGCCAGGATCCAAGGCCAAAATGATATGGAGGACGATGGCGAGCTTGAAACTCAAAAGTCTGCGATCCGTAGCAGCAGCCCACTCATCGTCCCGCGTGCTGCAGCGCCGGTATGCGACAAATGTCGGAAGCGCTGTTCCCCGGGTCGAATTATCGACCCCAAAGACTGCACAGAATGCATTAAATGCCCTAAAGGGCAGATGCCGAACAAATCACAGAAGGCCTGCATTCCCACGCCTGAGGAGAAGAAGAAGCAAGACGAAGAGAAGAAGAAGCAAGACGAAGAAAAGAAGAAAAAGGAAGAGGAAGAAAAGAAGAAGAAGAAGGAGAAAGAAGACAAGGAGCGTCGCTTCAAGGACAAGATCCCGGAGAAGAGGAAGGAATATAAAGCCAAGCGATACGAAGTCAAGCGCAAGGACAAGACTCGCATCTACCATGATAAGCGTGACGAGTTAAAGCGCAGAAAGGTGCGCCGTATGAGCCGCTGCCTGGCACTGGTTCCCCTGGCCATGGGGGCTTCGGTCGCATCAGACTATGCCGATGAGTTCTTTGATGAGGAATATCTCGAGGATATGAATCTCCTGGAATTCTGGCCCAAGAACACGGACGTTGATGGGTTCACTGATGACACTTCGGATGCGATTTTTGAGGATGACGACTACGTGAACAAGTGGATTGCCATCGGCGAAAAGATAGGGGCCCGGGATGTCTATGGCAATATCACCGAACTCGAGCTCTCGGAGCCGGAGTCGGAGCCGGAATCAATCCCTGTCACGGTTGCGCCCTTACCCGTTCGAGATGTTACGGAGCCAGAAACCACCACGGCTCTAACAGTTCGCGAGGAGTTCCACCAGCTGCATGCTCGCTGTCCGATCTGTTTCCTCATTCCTATATTCGCCGCTGTCCTACGTACAGCAGCGGCTGCCGCTCGTGTCGCTGCCACAGCTATCAGGCTATCCAAGAACACCATCAAGTTTGCAAAGGGCCGCGGCTCTAAGGTGACGAGAGTCGAGCAGCGCAAGGGAGCAGAGAAGATTTCCAAGGATAAGAATTGGAGAAACTGCCTGGTGAAGCTCGACCCGTTTTAATATTCGACGAGGGATATATTTGGGTAATTGCCATTAAAAGGGAAGTATCGTGTTAATCATAGACCTCAGGTGTTAAGGAGAGGACAAATGTTTTCTTTTTGCCGTTCGGTGTACAATTATTTATTAAATGCATATTATCTATAGCTGCATCACACTATCCATATTAGAGTGTCCGATTCCATGAGTTGTATGAGATCTAGGTTAGTGGACTAAGGCTCTCTGTGCCCTATAAGCCCCTATATAATCATAATGAACTAGGTTACAGGGCATCACCATTTATGTCAATTGAATGGCGATATTGACTTAATGGTGTAATGCAAGGTATTGATGCCAAATGCGAGATATTACATAATACAGGGCACTCAGAGGCCTTGTGTTTTTATTGGATAAATAATTACAGAAGGCTTATACGTTATAATATGCTGTAACGCACTACAGCTATAGAGCTTTATAGCACCATACTCCCTATAATTATAGCATACTCCTGTCATGGAATTGGCGCGTGGGTGGATCTTCTTCAAATGACCGGGGTGCAGACCCCCTACTAGTGCATATACGGCGCCACATCTTATGTACCAACCGGTGCATGGATTCATCTTACACAGCCTCCAATCTGATCTTACTCTTCTGGGCAAACATGAAGTGATGGCGATGTGCCACGAACATGCTTCCAAAGTCCCTGGGAAGCAATGTGGCTCATCAACTTGGCGGCCAGTCCTAGAAATAGATGCGGACTAAGTACCTAGTCGCTAACAAGCTTTCATTTATTCCGTATAAAGGGTTCCTGCGTACCGCCTTTCTACATCCAGCCCCAACTCTCGAATCGCAGTCTACCTACTAACGTATCACCCTATTCATCGCTACATCGTCACCCATACGGCAGCCATGTCCGACGAGAAGAACGCCACCACGGAAGACATGGAGCGGTGGGCTAAGGACAACCCCAACGGCGGCGGATACGCCTACCCGCTGCACGACATAGGCATGATCTTTGCACCGATCGCGGTGCGTCTAGCATGGGCAGAGGAGGCCCTCGCTGCCGGCCATGACGTCAACGCGTTGCACCCGCGAATGGGCCGGCCGCTGCAGGCGGCGCTCGACGATGCGCACCGCACCGGCACGCCGCCGGGCCGCGCTGAGAACCTGGACCTGATCCGCTGGCTGCTGGACCACGGCGCGGACCCGCGGCTGCGCGACCTTGACGGCAGGACCCCCATGGACATCGCCTGGGTCTCGGGCCGTCAGTGGCGCGACGAACACACCGAGGCCGGCGACGCCATGGCGGATTTCCTGGACCAGGCGCGCGCCATGATGATCGAGGCAGCGCGGAAACTCGAAGGTGAGCTCTGTTCCCCCCTTACGCCCAAGCTATACCGCATTTGCTTCTTTCTTGTCCGTCCCTCACGTGCGTACGCGCATCATCGAAATTCGCTAACCCCGGACACAACCGCCCAGACAAGGAAGCCGCGGAAAGGGGCGTCGTGGATCGTGCCAGGGACTTCTTCAACGTGTGGCGTGACCCGTGGGACGACGTCTGCCCCTTCTGCAAGTATGGGTATCATGGCCAGAAGGCGGCACAGCCTCTGCCGGACTGCAGTTATTGCAAGGAGGAAAAGGAACTTCACTGGCACTATAAGCCCCTGGAATTCGGGAGTGGGCAATCAAAACAGATCTGGCGGGCTTCGGATTTCGTTGCGAAAGCTTTGAAACCCCCGTATTGAGCCTATCCTGTGTGCCAAGCAAATTTAACGATGATATCCAGAAGAGATTTGATCTTGAAAACGGTGCTGTTCTGCTTCGTTGAATCCGCGCGAAGACAGCGCCAATATAAGTTCTTCCGTCGAGAGCGAACATAGACAACGCCTGGCTACCTTGAAGGTAGGCCATGAATTGGAACTAAGAACGTTGATGAAGTATTGGAAGGATTTGGGCCTGGTGATCCACCCTTCTGGCGCGAGTAGGTGGGTAGTGAGATAGGTCAATTATATGGAAATGTAGGGAAAACATAAGGTGAGGGGATTCTTTATCATTCATAAATCTGGCGGCGGTGGTATGGTCCTTACGCCCCCGGCGAGTTACTTCCGTATTCTGAGACGGAGCCTCATCCCCTGATAGGTATTTAACGTCGATTTTCGCCTTGACTTTACTCTTTACTTTGTTAACGAATGTAGCTTCGTAGCTTCTACAATCAGCTTTATCCTGGGGGGCGGGTTCAAACTTGTCCCATCTCGGACCGGTCACCTCGTCCGCTGTCAGATCCGCTCACCTGCCAATTGACATGATTTCTATGAAAACCACGATGCTTGAACTTGCTTTTGGACAGGGGTATGTGAATTTATAGTGGCTTATAGAGTTATAAGCCCCGTGAGCCACTATAATTATAGTGAGCTATAGCCTACGCGTGCCCCCGCATATAGGGCTAAACGGCACAATACGCAGTGTACAGGAGCTATTGTAGGTACCTAAGTTTCCCCTTTCTTCAATTAATTGGGACTAGGTACGAAATGATGCTGGACCACTACGCTAATTCGCCTGGAGAGAACAAGTGTTGAAAGCAGGATTCTGACATCGTGAGGGATGGCAATGTGTTCCTCGCCCCAATTGGTACAGCGTGCAGTGGTTTCGAAGTACCTCTACTTCCCAGGGCGCTGCAAGTAACAGCACGGCCCTGAAATCACCCCTAACAACAAATTCTTGGCCTAAGCCTAAGCCATCAAAAGCTGGGCAACACTGATTGGGGCAGACCTTCTGAACCACTTTCCCGATCCCCCGCCGCCCCTAGGCATCAGCTTACCACATACCTTATTCGGGATATTAATAAACCCTGGTCCGAGACATGACCAGACCGTCGTGCTGTTCTAGGTCGATGCCAAGAAGGGCGAGGCGATCGCTTCGCTGGAAGAGCTGGTGAAGCCCGGAGGCTGTATACGAGAGCACTGATGGCGGCGGCGCGTGCGGGGGCGGAGGAATTGAGGACATGATGCGCTTACTTCCCCCTGGAAGGAGTATATAGGGGAGAACCAGAGGCTTGAGCAAATGTTGAGCTTCTGAATTAGTGAAGACGTAGTGGGCACACTTTAACGCCCTTTAGATGGCTCCTTGCGCCAGAATATTTCAACAGTCTTTAATTTACCTACCTGTTAGGTACGCCATTGGCAAACCCTTTCACCCTCCATCATAGTACCCTAGACCGTTTGAATAAGATCCGCTCTTTGGCGGGAGTGCGCTGTAATTATAGGGCAAATTACACTATATGACGCTATAACCACAGTGCGTCGCAGCGCATCACAGGGCGACAGCCTTCTGTAATTATCTATCTCCCAATCAAAACACACGTGGCTTGTATTACGTAACGGCTTATATAGGGGTAGCTTGGGAGTCGAACATGAGGATATTCACAACGTTTTTTTCTTCTCCTAAAGGCAGAATTATCCTGGATTAGATGTGGCGCCGAAGACGACATGATGAATCTTAACTGAGTTCAGTAGATACTTACACAGCGAGGCAAAGTATGATGTAGACCTAAGAGCTTGAACATATACCTCTCCTTAGGAACCGTAATTTGACGATTTAATTTCCTATTTATTTCAATATTAAAAATATCCCGATGGACTACAATGACCATTTAATTTCTGCGCCACTTTAGATCGAAATAGCGACAACTTGATCAACGCAAAAAGCCTTTCACAATAAAACTTATCTCATGTCGACCCGTGGATAGGAAATTAGTCGAGTCAACCCAGTGACAAACAATTATTCTATTTAGGTAGATATAAATCGGCGGCCATTAATTGCCACACTGTAGGTATTTTCTTGTAATGCGAATATATTTTCGTAAAAACGTTCCTACTCTTAAAGCAGTCCTGCCCCTGACGGAAACTTGGACCCGGTAATGTCCACTATGCGCTTAGTTGATCGGCATGCCTCCAGGGAGGGACGTAAGCCAGCCGTCGAGGTTTTCAGTGACCGTCCTCGGCTTCGTGCACTTGTTGGCCTCATCAAGTGATTGGGTCTTGAGAGTAGGGCAGTTGATTTTGTTCGCAAACAGATCTGAATTACAGTTGGCGTCGAGAGCGCGCTGGAGGGCGTCGCCCTTCCAGCCGAACACATAGTCACCGTGGATACCGTAGCCGGTCTTGTCGCCGAATGACCATACGAAGGGCTGGCTGCCATCGGCGGGCCATTCGGCCTTGTTGTTGAATGGGCGGGTGTCCCAGTAAGTCTCGTAGAAGACTTGAGGAATCTGAAGGTGATCAAAGTTAATACGGTCCTAGTATATTTCTACCTCTTCGGTGATTTTATGATGCTTTACTTACCACTACTGGATGGGTGGACGGGCAAGCGTTGCCGTTGGGGTAGGCGACGTGACTTTGGTGGTCGGGACTGTCTATGTTCTTGCCGTCCCAACAAGTCGGGAAGCGCTATAATGAGAGTTAGCATCCGATTACGAGGTACGATTCTAGGGTAAGTAATGGGGGTTATAGGCATGTCTTGGAGAGCGAAACTCCCCATTCGCCCAAAGCAATCATGGGTGCCAAGGCGAGTGAAAGAGATGAATAAAGAACTTTTAATGCTACTCACAATTGACACCATGATTCCAGCGGCGCATGGCTGGGTCGGGAAATGCGTGGTCTGGCCACCTCGGGTCATGGACGTAGCCAAGCAGGTGAAGTCCATGTATTTGTATCTTCGGTTTAGCTCTTCAGCAGTGCGGATGGACGGGTCTCCGACAGTCATGCGGAATCCGGGCTTGAAAGCAGTGGCCTTGCCCGAAGTAAGGTAGTAGACCGTTTGACCGCCCTTCGCACCCGAGAAACCGAGTTCGTTACCGAAGGTGTTAACGCGGTGCAAGGTTCCATTTCGAGCCCTAGTGAGAAGCGTCAGTATATGTCCCACCAGCACATATATGGAAAAGGAAGAAAGAAGTGCTGCCATACTTGAAGAAGAGGACTGCAGTCCAGTAGTTGGAGAAATCCTCGACAGGGGTGCAAGATGTGCACGTTGCCGTTGATGGCAGATCGTGTACGTTGGGGTCCATCGTAACATTGAATGCATTGCCTCCAACAACTTGGTGAAGATGGGGGGACGGGTTCTCTCCAGGGTTGACGAGACTAAGCAAGAGTCGTTAGAATTCAACAAATCTTTTCCTCGAGGTCTAATACTGGCTTACGGGTCTAGACGCTCAACAACGAGCTGCGAACACGAAAATCGAAGAGTTGCTGCGGCATTCACGCTGGGCGCGACGCCCGCGGCGGCCAGAAGTGCCAACTTCCTCAACTGCATTTTGATGCTGACAGCCTTTTAGAAGCAGTGTCGTAGGTTGTCGATCTTGGAGTATCGAAAGTCGCGTCGACGCCCAAAAGAGACTCCCAGTGACCCGGGGAAGGGATAGCCTGGGGGTTATATGTCGCATCGCGCATCCATGGGCTTGCCTCCTGAACACCGATAGCCTCAATTGCCGACGAGCCCACGTTGCACTCAGCCATGTGTTCTTTCGGCTTCCAGGGCACATGGCAAGGAATTAAGTCCTCTAGACCGATAAAACTATAAATACATTGTCGAATCGTCGATTGCTCTGAGATTAAGTGTGGAACGTGACTGTCATTTAGCCAGATTGAATTTTGCCGGAAGGTGACCAACGACTCCTGAAATTTCATGAGCCAGCAAAAGAACGCACCGCTATGAAGGTAGATTAATTTCCCGTACTTATATGAAGAGAAAATTCTCACCATAAGTTTACGTGTCTTCTAGAATTGTATCTCTAACTGGCCATGGGAGCTATACCTGTAGGCGAGGAGGGAGACTAGATAGAGATGACATATTGACTTCAAGATACTGTGGAAACCGAGATATCTACCTGCGTAGAAACCGGAACTACTTGGGTTTCATTGCCAGTTTTGGCTTCGATGTCACCAATCGCGCCTGGTATACATACGTCCTGCCCGATTAGTATAAATCCAACCTTGAGGCTCACATTGATTGGCTAGCATTGGAGCTAGAGACCCGAGAGTCACGATCGAGTCGTGCAATACCTAATATACCTTAACATTAAAAGGTGGATTAAGTAAATAGACCATTCCACTGCGGCAATGTACTTTAGCGCCGGGTGTTTCCACTAGGACAGGCATTGCATTGGTCGGAGGCGAAAAACATGTGCTTATTCACGAGATCTCATCCGGGCGGAATTTCCAACAGGACAAGGATCATAGAGGCGCTATTTGGGTTATAAGAGGCGACAATTTAATGTGAAAGCCTACGCATTCCAGCGACCCCGTCGACAATTCCAAATCATGGTGATGACGTCTTGGGCGCAGACAAGCAGGTGCATGTGCTCTAGGTGCATGGGACGAGAACAAGAACGAAGAATGGCGAATAATGTCTGTTGCAGAAAGGTGATGTGATAGCCCAGGAGGATTCTAACCAGCATGTACTTCCGAAGAGGGGCCGCGATCCAGCAGTCGATGGGGTGATGATATTGCACGGCTTCCGTGTCCTCATATAGACGTGACCAAATAATATGCAAGTGCCCAAATGGTACCCATCACGGGACTCTGGGCGAAGAGATCTAGGGGAAAAAAAATCGATATGAGATGGGATGACGAGGCTTTCAATAGATCTGTTAGGTACCTACCAAGTAAAGGGAATGCCCAGGGGCTCCGATATATAGGCGAAAGCGGATGTCAAAATCTCGTAGGTTTCGGAGACGACAATCATAAGCCATATAAACTAACTTAACCCCTAACACGTTATCCGAGTTTCTATGTTCAAACCCTTGAGATATTCTAATATTAATCTAATAATTTGGTATTGCCTTCGGATATTTGCGGCATTCCCAAATCTTTTCAGAGCTCTGAGTCAGCGATATCTGTACTTCGACCACTAGACAATCATTACCTAATAGCAAGTGTTACGAGACACAGTTATATTATTCAATACTTCTAATAGCGATGATCGTCTACGTTTCTTAACAAAATATGTACCTAATTGGAGCTGGCTTCTGGATATTTCTATCTTGCTAAGATGCACCTAGCTGTTTTTTATCCCTTATGAATAAGTACCGAATGATCCAATTTTACCAGACTAAACCACTCAATTCGTGCATATAATTGGCTTCGGTAACTGTCTTATAACACTGGGTCTTGGGCAATCTACTCTGAGCTATCGTACATTCTGGTTGCTGTGTCCTTCTTAGGTTCGAAGAATCTTTAGTTCCTCAATACCACACCTTCATAGAATGAGAGCACCCAGTTTATGGAGAAATGATAGAGACCTTTACCTCTGCCGCTATATTTTAGGTACCTACCTACTACTAGAGAATCCTGGATGGGTCACTGTGATTCATTACTTTAGACTGTCTACCGAGGTACCCGTGAAAGTATTGGATTTGTCCGATATGAAGCTAGGGGGTATCTTGCGTATCCAGTTCTTGAAGGACTATTCCGAGAACGACGCAACTTTAACGAATAGAATATATTGTTATATGACCTTCCAAACACGAAATTCGCATAGGAGGCAATGCTCCCGAAGAACTAGTCGCAAATCACAATTGGCGATGATAGGATAATGCACAGAAAAAGGGGCTCCGATGCATTATATAATACGACCCATTACAATACTATGCTTAATATAGGCATATGGTTACACAGAATTGGGCATATGTACGCATGTAAGAAATATATTCGCGTAAACGGCGGTATAAAATGGTTGATTGAAGCTTTACGGTATACACCTAGGTACAACTAATGCCCTCCACTTATTTACACACATTCGACAACTTCGACATTGGTCGTCAGATGAACTTCAATCATGCTTGTTAACGCAATCAAGTTGACGGGCCTTTGGCGGGGACGTAATTAGACGAGTTTGTTTCACCCTTAGCAATTGGCTTGAAGGATGATCCGCCAGCCTTCGGGTTATCGCCTCCCATCGTTGGCTGTATGTTGAGGCTGTTCTGCTTCGTTTGATCTGTATGTATATTAACGTCCAGTCTTCATTGCGGGTTTGGTGAATTTACATACCCTCTGCAGGAGCTCTAGTCTGTTGGACGCTGCTCATGAACTTCTGCTTCGCGTTTTCAGTGCCCGACGACATACTGGCTTTTATTCTGGGAGTGGCTTTATATTGGCAAGAATAGCTACTGAGAGGATATAGTTTTGGGTAAGGGTATTGGAATATTAAAGGAGATGGTTTAACCTTAGCACAGCTACGATGCAATCTGGTCTTGTTATAGGTAAATTGGTCAAGGTCGTCATAATGATATCTTCTACCTCAATGACCTCATAATCGACGCTCTAACTTATAAATATGCACTTATGAGATATTAGGTAAGCCAAGAAAGACGTCATAGGCCTTTGCTTAGTCATGAAAGACCCACGTAGTTCCAGTACTCCTACGAAGCTTGGTTCTGCTGAGTCAGCACATTTCCTACAAGCTTGTGGGAATTCTAATAGAAAAAAATGCCGGCGATCCCCAACTCGAGCTTCTCAGCAGCGTCATGTCGGAACCCGCAACATCGCAGTCGTTCTTCAACCTCAATGCGCTGCTTGACAATCCCGTTTTCGCCGGAGGCTTTGGCCTCGCCTCTCTCGGCGCTGCCTTGGCGTTCGCTCGTCGGGGCGCACTCGCTACTGCTGGCATGATCCGTCGCCGCATGCTCGTTAATGTCGAAATTAGCAGACAAGACCCCTCTTATCCTTGGATTCTTGCCTGGTTGTCCCAACCCCGCGAGCATACCTCCTTACTCGCCAAGAGACTGACCCGCATCAATAAGCTGTCGGTTACAACAACCACCAGTTCCACCCCCAACGGCGCCACGAAAGCGAGCTTCTTTTTGCAACCCGGCTATGGTCGGCACATCGTGAAATATAAGCATGCCTACATCGCAGTGAATAGAGAGAAGCAGTCGACTGCGAGGACAAATACCGGCGAGCCGCACGAGACGGTCGAACTTACTACCCTATATGCTCATCGACACATTTTCGAAGACGTTTTCACGGAGGCCCGAGCTCTCGCGCTCCAAGCCAATGAAGGAAAGACCGTGGTATACTCTGTGAGGAGCTTTGATTGGGTGCCGCTGGGTGAGCCCCGGAGGAAACGGCCGTTGGGTAGCGTGATACTAGATCAGGGGGTCAAGGAAGATATTGTGAATGATGCCAAGGACTTCCTCGCGCGACGGCAGTGGTATGTGGACCGTGGCATCCCATACCGCAGAGGCTATCTTCTTTACGGTCCCCCAGGAAGTGGCAAGAGCTCATTCATTCAGGCTCTGGCCGGTGAACTGGATTTCAGCGTGGCCATGGTAAACCTAAGCGAGGTTGGAGTGACTGATGACAAGCTTGCCTTCCTCCTAACGAAGCTTCCGGAGCGAACAATTCTACTCTTAGAAGACGTTGATTCCGCATTTGTTAACCGGAGAAAGCGTGAAGCGGACGGGTATAGTGGCGGTACCGTGACGTTTTCTGGGTTGCTGAATGCCCTAGATGGTTTATCTGCTGGGGAAGAGCGGATCGCGTTCCTCACCACGAATCACATCGAACTCTTGGACCCTGCTTTGATTAGACCAGGTCGAGTAGACATGATGGTTCGCATAGGAGAAGCTACGAGGTACCAAGCTGCTCAGATGTGGGATAGGTTTTATGGTGATGTGGACACCGATGGAACTCATCGGGAGAGGTTCCTGAAGCGACTCGACGAATTAGGGCTCTTCCGCGAGGCTAAAGAGGGAGAGTTAGTACCTCCTCGTACGAGTACAGCTGCTATACAAGGCCTCTTCTTGTTCAACAAGAATGATATGGAGGGCGCAATCAGCATGGCCGAACACCTCATCCCTCAAAAGTTAGAAGCCGAGAAGTAAGCTGCTCACTTGTATACTATCTGTTGCATATATGTACCATCTATGAGATACCCCGTCGACGGACGAATTCAACGACGAAAAGTTCGACTTTATCCACGCAATCCCCATCGTTCACGGCAACCAACTGTACATACAGCGCCTGAGTACGTACAATGCCATCGCTAGTATAATTTAGGGCTTCAATCCGGGTCATCGTCCCGCTTTCAGCTGAAGATAGCCCTGATCTTTCTATTGGTTATTTGCCTCCAATGATCCGATCGCCTTGAATAACTTCAGGCCAGCCTGAGCAATACGAATGGCCCCGCTCCATGCCATACTGCAAATCCCGTCCAATTCTTACCTTCGTCTAGGATCGCCCCTGCTCTAGGATTACTACAACACCAGTTCCAAGGAAGGCTAATGTTATAGCGAGCCAGATCACGATCGTACTCATGCCAGCTGAGAAACTGATTACTCTGACGATTAGAAGCCATATGAAGGTGCCAGTAAACAGGCTATATAGTACGCTGAAAACTACTAGAGGCACCGTTTTATGAACAGACAGTAAGCCGAAGGTTAAGTTCGATTTTCTTCCGCGTTCCCTGCCTGTTTACATCGTCGTATATGAGCTATCCGGCGCCCAGGTATGCCTCAGATAATGGACAGCCACGCATAGTGAAGTGGAGCTGGGGCTATAAACATGGTCTACCGGGGTTGGCTACCAACATATGCGTATCTCTTTGTTCGTGTTAGTGGGCGATAATCCTGGAATCAAGGGAGAACAAGAATATAACTAACCGACCTACGTGAAAGTTTGTACCACCAAACCTAATTCATAACGAGGTCTCGCCGCGATCGAGAATTGATGTCCTCTGAGGACTTTTATGATACGCAGACGAAGCCGCTTGAATTATACTTTTGCGTTCACAATGAACACGGGTACCACAGAAGACAGTAAGGCTCAGAGCCTCATTGAAGAATTAGGCCGTCTTGGCCCTAGGCTGGCTAGCGACAACCCAAATGCTCGGAAAGAGGCCCTCCGGCTGAGCCGGATACTGACATCTACACTCGAGCAACCGGAAAACGTAGCGGTGGAATTGGCCTTCTCTGTATTCTCCCCAGGATCCCACGCATTTAACTGGAAGCATTGAACTTACCAACTCATAAGCCTTTCTTGGCTATCGCCGCACGAATTGCTGTACATCTGGGCCTCTTCAGACACATTGTTAATCATGACGGCGCAGTCACCTCCGAACAGCTTGCGTTGCTGTCAGGTGGGGAGGAATTGTTAATCGGTAAGCGTCTCTCCATATAAATGAATTACGAGACCCGGGGAGAGAATGGGACAAAGGATACTGACATCCAGACAGTTCGCGTCCTGAGACCCCTCGCTTCAATCGGGTTCGTTGAAGAGGTAGGTGAACGGACCTGGAAAGCAACACCTATTACCAGGGCTATGACAATAGAGGGGATTGCTGCGGGACATCGAATGCTGTGAGCAATGAAGTTTCCTTAATCTACCTGATTCTAATGCCTCGACGGAACTTATGTTGTGATGTCCCCCGACGTGTTCACAAGAGCATGCAAGGACGTTTGGCTAATTTACTCAAAAGTGGTGAGATGGTCGTTGGAGCTGGGAATAAGGCGCCCAAGTATCTCCAAGAAGCGGGCTACCGTTGCCCAACCGACCCAAACGACGGCTTCATGCAATACGCCTTCCAGACGAAACTCACGACGTTTCAGCTTTTTAGCACAATGCCGCAAATCTTGAAAGATTTCAATCTCTTCATGGGAAACACAATGGGTGCTCGGGAGTACTGGGTCGACTGGTTCCCGGTTGAGGGGCAAATCATCACGGGTGCTAATGTCACTAAGGAGTCGCCCTTACTTGTGGATGTAGGGGGTGGAAAGGGCCACGACTTGCTCGCGTTTCATCAAAAACATCCACGCCAAGAGGGACGTCTCATTCTCCAGGACTTAGCCCCCGTAATCGACAATATCGAAGGCATCGATTCAGCAGTCGAATTGATGACATATGACTTTTTCGCTGAACAGCCGGTAAAGGGTTAGAACCCCCCTTACCGCTTTCTTAATATGTACTCACATGTCGATAGGCGCGAGGTCATACTTCTATCATCACATTCTGCATGACTGGTCTGATCGCAAGTGCTTGGAGATATTAAGGCACGTCAAGAAGGCGATGAAACCTGGATATTCCAAGCTACTCATACATGAGATGATCATCCCGGAACAGGGGGCGTCAGCCTTCCATGCCATGCTTGATATGACAATGATGGCGTTTAACGCAGGCATGGAAAGGACTGAGAGGCAGTGGAAACAACTACTCGAGGAGGCGGGTCTGACCGTGGTAAAGATCTGGTTGCCTCCGCAAGACGACGCTGATGGTATCGTAGAGGCGATACTTGAAGAGTAAGAGCTTACATGGCCGTATTGCATCAAGGGTGCAGATAAATGTTGGTACAATGGAACCTACCTGGTATACTCTGTAGAGATAGTACAGAGGCTTCGGTTTCTTTTTAGGTAAATTGACTTTTACACGGTGCGAAAGTTCTAAGATAACTGCCCTTCAACGGTGTCCCTGGTAAGGACTCCATTCTTCGCTTAAACAAACACTACCCAAAGTATGATATGACCGACTTTTACGACAAGCAGGGCTTGCCTCTAACCAGGTCAAAGAACAAGTCGACCTCAATCTCATATGGCTTGTTCTTAGGTTCTCCGGCATCCCCGATCCGATGACCGCCATGCAGACCATGATAAGCAGGCTGCTTACATGGGGTGCGTCGCTACCCCTAGCCACGATAAAATGCAAGGAATAACGTAGTTTAAATAAACGCATTCCACATGGTTTGGTGCTTATCACATTTGTAGTAGCTTTACAATCCCAAGGGCTTAACGAGGTTGAGGAATACTGGCCTCCCTGCTTCGACCCTTTCGGATTCTACATAATCAGTTCGTGTGCTTTTAAGATCGAGAGTGCAGAATCATCGAGATAGCAAGTCTCAGAATTAGTTGGGCATCTGCCGGAGCTCCGCGGCTGGACGCGTACTGATATGAGTGGCTGCTGATTGAGATAAGTTCTCACTCTGTATCTTCAGCTAAGAAATGCCGTATTAGTAATCTGAGTGGCTTCCTTGCGACGAATCACACATTACACATCTTGTTTGCTTGACTGTATGTTCCACATCCTACATGTTTGTGCAGCTAGAAAGAGCCAATAGAAAGCCCTAGAAGCACGCATTGCTTGTATCGTACACCGAAGGTCCGAGGATCCAAAGATCCAAAAGACGGTTGCGCGGATATAATTCGACAGGAGTAAGACAAATGGTGTGTAACTACTGGGGCTCTTGTAGTGTAACCCGATTGTTACCCCAGCATTTAGTTGTACAAGTCAATAGAAGAGACACATTTCTCTAACCTCTACATTAACCAGTCAGCATTCGTACCAGTAAGTCCTAGGGCCTCAGACCACCCAGAGCTTGCCTGTGTTCAACTGAACGTAGGATGCTCAACTACCTGAGTAAAGGGCTTCTGTAAGGCGTCAGTCCCAGTTCCGCTGGGCAAATATAAGAGGTCATTATGTTATCCAAGGTACCGACCTCTACCTATGTAAGATTACGAGTAGGAAGATCGGTGTGTTACACCAGTACGCCAAACATGCTAAGCCAGTATGAGTACCTAAACAACGCACCCAAAGTGGTAACTAAAACCAGTCTGTAGTAACTGCGCCAATAGGTCTCAGCATGAGACATTCCTATGCTGATGGAGAATAGAAATTCCTGCACAAGTACGGAGATCCCCTACTCGAGCAACCATTCTACCGATGATTTACTCAATTCTTAAGTTTAACATCGGGTTCCGGCTAGCTGGTTGACTCATTCACGGATATGGACAACGTCGATAGCATTGATGCAGGAGACCTAGGGCCGGCCGTTCTTGGTGTCGCGTGGACATTTGCAAGCGTCTCGATTTTGATCGTTTCCCTGCGCTTCTACGTTCGGCTAAGCATCGTGAGAAAGCTTACTCTCGATGACTATGTCATCATTGTTACTCTAGTAGGTAACATCTTAACTGGTAAATCATACAAAAGCTTACTGATGTTGGCCTAGATATTTTCGCTAGGTAACAGCATCATTCTCACGGTATCGACCTCGTGGGGCCTGGGGAGGCACATTGAAAGCCTGGCATCTGAGCCTTTGTCTATTATGTACACGGTAAAATGGGTGTATTTCTGCGAACTCTTTGCTATTATGTCTCCGGGATTTGGTCGCATATCGTTTGCCATCCTATTGTTGAACCTCAGCCCACCATCTAAAGCAAGACGAAGGTTCCTCTGGGCTATTATTTGGATACAATTCATCGTCGATGTTGGAACAGTCATCATAATATATGCGCAATGCCAACCAATAGAAGGTTACTGGAATAAAAGCATTGAAGCAAGATGCTTATCTCTCAATGCACAAGTATATGCTGGCTACTTACAGAGCGGTAAGCAGGCAATCCAACTCTCACGAGATTTACCTTACACCTAGATATGCGCCAGCTAATCCACTCTAGCGGTGGGCTCACTTGTGGACTTAATACTGGCCATCTTCCCTTCTACCCTTTTTTGGAACTTGAATATGCAGTGGAAACAGAAAGCCTTTCTAAGTGGAATAATGGGACTAGGCATCGTGTGAGTTTTTCAAGCTTTGCGCACTCTGTGAAAACGTTGGGCTCCTAACCGTAATACGTCCAGCGCCATGGTCGCGTCTATAGTTAAGACTGTCCAGCTTCGTGCCATTACCGAAGTTTCCGACATAACCTGTAAGTTGAAAATGTTATAGGGTCGCTCATCAGGACTAAGAACTATCTTACCTCAGATACTATGGCAACCCTTGCAATCTGGTGGACGTACGTTAGCCCCTACCCCTATTACGCAACTCAGATTACCTACCTGAGCATACTAATTGCTCCCAATAGCCTAGAGGCCAACCTTGTCCTTATCGCCGTCTCTATACCGACGATCCGGCCTATCCTAAAGGCTCCAAAAGACTCAACCCGCGATCGAAGTGGCCCTTCCGACAATGTAAATACTTTTTTCTCGTGGAAGCGGGCCCAAGCGAATCGGTCCGGGGAAGATCGTGCACTTTTCGGGCCAATCCAAGATCCAGCATCTACCAACGAAATCAGCGGCGATGAGGAACAGCAACTATCACAACATAATTCATATTGTATGGGTGCCATAAGTGAGCGTGGTGCTCGTGATAGTTCGACAGGCATAAGAAAAGACATAACGGTTTCGATTACATTCAATGAGGGCTCAGAGTTGTCGCCTCCCAACATCGTCCACAAAAAGGCACATTCCAAGGGCTCAGCTACTAGCTTTACGATGGGGATGTGAACAGTTCATTATGTTTCTAATGTTATCTTTCAATGTAGAAAAGGGGACAAAGACCCCGAGCTCCTAGAATTGTCAGAATATTTGAATTTCGTGATCCAACCACAAGCGGGCTACTAGATTAAAGTTGCATAGGGGGAAAGCCAGGGGTACCAGCCACACATGGCACCATTGGGCCCCTACGAAGGTTTCTGTCTATAGGTAGACGTTATGGAAGATAGAAACGCCGCAATATTTTGAATCTTGGAAAGCCCACGACCTTGGGATTATTGATATGAGTTTGTGTATCTATAGAAAGGAGGGATATTTGTGTCAATGCGCCCTCATTGGGCTCTACCGCATTATATTTGCTTACACTGGAGCGAATAAAGCGAGAATGAGTCAATTAGAATGCCAGCTTTGATATCTACCTACATGATAATTAGGTGTTCCATCCACAAACAGCTCTTAGGAATGGAGACATTCAAAGGACAGCGGTTTTGATTGTGGATATCTATCAATGTTAAATTAGCAAAGTTTAGCATTACACCTTTATGTCCTCAGGCAAGCTGGGACCAGCTGTGCTGTGGGAGTTACATGTCACCAAACGGGTCTTTATATTAATGGGAACAGGAAGGACCAATACAAACTACGCACAAGCATAACCATGTTTGGTCTTACGTAGGCATATATAAATCAAGTATTATCTTGAAGAGTATCGGAAATAAGGGTAGGATAACGTGTCTATCTCAGTACCTAAGGTAACTGTTTTCTAAGTGGAAATACATCTTGGTCTCCCGTCCTTGACTGCAAGATCTTGATGGCTATTACATGTGAATACAATATTGATCTAACTTTGAGATGATGAGATACATCGTTGGCTCCGTACACTACTATTCTCTCTCACAATGCCTGATTCTGTGGTTCAATAATCTCAGTCAGCGACGTTCAACACATTCAACATTTACTCTGATAATCGCACAAACTATGCTCAAGCCTTTCTTAATCACGCGGAAGGGCCAATTAACGGGCAGGGCCCAACAAGGTATGAAATATCTTTCTCTTTTGCATTTACCACCACGAAGCGTATTCCCCCACTCACCATTCGACTTTCGCAAATATTTTAAGGCATAATGATGGAATTAAAAACTTTTACGGGCTACCTTTCGGGCCAGGGCGTGGTCTTTGCATCGCGAAGAGAAATATAAAGTTTTTGTTCAATTTAATGTGTCTCGCTCGAAACCTACATCAACATCAATGGTATCAAATCGACAGTCATACACCAATCCATCCTGAGCTTTACTCTGGCCGTTCAACGAGTTCTTTAAAGAGGTCCTTACCAAGGAGTCATAATAATTATCTCTTATATTTTCTCCTATACTCGATAGCTCAATGGCGAACCAAAACTCGCACATTCCTGCCAGCAATCACGAAGCCAACATTGCCAACCCGACGCGAGATCCCACCTACATCTTCCCTCCTCAGGTCGTACATGGCATCGTTCCGCCTACTGCTCCACCCACCTTCCAGCCAGTCAACGGAGGATTATACCCTCCAGGCTTTCCCTATTACGCATACTTGACTCCTTCGTCGTCACCATTTCCTCAGCGCCCGACTGTGCCTACAATTTCCCCTGAGACCAATGACAATGCTACTCGGTATTGACTTTCACATATCAACCCCATGCCATCTTTGTTTACCAGCTAACGTGACTTTCGAAGCCACCAGGATGAACGCGAGAGTAATGACAGCTCACCTAAACATTTCGTAGCACAAGCCCCTACCGAGCAGGCGACTCTGCCGAAAGTCAAGGGACCTGGAGACACCTTGACGGAGTTTATGTCGACGATGCGAAGGCACATTCGTAGTCTTGATGGTGCTCAGATCCGCGGAGTCATCTTGTCTATATGCCTCGAATTCCCGCACATACACAAGACTGTCGCCACCTATGTTAAACAGAAGGAAGCTGAAGACCAGATTGTGATCGCGCATAGCTCGGATGGTCTGGGCCTGCACCTGCAGTACTGGCGAATAGGCGAACTAGAAACGCTTCTCACTCGCATTTGCGAGCATGAATCGTCCTCAACGAGGGATAGGGCTAAGCATCTTATCTTAGCCATCGAGGAGCAGAAGCAGGTTGAACGAACGAAGCTTTTCTAGACGGGTTCTTGTCTCTATTCTGGTGCTTAAAACCTATATATATGAGCGCCATTTAACAGCTTATCTGAACTCTACTCAGAAATCGCGATGGATTTCTAGATTAATATGGCAATAAGGCAATACGATACCAGGTGTCAATTATCACGTGGGTGCTATTTTGTTCGCACTGACCCCGTACTTCTTATTTCTACTGTGTAGGTACCTGAATGCAGTGCATGCAGTTGCCTCACGGTTGAATGCCAGATGACAAGTTTTTCTTCGCCCAAGGTATTAAGGGACCACGGGAAATTCACTCTCCTGTCCCGGTTTGTTTCTGTTGATCTTTCCATCAATCTTACTGTTCAACAATCCCACCTGCACACCTAACCATCAACCTTCCAATCAAGGAACAAACTCTCGACTGAATTTTCCGCAAAACCATCCACCAAACCATCGACCGCGAACCGCTAAGTCAACATAAGCATCTAAATCAATACCAATATCGCCCGGAACCACCTTTCGAAGCCCTTACCGATAACTTGGTTTGATAATTTGGTTCCCGATTACCTTAGGTACATGACGACCAAACCTTCACATCGCAGTACATTCCCATAATCTCGCTACGGAATACTCTATGATGGTCAATTGCAGCACAAGTGCTTAAACTACCTCTTAAAGAGCACATTATCGCTATATCCTCTACTCAGACAACACAAAGAACCAAAGAGAAGGACGCGATATCGTCGAGAAATTCGTTATCTTTCCCATTCGGCCTTGATCGATTACTTTTCGCCGAAAACATACCTACCTAACCTACATACGTACATACATCTTGTGGCATCCACTGAAACCGACCCTTATGATGGCCGACCAGCATAGCCAAGCTCCCGGAACGACTAATCAGGGGGTAGCATCTGGATCATTTTCTCCCGACCTTCGCCGGCTACCTAGCCAGAACATGCCTATGCGGCCACCCGACATGCCCAGCTTCCCTCAACCAGCTAACGGGGGTTACTATGAAGCCTGGTATGGGCGTTACTGGCCTTCTAGAGGTGTACCGCCGGCCATGAACGGGAATGCTAGACCCCGCTCATTAGAGCCTACTAATGATACGGATACGAGGTAAGACCTCTCGTATACTGCTCCCAGCACTTACGTCTTCCACTAACGTGAACATGTTAAGGGCTCTGAGTTCGAAGAACGGTCAGAATCACTCACCCGAGTCATCTGCAACGCAGCCTGGCTCTCGGCCAAATGTTCCTGAGCAAGCGGAAGAATCATTCGGCCAGTTCAGACATACGTTATCCATGCACATCAAAGAACTCCACGGCTCTCATCTCAGAGAGATCATTCTGTCATTGTGTCTGAATTCCTCGGCGATAAATAAGGCGGCAATCCGCTTTGTGAAGCAGAAGGAGGCGGAACGAGGGGTTACGATCCAATACCCATTGGATGGCTTGGGCATGCATCTGTGGTATCTTCCCATGCAGGAGCTGGAGGCACTCATCTTGTTCATTAGTGAACAAGATCAGTCAGAAAGAATGAGGGAGACGATTAAAAATTATGTCCTGACGGCTGAAGACCGGAAGGCGGCGTATCGTGCAATCTCGTGAACGGATTAGCCGAGCACTTACATACCTAGGTAGATAAACGAATATGACTTGAGTTCATCACCTACCTATCACACCCCTATATTTATATGTGCCATGGTGTCTGTCGGGACGCTGGTCACTTGGCCGATTATATAAGCCTGTCGCACCAGTGGTTACGTAAGCGGACGTTTCCGACTTAAATGGTCCCTCTTCTACGTAGATCTTCCCTCTTCCGCGTTACGTAATCCTAATCAACCTTCAACCCATATTCTTTAGCATCACGATATTTCACCCTATTGTACGGATGGACCTTGTCATCCAACAGTATCAGTGATTAAGAGATTCTCAAGATTGATATTGCAGATTAATGTGCGCCCGCGTTGTGAAATTTGGATGTCTCCACAAACAAGTGAGTGATTGTTGCCAGAAATTCACAAAGGCACCTAGATACCGCCAATAGGACCCCGAATTCAAGTAATTTACACGTAGATTGAGCCATAACGTAAATCATTAGAACATACTAACAGGTAAGGTAACGGGACACTTTGAAAATTGCCCTTTTCCCTACTTGGCTTGACAGGGTGAACTACTTGCCAATTCTCCAAGCTCGATTCTCTATGCCCAGGTCATTGCACCATATGAACATTGCTAGTCTAAATTTCCATATCCCATTTCAAGAACCACCCTCGGGTAGCCCCTCATACAGCTACTCTAAATGTTTCTAATATTGAATTTAACAAGCAACGAGCACTTAGTCTCGCGCCCCTTCAGATCCAACATGCGGATGAAACTCCAGCCAGGGACAACGTACATGAGCCGTACAGCAGCGACAGCGTAGACAGGATTCTCCGCAAAGCTGATGTCGTTCTTAATTAGCATGCGGAGAAACACCAACTCGTTATCTTCGTACTCCCACTCCAGTGTTTCATCCCACAGTGGATCCGTTGGCGGTGGGTTCTCGCCCCTGTGCAGGAAACCAAGTCTATGCTGTTTATAGGGGCTAGTCTTGCGTTTGGGATGGTCGCCTCCTAGCTCATCGGTATGTACAAGCGTGCAGGTAACGTACGGCTTCACATCTTCTTGGTCCTCTGGGACGGGGATGTCCGATGCGCCCGCGATGTGTAGCACCAGTCTCTTCCTCCTACCCGTATTGAGGTTCATACTCCCGCCCCTTCTCAAGGCAGCCGGTTTCAGGACATAGCCGTCGGTACCGCTGAACAGGGCCTCGTTGATCTGCATACTAGCGTTGAAAGTCTGCCAATTCATCGCGCAGATCTGCGCGCCGATCCCCCAAAAGGGGACTTGTTTCAAGTTCTTGGAAGATATGCGTGTCCCTTTCGGGAAGACGCGCATTAAATGTCGAGAATTGTGATGAGCGATCTTCTCATTCGCCCCAGGCATGTGCGACGCGAGCCCAGTTTCCGAGACGTTTATGAGATGGTTCCGAGGGCCGTCCTTGAGGACACCCTCAAACCACGAATTGTCTCTTGGTTTCACGGATTGCGCGTAGACGCCTAGTTCCGCGAGCTCTGGAATGATCGCATTAGAAGCTGCGGCCGCCTTCTTGGCTCGATAGGCTGCTCGAGCCTGTCTCTCCTCCTCATCCTCGTAGTTAGAACTGCTGTCGTCGTCACTTGAGTCCGCTTCTTCGGGTAAGTGGTACTCGACGATCAAGACTATCTTCGATCCAAGCTCCGCCAGTGTTACCGGATCGCTGTTACCATCTTGCTCGCGATGGCCTTTCTCCCGGACAGCTTTGCACAGAAGACGATCACCGAAGATCTCCTTCATGATCTCGACAAGTCGACGCTGCCCGTATGCACTACAGTGATTCTCCAGCGAGAGCATGATTGGTGCTGCCCGGTATCCTTGCGTGTTGCTGGATTCTGCTGCTTCCCTATCAACAACATCGCGGATCGTCGTGCACACGTCGCGAAACGGGATGTGGGTGACAAGGGTATATCCGTGCGTGACCTTCGGCTCATCCTTGTTATCCTCATTATCCCAGGCATCGATTTCAACACAGCGGGATCCCGTGTTGAGTGCCGTCTCATAAGCTGTAGCAGAAGACTTCCCAGTAAGCTGGTGGCCTAGAAGATACGTATTATGGCTAGAGCTGATGAAGTACTCCGGCAGCGGATACGATCGATCTGTGACATGAGAGGGGACCTCAATATGCGATTTGTCTAGCAGCGCTTTCAGCGCATGTCCAGGCTGCTCCGATTCTAACCCAACTTCTTCCTCGGATAGCACATTCTTTTGGACGAGGAATGACTTCAAGGCATGGCTAACTCGCAATTGGGTCTTTGTGAGGTTGGTCTGTCGCGCGCCGTGGCCGCCTCCCGCGATAGTGGTATTGTCAATTTCCTGACCCACATCCTCGTCGTATTCCCAAGGAGAAAGTTTTGAAAGTGGGTTCAGCTTAGCGAGCTGAGACGCGAGCAACTCGGCCATGTTGAAATATAGTGGCTTAATTGCTAAAGTTGAAGTCCAAACAGGAAGGAGAAAAGAAAACGAAAGACGACGAGCTGCACGGAATTGATATGCCGAAGAAATAAGCTTACGTAACTCGGGGTCTCACTGAGCGTGTCATCTGAGTCCTCCACAAGATCAGCAAAAGCCCCCTTTTCAGCCCTATGAGACAAGGCCGTCTGATTGGCTACAGCGTATAAACTAGGGGGTAATTGGGGCTTAGCTGATGCAGGGATAAGAACCACGATACAAGGAAATGATTGGCTAGATAAGAGGTATGAATGTTAGTAAGAATTGTGGCTGAAATAGGGGGAGTTGGTGATTAGCTAACGTACGGCAGCTGTCGCTAGCGATAATAATCATTAGAATGCTTCCCGGCTCATCTCTTCGTTGATTCTGCTAAAACCAGCCATTGTACCAAGTAGCAGGAGAGTTGCGAATAGGAGCTAGATAATTTCGGAGTTAGGAGTTAAAGGACATCATCGAGTATCTTAGTACTCGGAATGGTATCTCAATCATACAAGATATAAGGTGTTGATAGAGATTCACGCGACGACTAGAGAGTTGGAATATGTGTCGGGGAGAATTCTTATTCATATGCATCAAGGTGCGGTGTTCCACGTGGTCTATACGACCAATCGTACTTTTAGCTTATCGCCTTCAACGATCTCATCCCGCATTTTCATGAGTTCCGGCAGATCCCATGTGACGTTAATGTATCTACCGGCCAGCCAGTCTCGTTTCTGTGATGTTAAGTACACTAGAGAGTCTGCACTTAATTCCGGCGTGTCGACAAATACTACCAGGAGGAATGAACCAGTTAGCTTATTTATATATCCGTCTCAAATGGTAGAAAGCGTTACCTGGCCTAAACTCAGGGGGGAGGTTCTCAACCCCTCCCACCACCGCGTCCGTCGCAATATTTCCTGGATGTATCGAGTATGCCAATATGCCCTTATCTCCATGCTCCGCAACGATGTGCTCCATAAGTCGCAAGACGGCCAACTTCGACCCTTGATATGAACTGAGTCCGCGGGTTTTTAAATGAGCTCCGACACTGGCCACGGTGACTATGGTTTTGAGATTTCCTTTCAGCAGCAAGAGAATAAAAGCGCGTGCAACCAGATACGGACCGACGAGATTAACCCGCAACACATTCCACCAATCGTCGGGGTCGCTGTCAGCAATGAGATTGAAACCCGCCCCGAGAATTCCGGCGTTGTTGATGACAATATCGACGTACCCGAATTCCCTGTTGACCTCATCTGCTGCTTCGTCGACGCTCTTACGATCAGACACATCAAGCTTGAGGGGTAGAATTGTCGGTTCCGGTCTTCCCACGCTCGCTGCTGCTGCTTTCATCCGGCTAATAGTAGTAGAAAGATCTGACCTCGCGCCTATTGCAATCATCGATGCACCTGCCTTAGCAAAGGAGATAGACATTGCTCTACCTAACCCTCTTGAAGCACCAGTAATGAAAACCGCTTTGCCGCTCAAGTCTGCTTTGGCCGAGTCAATCGCGGGATACGTATCACTATGTACTATAGACGTCATGTCGTAGTCTCCTAAGCCTCATTAACATCTAGGTTAAATGATGAAATGTCGGATGTGGCCTTTACACGTACCTGGACCCTCTAAGGGGTTAGGTGTTCCTCTTGGAGGCGGCATTTTTACGTGCTGTTCGTAGATCTTCTTCTAGAAATTTGGCTTGTCCTTTTGAATAAATTCTCATTCTATCTAGCTTGAACAAACTACCTAATATATACCTCGAATGATTTGAAATCACACGCCCTCTTATAGCGGCGTTTACTTTGGGCATATGCATAATCATCGGGGTTCGCCTCGCCAATATTATTAGTAATCGTATTGACGCGAATACTTCTTTCTGCTGTATACCTGATACTACGATACCTTAAGCTACCGTCTGCATCTGTCTGGTTCTAGAGCACCCATGTTGAGCATCCCCGCACCCTTTCCTGTTTGAATAGTATCCTTCTCGGGAGCTATCCATGGTACGAAACATCAGCAGCGGAAATCATTCGATGGAAAAGGAGTGTTATAAATAGAATATAAAATCCGATGAGTTCGATATCGCGGTCAGGGTCATGTCTCTACGTAGGCGTGTCTCATAGGAAACCTCTCCAAAAGGTTTCGATAAACTACAATAAGGTTTGCATCATTATCCAATAAGATAAAAGCGTACAAGGTGTAGAGGGTGGAACTTGACTTGGCGAAACGTGTAGAGAATAGCACTACCTTTTTAATCGAGCCTCTTATTATTGCAGCTTTAATCTATTTTGACAATGTCGGCTTGAAGCCCCGAAGGCATATGGATGAAATATAGAAAGCTCCAACTCATGACTAAAGATTCTTCAATTAGAATTTGCATAGAGGATTTATGATTGCGAGCATAGATCTATTCCGTCTGTTGTGGCCAAAGTGGTGAGTGGTGACATAGTCGATCACGACCAACGAAATTATGACCTCATAGACCCCATACAACAACGTCAAGTCTCAACTAGTCAGCTCACACTCCATAACTTATTTAAAAGGCCAACCATCATTAAATGGCGACAGATTAATAGTTCAATCACCAATATATCTATCTAGGAATCATATAACGGACAGATCCTACTATCGAAGCTTCGAATCCAAACATGTCTTCTCACGGTAGCTCCAACACCGGCTCAAAGACATCCACAGGAATGTCTTCACAAGTCAAGACACCTGCCACTGCTGGTATCGGGGAAGACAAGCCAAAAGCGTTTGATGCTCAAGGTTCTATTGGCAAGCAGTTCACTGGTGAGTTACCGTTCGACATATCTTACAACCGATCTACTCTACAGAGATTAGAGGCTAACCTGTGGTGAATAGAGGAGGGCGCAATTGGCGGTGCGGCACAGAAGGTCGGTGGCCCCTTAGATAAAGAGGGAATGATTGGAAAGCAGTTCACAACAGAGGGTAGTATCGGCGGTTCCGTACAGTCTGCTCTTGGGGGGAAGAGCGGTAGGAGTAATTAAGGAACGTCTGATAACATAAAATCAACTGTATTGTATTGTCGACTGGGGTATCCTGAATAAATCCTATCATTCACTTCCATATCGGACATTTTAATTTCAGATCCTACTCTGCTGTCGGACCGCCTTGCCCCCATTCAAAACAGCCGTCACCTGTGCAGGTGAGATCAAACCATTCCATAGCGGTAGCCTCTTGGTTCTGAATGTTGTGCGAGACACCTGCAGCACTGTATGCCTCAAACCAGTCATTGCTGCCGTAGACATATTTCGTCCATCCACTGACAGGTGTATTAGGGGTTGTACTCGTTGGTGTTTCGCTAAATCCGAACACCGTAACCCACTCCTTGATTTCTTCCTCGAAATTCGTATAATTAAGCACCTCATCTCTCGTGCCGTGGAAGATCTGGAGCTTGGGTCTCCATCCTGTGTAACCCGGATAGCCGGCTTTCACCATTGAGGCCCACTCGGCGCCGGTCTTCTTGACCTTCCCGGTAGCACAAGCATCGCTCCAGACGCCGTAGCCGTTCCCGGCAAAACATCCATATGGCACACCAGCGAATGCGGACCCGGCAGCAAATAGGTCTGGATAGGCGCCTAGTAACAGGCTAGTCATCATAGCGCCAGAAGAAACGCCAGTAACGAAAACGCGTTTCGGGTCTCCCTTATACTTGTCCAGAGTCCATCGCACCATGCTCGCGATTCCCAGACTATCTCCTCCAGCGTCATGTGTCAGAGTCGCGTTCGAAGATACGTCCCAGCATTTATCCGCCGTATTTGGACTATCGGGGTAGATCACAATGAACCCGTACTTGCTGGCCAGCGTCGCATATTGAGATCCAGAATAACAGGCTCGAGCGTCACCGTGACACCAATGGGGATTGACCAAAATCGGCGGGTTGGCGGCTAGTTTGTCTGGAACGTATATGTAGAAACCTACATTCCTTGGATTCGGGCCAAAATCAGAAGTCACCTTTTCGAGGGAAGCACCGTTCGTAAGGATCGGGGCGATGGTGAGGAGCCAAGTACAGGCGCGGCGTAGGACGGAGTGCATCTTTCCTAGCAATCGGAATGACTATGATGGGGTCGACTTCGTAATGGAAAGGATCGAAGACATAATAGGCACGACTTGTGGCTCCGACGCCATTTATAGTTCTTCGATAGAAACATATTCCACAGGAGCTATACGTATTTCAATCGCAGGCTTTCTCCAGAGCTTCTCAGATGCCGTATTTACGGAGTTCTCGACCGCGAATCACGGAGTGTTGCACTCCGAGGCCATGGTAGGCTAGCTGCGGAGTAAAAATAGGAGCAAGGGGCTTGCGGCTCCACGACTCCACGTGCCTCGAATTTCCACTCCATGGAAGTCAGACAGACAGAGCCTACCTATTCGATGACACTGGGTATAATATGGGAAAGAAGTGGATGAAGGGAATTTTAGATAAATTACCACTCTCCCAGCTTCCTTGCAGCTAAAATTTAGCGTGGCTAAGATGTGCCCCAACTGAGTGGCATTCCTCTAGGATATCCCAATAAGCAGGTTCTTGCACGGCCACATCGTTTGGTACTTATTCTTTGTCAACTGGTGAAGAGGTTTTATATTGTCAAATCTTGATGCGCGGATGCGCAGAGATGCAGGTAGCCGCCAGCACTCAAATTGAAACAACGATGTTGGCCTTACTTACCCGGAGATAAAGGCACCAACAGGAGAAACAAGAAAACAAATCTGTTGCGTTAAAAAAATAACTAATACTGGCTCCCATGTGTGCAGATTGGGCCCCTTTCCCAGTATTGTTGTTTTACTCCTGATAAATTCGAATTATGTCAGTCACGGGCCAAGATGCAAGTCTTTTCTAAATTTTTCTGAATAGCACAAGTCTATTAGGTAGCTACGTCCCTATTCTGATTCTAGTTCTATGGTATTAACAAACAGAATCACCATTTCCACATTTATATGCAAATAGTTACATATTGACAGGCTCAATATCAGGAGGTAGTCCTAGCAGAGACTTGTCGAGGGCTTGATCCGAAGAGGTCTGTATAGTTGAGGACCTGAGCCTGTTGGTGGAACAAGGCCTGCGATGGCCCATATAGAGGGTAGTTTCCTATACATATGTATATCGTCGCCATAGGAAGCTCCTCGCATAACAATGCCTATACAACCCTCCTTCTCATCATGACACTCAACCACAGTTGCCCATGTTTATCTTCTCGCGATCGTAGCATCCGCCGCACATGATCCTCTGTGGATCAGCAGGAGCCTGGAACTGTTCACCCGCCAACGCGAGGTGTCTCTCGATGCCCTTGGCGCAGCTACACTGGCATTTGCAGTAGGGAGTGTGGATTCTGTTGTCCTCAGAGGTCGTAGTCGATTGCTTGCTAGGTGAAGCTGTGTCGGCCTTCTTGGTAAGCTCTTGGCTTTCCGCGATGTGTTCAGTCATTGTGATAGCTGTAGTCTTGATGAGAGGTTATTGAGGTTTTTGTCGGCGTTGTTGATTTGTGCAAAATAGTGATCGTGACGAGTCTCAATCACGAAAGGGATCTGATGCTGTTGATGAGAGTTTTTATGGTAACTTCAAGGTAGGTGGTCAGAGTAGGTAACGCATTTATAGAACTGATGGTCTTGAGAAACTAACCGAAATCTCCTAGTCGAGAGGTATGTTGTGTCATAACAAGGTCCGTTGTGTAAGAACAGTTAAAACGAGGGAACTCAATTCACTTGTCGCCGCGAGGCAAAAGGCGAGTAGCAATGGCTGTTCACAGTAACGGCGGAAGTGTCTTGACATCGTTCATGCTTCAAAGGGAACAATGGTCCCCGTACTGTTAGTCACATAATGTAGAGCGAGTACCACTGGGGCAACGAGGTCAACGGCAGCACTGTGATGCACAGTACCAATACGATACGATATCTCACTACCTGAACTTCATTCCACCAGATGGACAACTCAGGCGCCTACATGTGTTATTCCAACTCGTTAGCGGCGTTGCCAGTGACATCCATCCAGTATCCACTTCAAAACTCACGCCGACGTGCCTACCCTGTGCAAGTTCTGCACCTTCCTCTGATTTGATTTCGGGGCAGGCGACGCGTCCCACGAAACATCTTGGGCAATAATTGCCCAAGCCTTCCTCAGGTTTCCCCCCGGCGTTCAAAACATCAAACTCTGAGGCGATTTTTCAATTCAGTTACCCCAGACTACCTACCTTTCGGCGATCAATGCACCGAACTCATAGATAGGCACGTCTTCTCCCAAGACCCAGAATAATCGCGCCTTTCTCCATCATTCAACACCAAGTCTTCATCGAGAAGTGCCCAGATCCCCATCTTCCTGACTATCAGCCGTTGTTCTTTTTCTACCAAACCACACTACACCACTTTTCCTCACATACCAAAACACGTTCCTTCGCCGTCTGCATTTGGTGTTCCAAGATGGAAGGCATTGGTGTGAAGCAGCTGCACGAAGAGCAGAAGGACCTCCTAGACATGATTGACAACCTACGCAACCATGGCTTGTACTACCCACTCAACCTCCCCAAGATCGTAGTCATCGGCGAAACGTCCGCTGGCAAGAGCAGTCTGCTCGAGGCTCTCTCGGCGTTCTGTTTCTCCGCTAAAGACGGACTTTATACGACATTCGCAACAGAATTAATTCTCAGCACCGCAAGTCAGCAAAAGATCGATGTACGAATTCAATCATCCGCAGCTTCCAGAGAGGAAGCCACCTCCTACGAGGGCAGGGTGATTGACAAAGATACCGTAGCATCGATCATCGAGGAGTTCGAGCCAACCATACTTAAGGATGGTGCAGCTTTCTCAGAGGACATCTTGAAAATAAAGATAAGCGGCCCCAACGTACCTCATCTGACACTGGTGGATCTTCCCGGATTCCATCATTCTGAAGACGGCCAACCCGCAATCGATCGAGGGATTGTGAATCGCCTAGTTGAACGTTACACGACCTGCGAGAACAGTATCGTCTTGGTCGTTATTCCGGCAAGTGAGGAGCTGAAATCACAAGACGTGAAGGCCAAGATTCAATGCTACGACTCGCTCAAGGATCGCACCATTGGAATTATCACGAAGATCGATTCTCTCGCACCTCATTCAGAATGCATACAAGATCTTGTTCAGCTCGTTAAGAATACTTACAATTCAATCGAGCTGCCCTTGGGATTGCACGTTATTCAAAATCAAGGTGCTACAGGTAGTTCGGGTACAGACGAACAGAGCGATGAAGAAGACAGATGCTTCCTCGAATCAAGCCCCTGGTCCGCTATTCATTCAAAGGATCGTGGAATAGAGTCGCTTCGCAAGAAGCTCAGTGGTATTCTTCTTAAGCACATTAAGAACAATCTCCATGATTTAATTGAGAATATCGAGGAAAAGATCCACGGCCACAAGATTAGGCTCGAGCGACTTGGAAACCCAAGATTGAATCCAAAGGAACAACGAATGCATCTTGATAAGATCGCTTCTCGGTTCAACACTCTATGCCTCCAGGCTGTAGAGGGAAACTATGAAGATGAATTTTTCGGCAGCCTATTCATCGATGAAGAAGCCTCAAGCAACGCCAACAGGATCAGGAAGCTTCGAGCTCTGATACATGACCTCACTCAGTCATTTGTCTATGTTTTAGAGACGAAGGGCTCAAGGCGCACCATCCTCCCCAAATCTTCGAAAGCTTCCCAACGCAATACTACCGATTCCGAGCTGGAAGCGAATCTACCCGGGACCCTTCAAGCACTAGTCGGCCAATACAAGTTCGAAGATCCCGAGAAAGTCACCTTCGAAGCCATGGCTGCCGACTTAGGGCAGGTGTTGTCGACCTACCAAGGGACGTCCAATGACCGCCTAGCTATGAACCTATTCCGAGACCAATCTCAACCTTGGGAACCAATCGCGCGACGCCACATCCAACTCATGTTAACCGTAACCAAAGCTTTTGTTGGGAAGCTTCTGGGTCACATCACCCATCTAGATGAAAAGACCTATTCCGCAATACTATCGGAGGTAGTGGAACCTTTTTTTGACCAGAAGTCTACCGTTCTCGAAGAAAAGCTTCAGGAGCTCCTTCGACACTATAAAAATGGTCATAATCAACCTCACAATACCAAGTTCCAGAACCTCCTTGGACGTAAACGCCGGAGGAGCCCTGGCCTAGATGAACTTCGAGATCTGATTGCAGATCGGCCTGAATTTTTTACACAGGAAGCTCGCCTGGAACTCGAGAAAGTTAGACCTTCCACAATACCAAACTCATCTGGAGCACAGGATGTGATTGATAAGGCCGAAGCTTACTATGAGGTAGCATCATCTCTCTGGATTTAGAATTCTGCTAACATTTTATCTAGATGTCACTTCGGACCTTCACGGACAACGTAATTATCTTGGCCGTCGAGAATTGTCTCATTAAGGATCTTCCCTCCATAGTGACTGCTGGTGGTTTCAGCCAGATGGAGGATGCCGAAATTGGACAACTCGCGTCGGAGGCTCCAGAAATTCAAGAAGAACGCAAGAAGTTACAGGAAGACTGTGAGGCCTTTGAAGAAGGTTTGAGAATTTGTAACAAGTACAAATTACGTAAATTCACATGTGAGTACTTACACTTGCATGGAAAGGCCTAATTATGCTAACATTTATGACCGGAAGCCGTACCCTCGATCATAGACGAGCTAGAGAAGGCGCCCTCAACTAGGGTTGAGAGTACCTCTCCACCTAGAATAGAGAATGCGCCTACAACTGAATCTCCTCAGACTACATCGGCCCGCAGCAACATCCAGGAAGCAGCAGACACGGCGTCTAAGCCGGAGAAGACAAGAAGCCTCTTTGTAACCGATCCTCCTCCGTCAAAAGGTCCACTATTCGGGGCCTCCTCCACGCATAACTCTTTCGGTGCTCCAAGTAGTTCATCGTCACCCTCAAAGACTCCTTCTGTGCTAGATCAAAAAGGAGGAAATAACAGACCAGCACCACCAGCTGGCCTCTTCAGAACGGTTCACACACCCGCCAACGCAACGCTAGCTCCTTCGGGAGGTTCGCTATTTAATCATCAACGATTGTACGGAGAACAATTCCCCGCCGTCAGCACGTTCAGGAACGGCAACGGACCTGCACAAACGAACCGTAAGTCATAGTATATGAGAATCTGGGATTGATCAATGATACAGGTTAACACCAAACAGATTGGAGCACAATTGGGTCTGGACTTCCTATCTTGGTTTCTCTCCCAATGATAGTTCCAGAAATTCCGGTTGGCCCTGCTATGAATGCCTTCAATCACATCTGTTTTCTGGCTCCATATAGCGCCTACTCCCCTGAAGAGCTAAGATGTCTAGCTTATGCCGCATTAGCAAGCAGAGAGTAAGATGAGGAAGATTGTCGTCTATAGCACGGAGTTTTGTTTTAATGTCACTTCGTGTCGCACCTGAGTTTTTGTTTCGTCTGAGAAGTATTGTGTTATGCTGTCTATTACTTGTGTCAAGAGTAGCTGCTGTCTTCTCCTAGCACAAATGTGTTGTGCCATTACGTTTGGACTCGTGCTATCAAGGTTGTTGAGATCACTATGTTAATGTTTAATGTTAATAAGTAATACCAAACTGTTGCTACTAAACTTAGCAGTCGCAATTCTGCCTTAAGACTTGTTTGTCCTTGTTACGAAGGCACTGGACTACGGAGATTGTAGGGTGAACTAACCAAAAGGAAGAGGTACGCAATACAAGAAATGCCGAGAACAAAATGAAGATAGACACAAAGGTCCAAGGGTAACTAGGTAGCTGCTTCGCTATTCACAGGGGGTGTAGTCAATAACATATATTCCTAGTCCTCTCCGCAATTGTATCCTGGAAACAAGTGCCATCTCGTCAATTTAACTTGCCTATCTTAACGCTTCGCAATAACCCAAAGGAACGATGCATCTACAACATCATCACTAACCTCACCAACCACGACTTGGAGTCCTGCTTTCTCTACTATCTCCAGTGTCTTATCCTTACCCCAGCCGCTCCAAAACATCCAATCCTTCTCGTCGAGCCATTTCTCCATTATGACCGCTTCCGAGTCCGACTCGGTGAAGTTGGCGAGTAGGTAACCACCAGGCTTCAACCACCGCGCGATTCTCCTAACCATTTCCGTCTGCTCTACACGTGGAAGATGGATCAAACTGTAGAATGCAAGAACGACGTCGAAAGATTGGTCCGGAAACGATAGCTTTGTCATGTCGCCCTCAACCAGAGTCAAGCGCTCCGCATTCCCAGCATTCTCCTCAGCGTCGCTAAGGAGGTTACGCCTGGTCAGCTCAATCTGGGTGGTGGATAGGTCGTTAGCTGTGACGTGAACTGTCGGGTAGGACAGCAATTTCTGTGTCACGGGGAGCCCGGAGCCACACCCCAGCTCCAGCACATGGAGTTGTTGCGAAGGATCGGATATTGGCAGAAGCTCCAAGGTCCTTGCCAGATATCCTAGTCGTAGTTCGGTGTTCTGTGCCGTCCATGCGCTGTATTTCGGCGCGATGGCATCGTAGGATGCTTTTATGCGCTCTTTGGTGTCCTCAGGGACGTGAGAGGTGTTGCTATCATGGACCGCTTGGCTCATTTCGATTTAGACGTAATCTTTGAAATTAAGGGAGAGAATATCAGGCGATTTTTGAGTTCCAAAATTTTGAGGATGTAGGTTAGGTAAAAGAAAGTGATATGTGAGTGGCTACCTCCTATCCAACCCCTATTTATTTCTGATTATGTAATCACGTAGCGGAATGAGTCACACCGGAATGAGCAGATTGCCCATGGTGATTTCCGTATTCAATTGTCTTATTATCCCATTATATAATCCCTAATGCACCAATATGCTGAAGGCAATTCGGATATCGAATGAATTTAAATGCGAAGTTCAGACGAAGCATCGAATTTTATCAATAACCAGAGAAGTATCGCTTTAAGGGAGTATGATATAATGCTTAGTGGGATAATGATTACCTAGTAGACCCCGCTAAGCCCATAAATCCACACCGCTGCCCCTATTGAATTACGTAAGCAGCCTATAGACCAGACATTTTGTCTTGGCATCCCAACATCTTCAGCGTCATAGGCCGCAGTGTTCAGCGTCACGGTGCAGAGTGTAGACCGTGCTACCCCTATAATAACCCCGCGATAGGACCTTGAACATCGCGTGCAATTCATTCAGTAATGTTTTAGGACACAAACTTATGATAAGATGGACTACGATACGTGGCGGCATCGGACTATCGAAGTAGAGCCTTCGGTGCGCATCGCCTATATCGACTGCCCATCCAAAAGCAAGAGACCGGAACGAGGAGTTATTTTACTTATACATGGCTTCCCTCAAACCTCGTACCAATTTCGCCATGTGATCGACCCTTTCGCGAGGGCAGGATACCGCGTCATAGTCCCTGACTATCGTGGCGCAGGAGCCTCTTCCAAGCCCGCCAATGGATTCACCAAATCCATAATGGCACGAGATTTCGTCCGCTTGCTCAACGCACTAGAAATTCACGAGCCCGTTCATGTAATTGGGCATGATATCGGAGGCATGATCGCGTTTGCAATGGCAGCAAAGCATCCGTCGCGTGTGGCTAGTGTCAATTGGGGCGAATGCCCTCTACCGGGAACCTCGGTGTATGAAGAAGAGTAAGCTGAATCGCTGATGAGAGTATTCAGGCCTGGGTTGACAACACTAACATGTATCTAGTCGCACAACACACGCTGTCCAACAGTTTCATTTCATCTTTCACAGTGTGCCAGACCTCGCTCTCGCACTGGTGACCGGCCGTGAGCGTATCTATCTGTCCCATTTCTTCCAGAAGATTGCATATAACACCGCAGCAATCAAAGATGAAGACCTTGACCACTACGTTCGATGTTATGAACAACCCGGTGCCATGCGGTGTGCCTTCGAGGTCTACCGGGCATTTGAGCAAGACGCGAAAGAGTGCCAGGAGTGGATATCATCATATGGAAAGCTCAGCCTCCCAGCGTTATGCTTGGCCGGAGCCAAGAGTAGGCACCTTGTCGATGCTGGGAAAATGTTCTCGGAAGTCCACCAAAAGGGGACTTACGAAATCATAGCTGTTCCGGACTCAGCACACTACATCGCGGAGGAAAACCCCGAAAGCTTTGTTCACGAATCCCTGAGATTCATCGAATATGTGACAGTTGGGCCTAAGTAAGTCTAGACGCAACAAGGCGATTGAACATTAAGTTTTACCACTAAGCTTGAGCATTGGATGTATTGAAACTTTAACGAAAAGCCTCTTTAAGCCTCATTATTCGAGCTATTGATCCGGGATATTGGAAGAAGACTATGATTCAGCCTACAAAGGACCCTTGCATGTCACTGTCCAACCTCAATACTGCGACTCGCTTCCAATATTTAATTTATTCGCTATAAGCACGACAGGATGTATCTATCGTCGAGTCTAGCTCTTCCCGTGATCCTTCGATCCTATGAGGCGCCAGCCTTCGAGTCTAGCTGAGTATACTGCGACTTACTAATGTTAGCCTTTGGGTTTCACCACATGCTCGTTAACTTAAAGCCAAGCCAGCTGAGGAATGGCAACAAACCGCGTGGGTTTCTGAGAAGTCACGCACATCAGCTTTACTGCAGATAAGCTTCATCGAATGTCTAGGCCCAATAGTGCTACGTCGTGGTTACTCCGACAATACTACGTTCCTGCTGAAATCCCATGCATAACCTCGTATAGAGTCTTGGCGCGCACCAGCAGCAAAACAAACATCTTCAGCTTGACCGTTGAGAGGTTTTCGGATATTTCGTATAATTACGTCGTTGCCACTGAGCCGCCTTTTGGAATCGAGTCATATTCCCCAGACGTGGAGTAGATACAGATCTCCAAGATGCATAAAGTCTTCGCTTCAACTCTTGCCTTCGCCACCTCTACCCTGGCGTGCACTCTTCCCACAGATGTGTTGCCAAACACCCTTACCCAGAGCTTTGCGGTCCAGATTCAAAATGCCTCATTTCCCGATATCCACAACCATTTCCTCGATCTGTGGGACTGGGGCGGTGGCGATCAGCATCTTTTCGTCAGTCCCGCAGGGAACTCTACCAGCGAGCTTACGCTCGTTGATGGCGTGATCACCTTGCCATGGGATCCTATTCGGCGCGCAGTCATTAATGGAGAGGTGAGCCTGAGAAACACCTAGCCTTGACACGTTTTTGCTAATCAGGACCGAAACCATAGTACGAACCAAAGGATAACACAACCAAGATGTTCATGACTGAGCGTGGAGACCCACGCGCAATTTTCGATCCTGTGTACGGTTGCAATCCTGACACGGATGCCGTACAGATCGAACTGTCCCTCAAGTCTCGAGGAGATCTAGAACTCGGGGGAAATATTGGCGTTCGCCCATTCAACGGCATGTACGATTTCCGATACACGCCTGAGGGAAATACTGGTTAGTCCCTGCCTGGTTACACCAAGAACCTAGTGAATTTCCCCGTACTGATGAGTGTTATTCCAAGCCTATGACCCCGATCGGCCCTGGACGAAGGTCACCTTGGTTGTGATTTACTCTTGAATGACTCTGAGCTTCTAAATAAGCCAAGCATAGCATCTGTTATTCTTTGCTCAGTTGCACAGTAAGCGGGACGTCGGAATCTCTGATGAGAAGTCAATGGAATTAGTCATTATATCGTCTCGTATATATGCCAATATCATCGCTTTGATGTACAATCCGCAACCTGGGAATAGAACCGTAAAAGTCGTAAATGCCACAACGTACATAACACATATTACCATATCGTAAACCCTTGCTAGTACAGTCTAAATTTCAAATATTCAATATGACGAGCCACAATGGACGGCACTGCCGTTATTTTACATCCACTAACGTGGCCTGGAAAAGTACTTCGGGTTCTTCCTCGGAGGTCGCATATCTGTAAGCGACGCCGCGACTAAGGGGTCGATGAAACCGAAGGCACTGCGTGATCGGAAACTACGCTTGTAAGCAAACGCCACATTTCAGGTGGGTTGAATCTCTTACCTCTGGAGGCTTGCTAAGTCGTGAACCCCTATCAGGGGACCTAATGACTTGTGATTCTTGCAAAACCTCGTAGTCCCTACGCTCTTCAACCTGCAGTTCGGTCTGCAGCACTTGTGCTCGATGCAATAATCGCTTCCCACTTCTGCTTGCCCAGTACAAGATGAAGACGCCTGGCAAGAATGATCGGGACAGTAGGATCCGCTTGAGAGTCGAGCAAACCCGCAGCCCAGCTCTCCGCACGTGTGGTCTTCGCAGTAGCTGCTCCGCTTCCAGCGCGGTTTGAGACAAATCGACGAACTCCATGAGCAAGCATGACGGCCACACAGACTCTCTTCAGCGATACTGGCTCTAACACATCCATCCTGAGTGCAGGTGTGGCGCTGGCAGTAGTCCCCCGACTTCAGTGGTGTGTTCACACAACTTTGACTCCAGTGACATGCGTGTACGGAGCAAAGTCCATGAGATCCTTTGCACCTCTCGTGACAGTCTTGATGCGTGCACGTATGGGATACGCAATAAAGTTGGTCTGGGCCGCCACGACCTTTCGAACATCCCGCCTTCCAGGAACAGACATGGTCTTTACAGAACCCGCCGTCGCCAGCACGTTCCACACATCCAGGTTGAGCGCAAGAGTGCCGCATGCAGAAAAGGCCTCCTTCGACCGGACCTTCGGTGCAACCTCCTCTTCGAGCACAGACATGGCTTTTACAGAACAAGCTCCTCGGGATGCATGGCTCTCGACACAGTTCCCTAGAACACTTGTGCGCACCACAGCACACGAGATTCGGAGCCCTAGGCAAAACGCAACCATCGGCGAACTGGCAGATGTGATTCTCGCAGAACGCTCTGTTACGGACAGTCGGTTCGTAACATGCCTCGATGCCACACGTGTGATTCTTACAGCATTGATGTTCCCTTCCAATCAGCTCGTCGTCCCAGAATCGTGAGTTCGGACATGTGCGTCGCGGGCATTCGTGTTCGCCACAGTACGCGATTCGCGCGGTCTTCTGGAGACAGCCCGGCTCGGCGCAAGTGTGAGTATTGCAGTAGGTTCCAGTCGTATCCTCCTCCCGATGCAAGCATTCCAGACATTCCCCAGCAGAACAAGTGTGGTCGCCACAATATCCATCCCGTCGCAGTGCCGGCTCGCTGCACCCATCCCATTGGCAAATGTGTCGCGAACACCAGGTTGAGCCCTCCATCCGAGCTGAAAGGCATCTCGACTCCCTACACTTATGCCTGCGGCAGAACCCACTGTCAGGGATACAGGGCCGTTCGCACGACCGGCACTTATGCTGCGCGCAATGACGAAAGCCCTCGATCTGCGCATTCACGCACCCCTTCGTAACGCACTTATGAGCACCACAGCAATGACTCCTCTCGAACCTCCTCCCGGAACACTGCTCGACGGCGCACTCATGGCGAGGGCAAAAACTACTCCCCTCCCTCCGTGCGGCACGACACTTCTCAACCTCGCACTTGTGGTCGACGCAGAACTCACTCGTCTTGACGAACGCGCGCGCACAGCTCGGGGCACGGCAGCGGTGCTTCGAGCAGTACCGCGACCCGGACTCGCGGCGGCCGGGACACCGCTGGATCTTGCACGTGTGCGTGTCGCAGTACTGGTACCCGTCCTCGGGGCTGGGCGCGTGGCAGCCGACCAATTCGCACGTGTGCTTGACGCAGTAATTCGAGGGGACGGCCCTGCACCCGTCGCACCCGCGCCAGCGACACACGTGTGCGGTGCAGTAGCGTTTGCTGCGGCCCTTGTCGCGGCGGTTGACGCACCCGGCCACGCTGCACTCGTGCTTGCGGCAGTAGTGACTGGCGATGGTGACGGTGCGGTAGCAGAACGTCGATTGGCAGCGGGGACTGCTCGAGACCGGCGGTCCTTGTCCTTGGATGATGATGTTGGTGTTGTTGTTGTCATGATCGTAGGGCCCTGCGAGCGCCGACGATTGCACGTCGTATTCTGTGTACGCGGGAGGCGGGGTCTCAGGCCTTCGCACGCGACGCCGTGGCGGCACCGATATGCGCCGAGAGGTCGACATCCCGCGTACCCGCAATCGAGGTCCGTCTGGCATTAGATTAGGTAGGTATCTAGACAATTCACGATTGAAGAATGGGCAAAGTGAGCTAGGTGAGGTTCGGATCACCAGGACCCGATGTGATCGGAAGCCCAAACTCCCGAAAAGGTTTGATCACCATGTGAAAAGTAAGTAAGGCTGAGCGTGAGAGTGAGAGAGACACCATCCTTTGGAGAGAGAGAGCTCATGAGCTGTCAATTCGATTGCTACGAGGGTCTGCTTCGTGATAGGCTGGCTGCATGCCCCTTGGTATCGTGGGGTTCAGCAAACCACCCTGCGTCTGGTTGGCTGGTGGTTTGTTGTGAGGCGGGTGCATGCGGCCTATCGAGGGGACCCCTCGGAGAAGAGACGGCTATCCATTCATCTGTATACCGGTATATCGAGAGTGACGTTGTATCCCCGTGCGTTGGGATGAAGCGTGCTTATTTCTTTGGTTGCGACCATGCCTTTAACTCCCATACAGAACCATAACGAATTCATCGAAAACACATCAAGTGGCGAAGAGCAGGCTTTTCGAGAAAATGCCGAAACCGATTGGTCTCCCCGCGGATAAATGGTTTTGTGAAGATTTTTGTCTTGCATTATGCTTGGCAGCATTGTGAGCTGAGCTGTCACGCGTCTCGTGTTACCAGTGGGTACGAAAAGGGGCAAGCGATGTCGCGGTCAGAGACTCAATCGAGTTCCCAAGTCATGATATTAAATTTCATCTACAGTTCAATATTCATATCTAGATTGATAGACTGACATCTTTATAACTTCGATAAGTCTGTCTAATAACCTACCTGCCCGCCTCAATATAGATACAAAAACGCCACGGACCGACTGCAGCAGCCACATTTTCTTCCATGGAGGGGTTGGGTTCGCATTTAAGTAACTGGCTGAAGCAAATGGATGCTTGAGTCGTTATCTACATTTACCTATCAGCCAACTTATGAAGAAAGATAGCTTGGTCTAATAGAAACCCACCGAGAACCAGCCCTATTCTCGGAGACGTAGGAGCCAACTGTCCTACGCTTATCGATCCGCGAAGCGACCGAGTTGATAGCGCAGTTGAGGAGGCACTCGATGCGTTCGTCGTAAGTATCGCCGAGATTATGCGCCTTGCCGTTCAGGCTGCCGAGGATCTTGCCCTCGTACGTCGCCGCCGTTCTTGACTTTTTCCGAGTACGCCAGCCACATCTGATAGCTCAGTTCGGCTGAGCGAGATACACACAGCGCAACGTATCGTCCATCGTCACTTTGGTCAGATCGGCCGACGCATGTCTGTAGTTAATGGCTTCCTGGGCAATCCTTCGATTTGTACTTGCTGGCTTTGAAGTTTGTCACAAAGGCGAAGCCAGCGAGCACGAGGATCGCTAGTAGGCGTCCCATGAGGGCCGACGCACCATTGGCCGATTTTTGACTTCTATGGCTGGCCACAAACTTCGTATAATGCAACTCTGATCATTAGGGTTATCCTTCCCAAGACTGATAATGAGGCTCTAAACTTTGATTAGGTAAAACCCATCACTAGCCTTCGTTGCTCGCCACAGGCCCAGTGATATTCTCTGGATCGAATCGCGTCTTGTAGTAATACCGATCGCCGTCCTGCGTCCTTACCCTCCGAAACGGCTTCTTGAAGCACCGGTCGACAGCTTCGCACAGGTACATGGAATAGTTATCGTCAATAGTCACGTCCGTTTCCTCACCCACATGCTCCCCAACAAAACCAATCACTCTCTCAAGCTGTCCCACCCACACCGGCCATGCGCGATGGTGGCCCCAAATCGGCACCTTCATGACGAACTGCAGCGTCTTCAAGCCATCGAGCAGCGCACGCCACTGCGGCGCCTCGTCCGCCGCGGGCCGGAAGAACTGCCACTGCACATCGCCGGGGCGGGCAATACTGTACGCGTAGAAGTCTGTGTGCGCACTGATCTGCAGGTGGCGGATGCGCCTTAGATTGCTCTCGCCGATGGTGAAGAAGTTGAGGAACCGGGAGGTGCTCTCAAGGGTCACTAGAAATGTGTTCCGCGTGTACAGGACTTCGAGCGCTTCTTCGCTGACCTGGGGGCATGTCCTCAGGATGCCTGTGAGTGGGCGCAGGCGCGCGTCGTAGTGCGAGCAGCCCCAGTTCTTGCCACAACAATCCGGGGCGTTTTCCTTCGTCAGGCGCCGGATGTGCCGCATTTTTGTTGTGAACCATATACGAAAGGTGAAGATAGGGGCATCGTATAAGAACAAGTACTCATAGACCTCGTTGCGTAACTCTAGGGGTAGGTCTAGGAAACCAATAGGGTCGCTGCAACTGTCATTGCGTGTATGTTGAGGGGATGGAAGCTCCTGGATTGACAATATGTCCATTCCATGGGTCAATGTATTGGCACCTATATCCTCTGAGTCTTGTTGTCCCATCGAGTTGAGATCGTGAGTTTAGTATAGGCTAGGTAGAAACTGAGCAATGTATCAATATTGAGGAAGTTCAGATGAGGGTGATATATAACATACAACTTCACATCATCTCTGACTCATTGACTTGTAGTCTCAATTAAAGAGGCACAGTCGCTCGACTAAGCTCCTTGCAAGTTTAGCGTCTTAGTCTTGACCTCGATACGACTCCCTCACCCATGTCGACTTGGCAGAATGGTTTTGAGCTTGTTAAATATGAAGATTCTGTGATAGGGTATCGAGAAGCCAGTTGCAAGAAATCCGTATATATCCAAACTATGCACATAATATCTATCGTAGTCACATTTATATATAGCCCACAAATCGTTCCCTTCTCATCTGCTCGGCCACCCCATTTCCAAAAAGTTCTAGTAGATTTCTTAAATGTTCGTTAGCCAATCTATACGGTTTAAAATCCTCGAACGCCATACTCCAAACCCGCTTCGCCTCGTCGTTACTCGTGTCAATAGCGCTCACTCTGCCCGCGTGTTGCGCCAACATCGGGTACGCGCTGATCCTCGCCAAGCCGTGGTCCCAGGCAAACTGTTTTGGGAGCATGTCGCTCCTCCCGGGAGATTCGCGCTTAGAAGCAGTCATCATGTAGTCTACTAGCCCTTTTGCGTGCTCGCGGTTATACACCAGCGCTTGGTTGCAGCACCCGAACCACTCTTCGTGAACGCCTGCCGGCGAGCCGAGGAGTGCCGCTTTCCCAGATGCGTAGAATAGCCATATGAACAGTGGCACGGCAATACCGCAGACCACAAGCAAGGTCCATCCGTCTAGATGCCGGGCTAGGTGACGAGGCAACTGTCTCCGCGCTATAAGCAATATGATCAAGAGCGGAACAGCGACTGCGACGGAAATGATGTGAACGTTATTGCTTCTGAACCCGGGGCCGCCCGACCACCCGAAGCTTCGCTCCTGGTTGAAGAGGCGCAAGTATAGCCATGTATTCGGTCTACCTGGTGCGATCTCGCCTTTCTCGGGATCGCGACGCCTGGGGTCCTTCATCATCTGCTCGATGGTATGCAGGTTCATCAGTGTCTTAGCTGCCCACCCATCAGCAAGGAGGATATCACCCTCGAAGAGAGCAATGTACGGCGCATCGGTGGTCTGCACACATCGATCGAGGGCGTATGCGTAGTCGAACACCGTCTTCCTCTCTAGTGCGTGCTTATTCGTACGGTCCTTGGCAAACAATGTGAGTTCGCGAATCTTGCTTTCCTTTTGCGTCGCGGGTAGCGTGGAGTTATACGTAAATATCTCGTCCACGATGTTGGCGGCCGCAAACTTCGCGTAGCTCTTGTGCTGCTTATCGGGGTTGGGCACATCGGCGAAGAACAATTTCAAGTGCATGGCATCCCTCTCGGCCCACGACATGTTGGCCAAGAAGGACCCCACGGCGCTATCGATATACTGTCGCCCTACCATATCCCTTCCCACCGTAATGAAGACGGCGCAGATCAGAGGGTCAGGACCGGCCTTGCCCAATTGCCATGTTGTGGAGTCGGGGTTCGCTATGGCCGCGTCGAGGAACTCGTCGAGAAACTCGTCCGCCTCGGCTTGGCGCGTGGCCGAGTAGAAGCGGTCGAAACCATGTTCTTCAGAGAAAAATATGGAGAGCGGATCACGGTAGAAGTAGAGCGAGCCGTATACCGAGTACAGCGAGACGAGCACCAGGAGCAGCAGCAAGGCGCGGATGCCAGGCTGGCTGAGGGCGTCGCTGGCGCACCGAGGTCGATAGATCATTGAGCAAGTTCACCTTGCACGTCAGACCATTATCATCTCATCTGGATTATTGGGTTAGTGATGCCGCTAAAAATGCTTGAATTAAGCATGTGGTCCCGAACTCTAGGGTGGCTCCATCATGGAACTCAGGGTTCCGGAGCGGTACGAAACATTTATTATTAGAAAAGCCACAGTGAGCACGGGCCACTTAAGTCCATCTTATCTTACACCTGTATGCCAACCCCTTTCAATATGTCTTCGAGCGAACCTCTATACTACTATTCGAGGAGATAATTTCGCATTTTCAGGGTTGCAAATGTGACTACCTAGGTAGCTTGATTTCGTGAAAGTCAAGACGTCTCGCCCTAGCATGGAAAATAGGTAGACCAGAGTTTAAACTCTAACACAGGAAGTAATGGCATCTAGCTAACCATAGGCCACAGCTAGCTTGGGTATCGACATTTTGAACTTTCAACATTGAGTTTAGAGTAAATTGCCTCTCAAAATAGGGGTCGTGTTAGCTTCACGGTATCTTACCTACCCCATAGGGATGGATTATTCATCTTGAGACAATCGCCGAGACTACGCCATTGCCCAAGTTCAGAGTTCATGATAGTGTGCGTAGAATTGGCCCATCCTATAAGGTTCCTCCGAGGCGCTTGCCTTCTAACTCCAGCGCCACATCGTCCCATCCAACAAGTCAACTGTGACTGCTTTGAGTAACGTTATGGAAGGTAAGGTTTGTTAGTTGAGAGCTCATGTGGGTTGTTTATACATATACCTACTCCGAGAGAACATCGAAGTAAGTCAAGCCGGAATCTAATACCATAGACACTTGACATCCTAACACAAGGCATCTCATACGTCTCTTTCCAAACCCTCATCATCCCATCAAAGACAACTTCATTAGCAGGTAGTATATCAGCAACCCAACAGCAAACATGTCCATGTTCGTCTTCCGCGTGCAGCTCCCAAATTGGTCGGGTCAGCCCAAGGAACGGCCACCCGACACCCCGGCAAGCCCTCAGTACTTCTGGCGCGCCGACCAGCATGAGACAGGGTATCTCTCCATGTTGTTCCCGTCGCCCTTCCAGGACGTGCACGATCCCACCAAGATCTACCCCACAGCTGAGCACTACCTCCTACACCACCAGGCGCTACTCTTCGGCGACAAGGCCACTGCCGCCGCCATCCTCGCCACGGGGTCGCCACACCACGCCAAGGAGCTCGCCAAGTACATCGAGAACTTCGACGTAGAGGTATGGCACGCCAACCGCGAGCGCATCGCCGCCGAGGCCAACTACTACAAGTTCACGTGTCCTCCCATCGCGACCGACAGTCCTCTACTGCCTCCGGGCTGCCCGTGGATACCCGCACGTGAGAGCCTGAAGTCCAAAGCGGCGGATTTGAAGAAAGCCCTCTTGGAGACGGGCGAGCACAAACTCATCCTAGGTCACCCGACGGACAAGTTTTGGGGCATCGGACAGACTGCTAGGAGAGCGTGGCTGAAACGAGAGAGATGGGGCTTGAACAAGATGGGAATATGTCTCATGGAACTACGAGAACGGCTTCGGATCGAGGGGGGTGGCCCGGGAGCCCATAGAGAAGGAGGGTTCGAGAGTAGCGTGTTAAGCCCCGTGGGACTAATATGATTGAGTGGAGGTTTATGTTCGATTGATATCGCAAATCGGATTGTTAGCATTGAGCGATTGTAGGTTCAGGTTATGTTTTGAGCTTGGGGGTGCCAGACGTCAAGAGGTGGGAACGAAGGTAGCGGGTTTGGCAGGGTTGGTTTTTATTGTACTGTAGCATAGTGCCCGTCGTTGATATATCCATGGATCGCAATTTCCCATGCGCGACCATATATGCACATTTTCTCTATCATACAACCAATTGATGCCGCCGTCTTAACGCCTTACTCGCCTTGACCCAAGGCTGCCGAGTTGGAGTGGTGTGATGAAACCGCCTGCCACAGTCTCCTCTGTGGTCTTTCGGTCGGTAATGTACAATATTATAACATAGACGTCGTAGCTTAACCATGTGGTAGATATAGAAAAGCGTGTTTTATATGTAGTCCCTTCCACTCTTTTGCATCTCAATCAACCTCCAACCTCTAGTCTCGGGGTTGTTGACATCCTCGGGGGTTCGGGTGATACCGATAGCGTAGGTCACAAGTTGAACCTTGTCTTCCATACCGGCAGCAAGCTCATTCGTCTTGGCGTTCCGGTAGACGTGGACCTCCTGTGTCCGGCAGGTAATAATAAAGACCGGGATCTCGCCTGGTTCAAGCATGCGGGCTTTCAGAATGTCCACATGTCTTATATCCAGGATGCGACCATCCGACTTCAATCCAGCTTGAAGGTATTGCTTGGTCAGAGCTTCATACACTGAATACTGGGCCGCGGAGAGCCAGAGCTTCAAGGTCTCGGTGTCGCCCTTGACGTAAGCGTCGAGTACCTCAGGTAAAATGTATTCTCTCAGCTCTTGTAGGAAAGGCTCAATTTGGAAATTGGGGTCCATAGAGCGGAACTTCTTGATGACCATAGCAGTTTCGTTTTCGGCAAAGAATCCAGCAACCCGGTCGGTGATACTCCTTGCTGTTGTAATCAGGGGGTTTTCGGACTCATTGTAGACATGTTTCATGTTAAAGAGCCCCTGAACGAATTTGTTCTGGTCGCGGAAATCCCTCCATGCCTCCTTCCAAGCAGCATCTTTATGTAGTGTAATATTTGTCCCGGCGCTAGATGATGTTGTTAGTATACTATTTTATTCGATGGATCTTTCTGAACTTACTTTGGATCTTCGACCATTTCTTCTGCCTTGCCATGAATGGAACGAGCCTGCTTTTCACGCAGCTCTCTAGCTTTCCTTCGTTCCTCCTTTTCAATCCAACCACCATATCTAGAACTGCTCCCATCGTCAATGACATCCTTGACGTTTTTATACGCCTCGGTCTCTCTTATCGGCTTAGTGGCTTTGTCGATGATATCGCCAGTCAGGTTTGCTCCTTTTCGAACGCCTTTCATAACGGGTGTCTCCCATGTCCACGCCGCACCCTTTCCAACAACGGTGGCCGATGTCTTCAGGACCTTGCCTGCCGTTGACGTAACCGCGCCAGTAGTACTCTCGTATGCCTGTCTCGCACGTCGGACGGATTCGCTTTCAGTAAATGAATGGGCGGAGTCGGCTAGCTGCTTGGTGGATTCATTCCATTCCTTTGAAGCCTTGAACTCGGTCTGCATCGTCTCCATGAATACCTGCCATGGTGTCTTGTCTCCGTGGGGTGGTGGTGGAGGCAAGTCTTCCTTCTTCTCTTCCTTTCCCCCCTCTCCTTGTTGCTTGGCCTGCTCTTCTGATCCAGACTTCGCTTCAGAATCGGTACCCGAGGCGGATTGGCCGGCTTCCTCGGTCTCCTCAGCCTTCACTTTCGGATCCGCGGGCTTAGCATCGGCCTTGGTATCCGTCTTGGTCGATTGCGCAGCTTGTTGAGGTTGCTGTTGGTACCATCGCAGAGTTTGGTGAAATGTGCGTGATTGTAAGGTAGCTATTGTCTCGGGAATGAATGGCGATCGTATAGAGGAAAGCGGCGAGAAGAGGGGTTGAGAAAAAGTGAGTGGCGCTCCATTGCGGCTTGCCGGTTTGGAGCTCTCAGATGTCGTCAATAACCGTCTATAGGCGGGAGATCTGCCATAGGCATGGCCAGCAAGTGTGGGCGACCTCAGGAAGGCTGGCGGAGGTGCGCTCCTTGTAACTTGCCTTAGGGAAGCCATTTCGTGTTTTTAGAAAGAGGTCTCCGAAAGACCGGGAGGGTTGAGGAAGTGGGAAGAATTGACGACCGGCGAGGAATTTGTTCGCAACTGATGTAGGAAGGCGGGCGAAACCGGCAGATAGAAAAATTACATACGACCATGGGACTTGCATGTACTCTGTACCCAGGGATCTAACCCGAAGGAGCGGTAACACCTGGAATGAGCCAATCATTACCCCGCACGGCGAACCCGGGCCCGCAATTTTAGATTTCATCCGGTTCGAGATGCAATTCGTTTTCCCATTAAAATTTCGAGGTTTATCAGCCGCGACTCACGGCGACGTCTTAACAATCGACAATTGAAGTCGGCGTGGCTGCTTCAACACGCCTCCAGGCCCCAGAACACCATACCAACGGTTCACAAAACCTGATGCTGCCACGATGAGCCGGCCATCAAGTCGCCTATTGGCGACCACCCGCACTCACATATCCTCCTCGGCATCCACCCACCAACACGTCCGACCCTTCTCTCAAACATGTCCACGACGAGAAGAGTTCAAACGTCCAGCGTCACTTCTTGATAGGCTACCACGCTCCTCGAAAGCACCCCAGTCGACAGGACCTCCGCGACCGAGCTCTGGAAACCAAATGGCGGCGCTACAACGGCTCCTAGCACAAGACACTGTCGCGAAAGCGCGCAACCAGCCCACGGCGAGAGACCAACTCTTCGGAGAGGATTCCAAGGGCAAAGAGGACTGGGGACCGCCGGATGAGCCGTTCCATTTCCACATATATTCCCACAAGCACAACTCGCATATAACAGTGACGAAGCCGAATCGGAATGCCATCATCAGTATGTCTGCCGGCAACATCGGCTTCAAGAAGTCCAAGCGCGGTACCTACGATGCTGCCTACCAGTTAACTTCGTATGTAATAGACAAGCTGCATCAAGGAAATTGGCACAAGAACATCACAGCGATGGAGGTGGTGCTACGGGGTTTTGGGCAAGGACGAGAGGCGGCAACCAAGGTTCTGTTGGGCATGGAGGGTCGCTTGTTGAGGGATAAGATCGTGAAGGTATCGGATGCTACCAGGCTTAAGTTTGGTGGTACGAGGAGTCCCAAGCCGAGAAGACTTGGTTAGAAGAACCACAGCGGATGAGGCAGACAGTCAAAGAGACAGTCAGTGTATATCATATATCATTGCTATGCACATTCGTGTACAACATCGTCAGCAGTTCAATGTGCACTTGAAAACGCCGAAGAAAAAGCAAAACAGGCCTCTAGATAATGACGCGACAAAGACTTGGTATCAATCAAACAGTCCCGTCTAACGCCAGCACCGTTCCAATCGTAATCATTGCCAACGCCTCGTAATGCAGAGAGTCCATCCCATGCTCAGCCCCACCTAAGACATACTTCCCACCGAGGGGGCTCTCTCGGAAGGTGGTAGAGCTCGTCCGCTTGTGTCCCTAGCTGGACCTTTTCCTTTGCCACTCCGGCTACGTCGAGGTGTTTCTTCGCTATTCCAACCCGAATCCTCTCCGTCTTCATCGCTTTCCCCCATAAATCTCCTTGTACTGTCCTGCCGTAGCATTCTCGTTCCCTCGTGATCATTTAGACCTTCGTCATCCAGCAGCTCGCCATCTGCGGTCTCGTAATCCGGGGGCTCAATCCAGTCCCGAGGGACGACACACGGAAGGGCGACACCAATGCTCGCAGCACGATTAAGCCAGCCAGGGCCCGGACGACCAGTCAGCTTCTGGCAGAGGTAGCTGGTGAAGTGGTTGCAGTTCTTGGTGAGCAGGTTGTAGGCGGTGCCCTGGAACTCGTCGGAAGCGTGGCGGATGATGGAATCTATTTCGGCCTGCGTCGCGAACGTGAATCCGTGTAAGATTTCGGTCCTGAATGTGCCACCCGGGGGCTCCGTCTTCGGCCGCGTCCAGTATACGCCCGTCACACCGCGCTGATCGTGTCCGCCATATGCATATTCCTTGCCGTTTATGACGACGCCTGAGTGTAGTAAGGAAGCGCCAACAGTCCAAAGTACGGAGGAGAGGCGGCCGGGCTATTTGTAGTTGATGCTAGGTTAGTAGCTATTCCTAAACATCAATCTCAGCTAGTTGCTTACTGGTAAAAGGTCGTAGACATTAATGACCACCTCGGTCCTTGATAGCGACAATGTAGATCGGTGTGATTGCCGCGATGACCTACTCGAGGATGACTTCTTAGAGGACATCTTGAAAATCTGGTCCAAGCGGCGATGTACGAGGATGAATCTCGAGTATGTAGGTATCTAGAGTACGTATATGTAGTGGGGAAGTTGAGTTGAGTGTTTGCCCAGGTACTTCTAGGATGGTTTAATACGTCTGCCCTGCATGCAATAGGCTAGATTGGACAATGCTAGTATGTGACAAAGGTTTGGCGAGTCATTGTGAGTAACGACAACAAATCGTATAAAGATGTATTGGCTAGAAGGCAACCACAAACACAAATACAATGACAATGCATACATGCTCAGCGAGGAGGATCGAGCAACTAAGGGCGTCAGCCACAGCTAGCTGACGCACCAACCAATGATGCGACGAATCCGGCAGCTCGGTCGGGGGTTGCTGAGAATCATTGGCCGATGCTCCACTGTGGAGAGCCTGACAAGGCAGATCTGAGACCAAAGCTGACGCACCAAGTGGCGACCTGCTGGTGGCAGCTGGACTAACGGCAGGGTCTCTTCGGTGGGGGATCGACTTCCATGGGCGAGCTTAGGTGGGGGGCCCGAGTGGACTAAAACCTCGGCGTAACAGGACCTCCGGGTTCCGGCGCAGCTTCGAATTTCAATTTTGATTGGGGACTCCACCTTCAAACGAAAGCTTTTTTTTTTTTTTTTTTTATTAACCCAACTGCCCCTCCAAGACTCCAACGAGGACAGGAAAAGGACAAGACAGCTGTTCCAACCCGCGCAACAAAATCTCGACGAGGGCAGCCGTCGAGGGCCAACAATATTCTTAAATAGGTGATCATCGAGAGTTAGACAGATATCTCAGTATTTGTCCGACCCGATATCGAGGCTGGTAATCAGCCGAGATCAGTCACCGTGTCTTCCTCCTTTTCCTTCACCCTTCCCTTCGCTTCTCTACTCCGCAGCTTTCGACCTGTCGCAGCTAGCTCTGCCTTTCTCCCGCACCGCGTGCCTAGTTGCACCACAGTCTTAATCTCCACTCGTACCTACGCCAAGCGACGAAAAATGCCTCCCAAGAAGCAGGTTGTCGAAGAGAAGGTCCTTCTTGGCCGTCCCGGAAACAACTTGAAGAGTGGTATCGTTGGTCTCGCCAACGTCGGCAAGTCGACACTGTTCCAGGCTATCACCAAGTGTAGTCTTGGTAACCCTGCCGTAAGTCTGCAACTTCCTCGTAGACCGTGTTTCCATCTGACCGGGTACGAGTAGAACTTCCCTTACGCCACAATTGACCCGGAAGAATCCCGTGTTATTGTTCCAGATGAGCGCTATGACTGGTTGTGCGAGAAGTACAACCCTAAGTCTCGGGTGCCCGCCCATCTGACCATCTACGACATTGCTGGTCTGACAAGAGGCGCGTCGACCGGTGCGGGTCTTGGCAATGCCTTCTTGTCACACATTCGAGCCGTCGATGCTATCTTCCAAGTCGTCCGATGTTTCGATGACGCAGAGATTATCCACGTCGAGGGCGATGTGAACCCCGTCAGAGATCTGGATATCATCGCGGAGGAGCTACGACTAAAGGATATTGAGTTCGTCGAGAAGGCCTTGGAGAACTCCAAGAAGAAGACCCGTTTGGGTGGTCAGAGCTTAGAGTTGAAGAAGGCTAAGGAGGATGAAGCAACAATAGAAAAAGTCCTCGCATGGCTAAAGGACGGCAAAGATGTTCGAAAGGGCACATGGACACCGAAAGAGGTAAGACTTTCTTCTTTTCTCCCCGCCTCCCTCATTCAGTATGATGAACAAGGGCCATAGCGCCTGATCTAATCCCAGCTCTTCGAATGCCTCAATAATACAACGCAGAGTGCATACTGAGATAAAAGAATCCCCTGATAATCTGAATATCTTAAATTTTTATTGTTGCAGCTAGAGGGAAAACGCAGCTGACACAGTCAATAGGTCGAGGTTATCAACACCCTTCTTCTCCTTTCGGCCAAGCCCGTGGTATACCTAGTCAACTTGTCAGAGAGGGACTACACTCGCAAGAAGAACAAGCATCTTCCCAAGATTGCAGAGTGGATGAAGGAGCATGCTGCAGGCGATCCCATTCTGCCCATCTCCATATCATTTGAGGAGCGTCTTACCCGCTTGTCTGATGAGGAAGCCGCCGAGGAGTGCAAGAAGCTCGGCATTGAGTCGGCATTGCCCAAGATTATCACTACGATGCGAAAGGCATTGAATCTTATCAGTTTCTTCACAACCGGTACTGACGAGGTAAGGCAATGGACCATCCGAGTTAATACCAAGGCACCACAGGCTGCTGGTGTCATTCACACGGACTTCGAAAAGACTTTCATTCAGGCCATAGTCTACAACTTCAATGTCCTGAAGGAGTTGGGTGACGAGGCCGAAGTCAAGGCTAAGGGTAAGATCATGACAAAGGGCAAGGACTACGTAGTAGAGGACGGCGATATCTTGTTGATCAAGGCCGGTGCTGCGAAGGGTTAAAGAGCGAATTTAGACCAATCAAATGAGCTTAGAATCAACACCGTCATGAAGCGGGAAGAAAATAAAAACCAAATTAAAGATGAGACATCCTTGTTTGCTACTTTCTATACCCGGTCTGCTGCAAATATGACTGATGAAGGCGAAGCATCCATTTAGGCAAGCTACCCTAATTAATCTCTTGAATTTTCATGTAACTCGCGAGTTGTCAATATGGATTTCGTCCAGTTCGAGCGCCACTCAAACTCAGTGTGAAATAAAAGACCTTATTCAGACATGCCAGCTCCGAATAGAACAACCCTGCTCCATCAAAGAATTTCAACACCTTGGCCGAAGAGATAATTTGTGAACATCAACACGGCGGACACCATGTCCATGAAGCCGACGACGGGCATCTCATACAGACGTTCGGCCGTTTCCGGGCCGCGCTCGTGCGCCCGCTCAATAGGCCCATCCCAGTTGATACTCTTGTCGTCCCACCTCTCATCGGTGTACCTGATCGCGTTCCTAATCGAGTACGGGTCGTCAATGTTGATGTCGACATCACCATTGACCTCCACCATAAAATTGACCACGATCGCCGCGCTCTCAACCGCCTCCCTGAGGCCGTAGCTCTCCAGGGACCGCGGAAGACTCTTCCGACCGTACGCGGCGTCATCGGTATCCATCTCGGACTGGTCGAACTCGTCGATCTTCCGCTTCTGGCCCGGCACCAGCTCCTTCTGCTTCCGCGCCCGCTCCGCGGCCGCCGCGTCCCGCCGCGCGTAGTAGTCCGCCAGGAACCGCTGCTCCCGCTCCTTGTCGGACCCCGTGAACGACGACACGTGCGACGCGGGCGACCGCGGAGGGTAGTCCTCGGCATTGCCGGGTGGTGACTGTGGCCCCAGTAAGTAGCCTTCAGCTATCAGGCGTCTCGCTAGGCTGTAGTCCTCCTCATCCGCGTTGGACGCCTCGTCGCTGTCGTCGCTCTCTACGGTGGGCCGGAAATCGGAGGTGCCTGCTTCCGCTGGGTTGCGACGCTTTTTGCCTGCCATGGCGGCGTAATCGACGGCAGTGCGTTTACGCTTGGGGTATCTGGATGACATGAATTTGAGGAGTTATAAACCCGTCCTCGTCGTTGAGTGATAGGGGGTTATGGTAGCTGGGAAGGGGACGGAGAGGCTCTTTGTCTTTGCTTGCTTTGAGAATATCTCTTGGGCGGAGAGATTTTCTGTACTGCTGATATATAGTTCCCGTATGGGCTATGTCTGAAAACGGCCATGTTTCCCTTACTTTTCGATTTAGTCCCGAGTCGGTGTGTGAGGAGACTAATGCCTTCGTAAGTGTTACAATGCCCTATCTAAAAAGCTATCGATTTCCTTCCACAGATAAATTCTTCTCAAAGCATTTCAGCATCCTTAACTTGTAGCAGACGCTTTCGAAATCTCGGGTGGGTTCCTCTGAGGAATGTAACGTGTCGCACTCCAGCGCATTCATTCCTTGGCTAACAGGATTCTTCATTCCAAGGAACGACCAGGCCAAGGTCCACGAATTCGAACATCTACGTTCAAAACTATCGAAATTATAATCTATTAAAGTTGGCGAGATATCATGGAAACACAAGTACACATAATCCAATCTGATATAACTCCATTACGATCTAACCATTCTACCCCAGCACTCTAAATACCAATCACCTCTAGATTATAGGCTAAGCTGAATTACATTCCGGCGACCATACCACCGGGCAGAGTGTCAACCCCTGGGGCTAGTTAGCTAAAATTCAATATCTAAGTTATCGAGTGAGTACTTACAATCATCGAGGTTGTCCTGGGTTACGACTCTGTCCTTCTTGCATGAATTCATCGCCTGAACACTCTGAGTCTTCAACGTAGGGCAATTGATGTAGCACGGCGAGTCAAGAGCACGTTGGAGCGCGTCGCCTTTCCAGCCGAAGAGGTAGTCACCGTGGTTTCCATAGCCGGTTCTGCTCAAAACGTTAGACTAGCTCTAACTCTAGGAGAGTATAGGTAACTTACGAATCACCGAATGACCATACGAAAGGCTGGGATCCATCCTCAGGCCACTCATCCTTATTGTTGAACTGTCGAGTATCCCATAGAACTTCGTAGAAGAGTTGACCGACACGGACGGGATGCGAGGCCGGGCAAGGGCCGCCGGTCTCGAAGGTACCGCTCTCGGGATATGACATGTGCGACATGTGATCGGCAGAATCGAGGTTCTTGCCATCCCAGCATGTCGGGAATCTCAACGCTGTCATGATACCAGCCGGACATGGCTCCTTGGGGAAGTCCAGGATCTGAGGGTCTCTGGTGTTGATGTCTTGTAGGCAAGTGTAGGTGAGTTGGCGGAAACGCTCGACTTCCTCTCTACTGCGGGCATTGACGTCGCCGATATACATACGGAAACCCTGAAACTAACGTTAGTCAAAGTTTCGCTGTGAGCAGACTAGGTAGGGGAGGTTACTAACTGGCTTGAAGGCCGTAACCTTAGAAGTCTGTTGGAAGTTGTACAGACCGTCTTGCATGTAGTAGACGGTCATGCCGGCGTTTACGCCGTCGAAACCTGAATTCGGGTATTGGGGTACCCGCTTGTAGGTGCCATTTCTTGCCTTAAAGTATAGGACGGCCGTCCAGTAGTTGGAGAAGTCTTCACTGAATTGACAAGTGGTGCAAGTAGATTCACCAGGCATATCCTTCGCAGGGTCCATAGTAGCGTTGAAAGAGTTCTGTGAAAAGTTAGTCTCGTATAGCCTCATCTTACAAGTTAAGAACGCATATTGAATACGGTATACTTACGCCTCCAACGATTTGGTGTAGATGCGGTGAGGGCACTAGACCGGGATTGACCAAGGGGTCAAGACGGTCGACAACCAGCTGAGCACAAGGAAATCGGATGAGAGCATAGCTGGGCGCAATAAGCGCCAGGGAGGTAAAAGAGAGCCACTTCATCTTGACTTCTTCACTACTGGAAACTGGACGGAGGTTCTTGTTGGTTGTGAGGAAATAGTCATCGACGACGGACCTGACGCTGAAGATATATCTTATATAGGAGTCGAGGAAGTCTTAATGGCAAGGATAGATAAGTGCCGGGACCTAATTCATAGGTTAAGCTCCTACCCACGGAAGCACTGGCGATTAGACTGTCTACCAGACGCCAGGATGTGAGACTGAGGATTTGTTATCCACGGCCCGACTACCTGTCTACGGTTACCACCAATATGCAAGAGAGGTGACCTACTACCGCACCCGCGCATGGTACCTTACCACGCTCCCGGTCATACATGCAGTAGTGATCATTCTACAGGCTTCTAACTTCTTTCGGGTTCCACGCAATATGAAGACGGCAACATATCTTTCCATAGGAGGCAAATAGCAATTTACCAACCTCGCATTGAGGCTTCTCGGCCACGAGGAACTATGGTATATCTAAGATTAACGGCAGTGCAATCTATAAATATGGTTATGAGGAATCTTGGCTGTGTATATGCCGGATATATAGCAACATCGCGGCAAAATTCAAGATTATAGCCACACCAATGAAATTCCTCCCGTACAGCAGGTATCATGTCCTAATTAGCTCTCTCGGGCGTACAATTTCCTGGAAGGGATACATAGCATCAACGTCTAGATCGAGCTTGACTCTCACCACGAGATATCGCGAACATTCTCTTGACGTCTTCTTTTTCTCGATAGAGTAGCAACGGACGACATGGAAACCCCGGAAACTTTCCATGGAATCAACGCCCCAACGTGGCCAGTTGGCATGTTATGAAGCTTAGCCTTAGAGGAGGTCGATCACATAATAAAGGGGGAATGTCAGCTCTACTCCGGGGTCATAATCACTCCGTTGGACCGTGTAGCAGTAAGTCTTTTCGAGCACAGTTTGTCACACTTAGAAGCAACGAGCGCATACGACCTTGTACCCAGGCCAATTTACCAACCATGAGGTTCTCAACGTACAGTACCCTCGTCTCCAGCCTATTCGCTTCCACCGCTTTTGGAGCGTTTGACCAGAACCGCGGAGGCGCAGTCCTTAAAGCTCCCGCAGATAGCTCCTTTACCTCAGTCACTGGCACTTTCACCGTCCCCAACCTAAGTGGTCCCAACAAACTCTCGATATGGGTAGCAATCGGTGATACCCTCCAACAAGACATTGTGCTGAAGGGGGGCATAACGTACTCTAACGGCCTGACATCTTTCGCGGCGTGGTTCCCAGACAACGAAACAGACATCACGAGCGAAGTACCGATCCGCGCTGGCGACTCGATCACAGTTACGGCTTCTGTGCCTGCCACAGACAAATCCACCGGTACCGTCGTCGTTGAGAACACGACTCAGAACAAAAAGACGACCCAAACAATACCCGTCCCCGCAAAAGCAGACCCGGCCACGTTAACATCACTGGCCGCTGACTGGTTCGTCCAGGCGTACCAGAAGAATGGCGAGCTCGTCCAAGTGCCTCGCTTCACTACCATCACTTTCACCAAGGCGAGCGCAACACTGGCGAACGGAACTGTGGTTCCACCGGCTGGAGCTGGAACTTTCGAGATTCAGGGCACCAGTGGGCAGATCTACTCTAGGACGACAGTAAGCGGTAATACCATCACTGTTCGCCAGCAGTAATGAATATGAATGTAATGGTTTCGTGAAGGAGGTGTTTGAAAGGGGTTTGGTATGGCTCGGCAAGGAATAGATGGCATATACATTATTCTTCTAGTTGAACCTAATTATTCTAATTTGTAATATTTACTAACTTTGTAATGGAGTCATTCGTATTTTGGATCTGCTTCTAAGGATGCGTAAACTTCGTGTCTTTTTCTAGGCTAGGAGAGTTGAGACATAGATCTCCATACCTAACATAGCTAGAAGACATATCGATCGAAAGAAACGAATGTAATCTAATCTATTTTGAATACATGATTACTCCAAAAAAGAATAAAAACGAACATGTGGAAAGCTCCAGACTGTCGTATCCAATATTCAGGGGTAGAAAATGGGAACCAGGTTTAAGGGGCGCCAAGCCGTTCCAGGGTAAAGAAAGCAGCAGACAGACGTCATATTACACCAACTTTTAGCTGCTCAGTAATATATTCGGCTGTGTCATGCCGAGAGTCTGGGATTGGAAGAATGAATGTGTGTCAATATGCCACGTAATATAGAGTACATGGCACTTAGGGGGTGTCATCGGTTATATCAATGAAAGTTAATATAAATGAGCATTAGTACCTACATGTGTCTAGAAACTTCAAGACTCCACTGCTTGGTTCATATATGGACTTCGTATGCCACCTGTATGAAGCACGAGATATAATTGTACAGACTGCTATTTGTCACGACACAGGTGTCAGATTTCGTTAGTTTATTGAGATCGACGTCCTCTGTACACGTCACCGGCATGATTGGGGTGAACCGCACAGCTATTGCTAATATCTGTCATTTGCTGCCGGCTCGTCCGAGGTGGCATTGATTGGGAATTAGACTTGTGGCAAGATCTAGAATGAAAGCAATACCACAAACGAGTGAGAGCATCTCGAAGTCATACGGAAATCCCGATATCAACTCAAATCATGATCTAGGACACTACCTTAATCTTTCTAATAGGAGGTAGAACCCGCGTCAAAGTCGTGAGTCGGACCTCATAAACATGTCTTGTGTACCTGATATTGGGAAGATTGAGTATGCCTGAATCTTGGCCAATCCAACTCTCTCAACACCAAATCACAACTTATCAAGACATAGAGAAGACAATAGTACGATTTAACTTTTTCTTCAAATTAAAAATACCTAAATGTACCAGCTAGGCCCTTAGGGGGTAGCCAAGTCTTGTAACTCACCGAGGCAAATCAACTCTTCCACCCAGAGCGAAAGTTCGTTACTCATGCCTCGTCTCTCATCAACCCTCAACCCAACCAAACCCCATTTTACCCCCAAGCCCAACGAACAAGCCTGGAACCAGCCAGACCCGTCGCGATAAGTACTAGTACTAAGACCAAGTGAATAATATCACTTCTTATTAAATGCCGCCGTACCGTACACCCCTCTTTCCGAGTTCCTTTCTACCTACGGGATCTTCAGGGAAGACCCAACCTCTCGCGCGCTTGGCCTCGCGCTTCTCCGCGAGCTGGGGCTGCGGCATCCAGTCATCTCTGGGCAGCGCCTTTCTTCTTGTGCCCTCAGCCGGGGCGCCAATCTCCGCCTTCCAGGTCAAGTGACCATTACCCGTGCCGTGGCCATTGACGCCATCGTCGCTAGCCATAACGCACAAGCCCCATAGGGCGAGACAGGCCGTAAGCGGCATCTCCTCGCCATCACTGGACGGCGAGTCGGCCGTGGCAGCGAGCTGGACGCTGGTGACCTCGAGGTACCCGAAGTGGGGCGTGCCCTCGGCGCCGTTGCGGCAGATGACGAGCTCGATCTCAGTGAGAATGAAGCCGTAGCGCGTGCCGTGCTCGCGCATCATGTGGTGCAGGTGCGCCAGGCCGCGCAGGTACTCGACGCGCTTGATGTTGCCCTCAACGCGCATACCGGTGTTGAAGCGGTCGAAGGATTTTACGAGTCCGACGACGCGGGCTGTGGGCTTGCCACCAAAGATAGCTGCTGCGGTCGATGACTCGCCTGCAATGTTGGCTACGAATAGGTGGTCATTGGGCGATGATGTGGTGGCCTTGCTTGAAGGAACTGAAAGCTGCAGAGGGCACTGTGAAGATAGCGCGAGGGCTGAGTTGAGCTTGGGGATGTAGTAAGAGGCGTAGATGCCGTGGAGCGCGGCTTCTGTCTCTGGGTGGCGCGCGTTGATGGGCGGCTGCTGGAGAAGTGGCTGGGGCACTGGGCAGTTGAGGAGTCCCGATGCTCCTGGAAGGGATAGGATGGTGTTCAAGTTGAAGTTGGTCCAGGGCCGGATTTGACGGACATCCCACCAAAAGTGCTTGGTGTTAGGATCACGCAGCGGGAATGAGATAGTGCGCACCAAAGAAGGAGCAGGGTTGGATGTTGAAAGGTAGTTCATGAGAGTTGTGGATGGGGTTGGGTCAGGTGTAGGCGTGGATGAGAGGCTCAATGGTGAGGGAGCCCGAGGAGTAAAGCTGAAATAGAAGTTCTCATTTTGAGGCTGGGTGACAGCTGGAACATATGCCGGCATTTGGCGATAAGTAGGGAAGCCATACTTCTCAAGTGCCGCGCCATCGAGGCTGACGGCTGAGGAGCGACGAGCATGGCCCATGTTATCTTGAGGGAACGTGATGGGAGAGCATAATAAGGATTGAGACATGGCACTTTGGTCTTCTGATGGCGCAAAGAATGAGTTTGAGAAGTTGTTCAAGGTCTCTGGGTTGGTAAAGCTCCGGGTATGTGTGGGACGGAAGCTTCCGCGATGGCTGGGCTTTGGCGTAGGAGCTGGTGAGTTCTTGACACGCTTTGGGGGCGAGTCGATGGCCTGGTCTTGGGAGCGAATCTTGGGCAATAAGATGGGGCCATGTTGCCGAATTGGCGGTGGTGAGCGGGATGGCGTAGTCATACGCGTGCTGACCGAGTCGGAGGGCGACGTCTCGGTAGAACAGTAAGAACTATACGAGCTTGAGCGAGCGTGTCCGGAGGTGTAAGGCATCTCCAGAAGAGACGGGTCAAAAGAGAAGCTCGGCGGCGTGACGGGCTCGCAAGAAGGGAATGTGAAGTCAAAGGGCATGCCTACTGCCGGACTGTGGAGGGGTTTATTAGTTATGCTGTATCCCTCAAGAATAGAGGCTCTAAAACTCACGTAGCCATGTCGACGTTTGGATAGGTCTTCTTGTCTACTTGGACAAGAACTAGACGATTATAGATTATAAAGTGAGAGTGGATAGGAGAACCGGCTCCTTAGGGTGTGTAGGATGTGAAGACTAGAGAGATGACGACGCTGTGAAGCGAAGAGGGAGCTCAGGTCGCGTGACGGGCGGCCTTTGTCAAGAGAGATCTAATAAATATGAAAAAGGAAACGGAAGCTGATCCTATTAGATCAGAGAGTTGATACTGAAGAACTGGAACAGAAAAGGGACGGATGGAGGAGGAGGACCGGTCCTCTTATCCTCATGATGGATAGACGGCCCAGGACGAGCCGGGATGCCAATCAGCTCGGCGGAACTCGCCTTGGACTAAACGATGATGTATTCAACAGATGCAAGGTGGTCAACCTGAAACATGGAGAAAGAGTAGAAGTTCGGAATTAGAGTAGGTAGCATCATGTACGTATCTCAACAATGTGGGAAGCCGAGTTGATCTGGTCGCCGGGTCTGGTTGAGTCGACCAGGTCTAGAGGTTTGTGTAAGTGGGTGTGGTCTTGATGTAAGTCGGTCGAGGAGGTACGTACCCCCAAAATAGAGCACAATGTATAGTGGTGGGGCACTTTTTAACTCTGGACCCCTGCTCCGAGGCCATTATGGGTAATAATAAGCCAGCCTATCAGCGTCGAAAACCAGGTAGGGTCCTGGGTGTTTGTAGCGATTATCGAAGCCTCGACAGTGAATGGATGACCAAAATACCTGGTACCACTGTTCTTCGATCCCTCCACAGTCGGTACAACGTTCCCACACTTCGACGTACCCGTATCGAGCGACTGGGGGGATCTCCTTGTGTTCCCGTGCTGATGCTCTGCAGCTCAATACAGGCATATCGAGTGACACTAATCGATATACCGCCAGTGTGACTCATTCAGAAATAGACACATGGTTGTGCATTAGTCCGGCTTGGAGTTTGCTAAGTGTGTGGACCGAAGTGCGTCCCCGGCATGTAGTCTTGCATAGATCCCGGACGATGCTAAAGACGCGCCCGATTCTATGATTTGACGCGACCCGTGGCGGGATCGTGAATGGACGCGGTCGTATGTTGCTATGGCGAACGAGATTGTGGCACACAGCCACTTCTTCTGTGCCCTGAGACTCCAGTTCACATTTCTTCTCTGCTTTATTTCCAGAACATCCTCGCCATGCAACTGAGGTTGCTTCCGTTAGAATGCGTTGCATTGCACTACGGCGAAAGAGGCAGAGCGCATTCTACAACTCAATCTGCGATCGCAGCCGCGCACTCCGCCACAGGAAAGCCCAAGACCCGGGCATCCTTCATTCTTGTCCGCGGCATTTGCAAACCGCAGTGGTAGTAGATCTTGGTCAGGTGCGCTAAATTCATGATCACCATCCGGGTTTTGCTAGATATCCTGCAATCTGCGCTTGCGCTTGCTTCAGTTGACGAGATAGATTCCAGAATGCTCTGCTTAATCTTAGTAGCCGCTCGCCAATTTACAAAAATAGTAAGGCAAGCATTGACGAAAACGGCCGATTAGCGATAAGATTGGGGTGACGAGAAAGCCACTGGGCTTGCTTCGGCGCCCGTGCGCATAGCGGAGAAAGCTCAATGTAACCGCTGCCTGATTAGACGCGAGATGCGCCGGCGGCTAGAGATGGAGCCTGGGAAGATCAAATCTAGGCGGGCGGCAAGCAGAGATTACCGTGGAGCCTTCATTCAAGGTGAGCTCAAGAAGAGAGCAAGGTGAAGATCAGGAGCATGTATTTCTCCGATTTCTATAAGGCGCGAAATGAGGCGAGACAGGCGCCGAGTACGGCCTCAGGACAGCTTCAGGCCAGTGTTCCACCGCTTTGCAAAGTCCCTGGAGTATGAATTAGACGCCGCACGTAAGCCATCGTCGGTCTATACAGCAGCAGGAATCGCCCGCATTCGGGGGTTCTTCAGCGGCTATAGAGACCGAACGGCCTCGAATAATGAGTCCCTATGCGTATGATTACCCTCCTTCTTCATGCCTCTCGGCCCCAGATTTGATAAGATGCTTATGCTTATCGATCCTTCCCTTCGTAAGATAATCTTGCCATGGTGGAACTTCCAAGTTATGGTTGTCAGAGCGCAACCGCAGCCGTAACCGCCCAGCGCGCCTAACATTCGGCATCGTAAGTTCCAAGGTTGGGTAAATTGGGTACGAAATAAGGGCAGGGCCAACGGGTACGAAGTTACACAAGTTTGCACAGCCCCATCCGAGGGCGCGAAAAACAGCCCCGCAAGAGGCATCTCCCGCACCCCGACGTGCCCCGCCACCGGGAACACACGCAATCGCGGTCGATAACCAGAACCACAACAAAAGCGCGTAGGCTCAACCCCTGCCGTCTTCCCAACTTTCGCATCTGGTACGCGCTTAGACTAAAATCTCTTGATCTTTTGGCGTCTGTCCAATCGGCTCGCCGCATTCCGCCGACCCCACGAAGTTACTACGCGAGTACCTCGAGAGCAGGTCGATTGGCCGTCGACCGCTGACTAGAGGTTGGGTTCCATAGTGGCTGCATGCCTAGTACCACGCAAGTCCGTCAAGAGAGCAGAAGATGTTTCGTTTCAAGTCTTTCCCCTTTGAGCTTTGCGTTTCAGATCAGCACTGTCGGTGCTGTTCTCGTTCGCCCAGATGGCGTTTCCAGCATTCCGTTTTCCGTCTAGTTCCTTCTGCACGTATCCAGTGAGTCATTCTTCCTAGCTACTTGCATGCAGATGGGTCATATGTTGTCTATCTCTGCATGCTTCGAGACTCCTCGGGATGATTTATGATGGAAGTTTATGATCGATGTGGCGATTATGAGTCTACGGACTTACTCAGAGAGGGTTGGTTTGGTGAGAATTATGATGCTTACGGACTAGCGACCCGTCCCGTCTCTGGTCCCGGAGGTCAGCAAAATATCGGGTGGTTGGGGAGGTCTTGTCCTTGCGACATCTGTCGTAGCTCTCAACAGTCTTGCGTAATGTTTTTCTTAGATCTTAGGTCTAGACACTTAGCCTACTGGTTTTTGACATTCGTCACATAAGGAGAAATAATACAAGGCCAAAAAGAGAGACCACCTTTGCTTTCGACCCATTGGCCTCCCGGCAACAAGTGCCGAGAACTACTACGTAGAGGCAAAAGAAGATCTCGATATATGCTTGTATGTTAGGTAGCATTCAAAAGAGCCAAGCTTTGTTTCGTTTTTGCGGTCATTATTCTGCAGCCGCCCTCTATGGCCCTGGCTTTGCCTTGCTTGCGCCTTAGACATACGTATAGGATGGAGGTATGTCGGTCGGCCGCTCAACTTGGCCGCGGAAGCGAAGCGCCCATCAATGACCAGACCTGTTTCATATAGCACGGCCACATCTGGGCAGCTGAACGAAGTCCAAAGTCGTCATAAGTCGTCGTAAGTTGTATAATATGTTAATGGGCTGCCTCCCGACTTTTGTGCGGTCATTTCTCGCATTCTTGATGTAGCACGACGGGATGCGATGTTAGACGGTCAAATTGAGGCGCGAATACGGGTGCATAGGGCCCGGGTGGCACACACGGGGCTATCGTGGCGATGTCAATTGCAATCATGGATGAGTCCTTGCTTGTTATTCAACGGCCCTTCAGAGAGGTGTCCCAAGTTATCACCTCATGCCGTTACCGATATCTACCTGGTAGTCTACTCTATCCAAACGCCTCGCCCGTTGAACTGGATTCGCCGCCACCTGCAGGACCCTTGCCAACGCCGTTTTCCATTACTACAGCCTCGCCATTACGAATACCCGGTTCTTGGGGTCCATTACTAAAATTCAAACCATGCAGCTTTCGTTGCGCTCTACGCAGACCCTGCAGTCGCTCACGTTCGAGGATAAGCATGCCCCTGGCGAACTCCCGTATGGCCCTACGGCCCATACGTTCGTGCATCTCCTCCCATCCGGCCAGTTCGCTTGCGACTGTCTGTTGCGTGTACCGGAGCTCCTTGCTAAGCGTGTCCACTTCGGTCTGAGCGCGCCTTGCTTTCTCTTCCTTTTCTTCGTTGAGTCGTTGGCGTGTCTCGTCAAGTAGTCCAAGTGGCCATCTTGTCGAGCGTGATACGGAGTTATAATTACGTTCTATCGCCTTGCGAGAGGACACGATTTGCGTAATGAGCTGTGGCGGCCGGGATAAGGATGAGAGCATAGCCTGGATGGTAGATTGGAGAGCCAAGAAAGAATTATGAAATAGATGTGATGGATTAGATTGTGGGGGAATAAGCGTATACACATAACTCTCAAACGCAGAGATATGAGTTTGTGGGAGGAAGGCAAGGTTGGCGACACCTCGAGATAAATCACTCGCTGCGTCATAGAGGTCTGTGAACCTATTAGCATTAAAAGGTGGACTGGTTTGAGGGGGTTCATACCATTTGCGACAACGCCTATGGCGTTGGCCCGCCGTGCAACGCTCTTAGTTGAATAATTGACACTGCGGACCATGTCTCGGGCGTGATCTACAAACAGCTCTACTTCGCGAATATCTTCTAGAGGCTCGAGCTCATCTCTCACCTTCTCAGCTCTTATTGCGGCTTTTAGACGGCTGCGTGATTCCATCATGTCTGCTTGTAAATCGGGTACTAAGAAGAATTCCCAAAGCATTTCATGCGTCGCAAAAGTTGGGTGTGCTAGTAGTATCTTGAGAAACGAATCTGTTCGTATTTGGATGTCCTTTAAAACAGCCCTCGACGGTTTTGAGGGAATCTGGAATGGCGACCGTTGACTTGTTATTTTTGGTATCCATGATGCTGGGTTCTCAATAGAAAGTAGATTAGCTAGCCGCTCGAAATCCGCAAAAGAACGACGGCACGTAGTGACTGTATAACTGTCGCGGTCCGCGGGAGCGCCAGACTTGAGTACCAGTCGGATAGTGGCATCTTCGACGAAGAAGGACCTGACGACGCCGGTAATGCGACCGTCTTCGGCCGCCGGCATGGTAAAGAGCGTCAGATCGTCAATTTTATTGCGAACATCATCATCCTTTGCCAGTTCTACCGCCGTGAGCCCACGTAGTTCCTTCGCGGCCACATCCACTCTTGGGTCGGAGTACATAGCTCTGACCATTTCGAAGCGACCATATTTACTTGCTACCATCAGCGCAGTAAACTTTTTGTCGTTCGTGGCATTGACATCGACATCGCACTGCACAAGAATTTTCACTGCCAGTTGGTGGTCATTAATGATATGCAAGAGCGTGTTCCCCTTCGAGTCTACATGTTCATCAAGGTGAAGCGGCTGGCCGTCACCCTGTGCATCTGTCGCCGCCTCGAGTCCAGCCTCGACCATATCGTGGTAATTTTGGTGGTCGTATGATCGACATAGTGCAAACAGTGGCGTCTGGCCATTTTGATCCTTTTGGCGCCAGGGAAGCAACTTGCCGATGCGCGCGATTAAGGCCGGCGCGTGGAATAGATAGTGTGCAACGCTTCGGCCCCGATTGTCCTGCAGGGATAAGTAATTCCGAACCCGTGGTTCAGGAGCCGACGCCATGACGAAATCCAAGATGATATTAATTAGCTCGGTGTGACCAAGTTGGACAGCAGCGCTTAGCAAGCTGGTACCTTCGTTGTTGCAGTCTTCTAGGATGACATTGGCTGGGAAATAATCCTCAAGCGAAAGCAAATACTTGACTACCGCTGGTCGTTCGTTTTGGACCGCCATCATCGGAATGGATTCCCCAGAGGGATCCTCCGTTTGACAGAGTCGTTCGATGGAAGTATCGCCTTCGAGCCCACTCCCGAGTGTAACGATACTCCCCGCCCTAGAATGATAAGAATACTCAGAGCCGCTTGACATGCTCCTAGTATCCATAGCGACTCTTTTGATTCTCTTCGTTGGAGGCTTCGGAAAGTCATCCATTGATTGGCTCTGGAATGGGAAGACATGGCTCAATCCTGATCCTTGAGAGTAAGGTTCCGAGGGCGTGAACACCGTTGAGGATCTCCTTGAGGAGCCGTTGACCATACTCCAACTAATTGATGGTGCGTGGCTCGAAACCGGGGAAGCAAGGGGTTCATCATCAATAGCATCAGCATCTGGGTCCATCATCCTTTTAAGTTCATCTATGTCGCCCTTTGCGGCCGCATCCCAGAGAGCTTTATTCCGACGACTCGCCCTTCTCAGGCTGCTCGAATCCGTAGATAGGTATGAGAGTACTGCTTCGAATGTACTAAGAGCATAACCCAGCTCGCCGCTGTCCACATCGTCAATGAAGACGAAGTGTTTTATGTATAGTAACCGGGCTTGAAGGTGTTTTACGCCAGCTCGAATTACGACAAACAGAAGTAGTGATACCAGAGTATCGGCATTAACGGTAAGAGTAGGCTTTTCTGACGTCGGAGACTCAACGCTGGATCTCTGCTGCTCCGTCAATTGCGTAGCAGCTTTCATTGTCGATAGTAATATTTCCATCATCTCCGGCGGGGACATTGCGGAATTCATCTTGCGAAACTCTTCAACTGCATGACCAAGTCGAACTGTGAGCTCGTGCTTCGCTCTGGGTCCGCCCTCAATGAAGATCCCCAATTGTGAAATATCGATGAATTCCATCTGCCGTATTTTCGCTTCAAGCTCGAGATCCTCTGGTCGCCGCATTGCAACTAGTCGTGGCCAGATGAGATTATGAACGTTCTCACTCACGTACCGTTCAATTAGCCGTTCAACCACTGGACCAGTGAGCTCGGTTGTCGCGCCAAGCATGGAAAGCTGCTGTTTGTCAACGCTTTGAAATAGATCAATAGCATTAGTGACTGCCGTCTCTAACGAAGCTCTCATAACGTCCTCTTCGTCTTCGGCGTAGAAATTCTCAGTTACTCTGGTGTCATCCTGGCCGTCCATACTATCTCCTCGTGCAGACAAGCTATTAGAACGAACCCTTTTCATAGCTGTCGTAATCGGGCCATCAGGAGTCGGATCGGGAATATGTGCCGCAGAAGGTGGAGGGGGCAGAGGTCTGTCGAAAACTGTCGTGAACTCCCTAAACAGTTTCTCTAGTCCAGGCTGCATCTGCCTTGCAATCATCGGAAAATGGTTTAAAAGATCGTGAAAGCTTTTAATGTCCTTTTTCCGTGGTAAACTTGGCTCGCCGTTTTCGACAGCCGCTGCTTTCTTGGCTTCCGCAAGCTTCCTCTTAGCCATGCCCTCGGTGAAAATAGCTCGTGGGATCTCCTTTTCCGCCCAAATGCCGACTAGAGGCCGCGATATGTAGTATATCAGCCATTGTCGCGGTTCGATGCTATCGGCGTACCAAATCGAATCATTCAGTAATTGCGCTTGGGCAAGCGTCTTGAAACCTGCCGCGTTGTCGTTAGGAGAAGCGCCCCTAAGGAGCTAGTTGGATTGCCTAGAGATTGTACCTACCCTTGTTGCTAAAGATGAAATTGTCCTTGATAACGACACTGCGCCCATTTAAAGTTGAATACTGTCTTGCCTTGCCCCTCTGCTCGCGCAGGTTTCCGATGCTGTCCTTCCCTCCCGCAGCGGTCGCCGGGTTGGGAATGCGAAGTACATGGCTTCCCAGGAAGTCCTCAGACCCAACGATATCTGATATAGATAAACCGCTTTCCGTTTCGCGGGAGGTAAGGAAGAATTCGGTTGTCGGAACTAGGAGGATGTGATGGTGTACGGGAGTACACTGGGTGGCGATGGGGTTGCCGGGCTTGAAGAAGGCGGCTATGAAGGGGTTCAAGGGTTGCATTCAAGCAATCTTGTCTGCTGCAACCTCTCAATCATTTCCTGCTCCCCAGCCTGGTGCTAGGATTTAGATAACTCGGCTGGTTGATACGGGAGATGGGGAGATATGAAATGCCCAGATGCTCCGAGCACTGGGTCTCGCTCGGCACAGGGATCTGCTGAGACTTCAAGGGCCGTAGCGGACAGGCCGGGTGTTCGACGCCTCTGAGCGTATAATCGAGCGCAAAATAGGTTCGTGTCTGGATTAGCGCGTAGGATATTGACGGACGATATCGCGCAAGCTGTAAAGGCCGCCGTGATGGAGCTTAGTAGGTCAAACAACGTGTCGCATGTAAAGGGATGACGACAAGCGCAGGTCAGCTTCGAATGATCCCTGGCGCAGTTCGTCGCGACTTACACGGGGTAAGCTGGGGGCACTGCCGAAGTTTAAGCGTGGCTGCCGTCTTCGTCTATGGCAGGTGGTTACGTAATATTACGTTTGCGGAGTTGAACCCCTTTATAGTAAACTTTATGTTTCTAGGTAGGATTTATGCTTATCTAAGCATAAATGTATACCAGCATCGTGCATACCAGGTACATAACCGTTGACATCAACATCAGCACCAACATGAACTCGACACCATTCAATGCTTCGTTGCGCCAATCAATAAGAACGTTGGCCTCGCTATTTCACTCTCCCATGGTGGACGCCTCTTCAAGTCTTCCTCAGATGGACACCATTCAACGAAATTCGTGAGCTGAAGGTCGTTGCTTAGTAGAATATTGAGATAACTTCCGACTGTCCGATGCTGCTTCTCGACACCAGCGACGAACCAGTTGGTCGCTCTCAATCCTTCCTTTTGATAATCATCTAATGGCCAAAACTTGCGACCTGTCTCCTCGTCCAAGGCGAAATTTGGCTTTGACGGCGCAGTATATATTGGATGCTCTACTGAGCATACCAAACGCCCAGAAGGCTTCAAGCTCCTGCTAATCCCTTGAATCAAAGTTGGAAGGTTGACCAGATAGTGAAAAGTGAGGGAGCTGAAGACAACGTCATATTGATTCTCCTCCAACTTCAGCACCTCGAGGTCGGCTCTCTCATACTTAATTTTATTGTCGTTTGTCATGTTTCGCGCTCGGTCTAGCATTTTCTCAGATAAGTCGATTCCGCGGACGGACGCCGCGCCATTCTCTCTAGCACACCGAGAGAACCAGCCGAACCCACAGCCCAAGTCAAGCACAGTCTTGCCGTGGAGATTTGGCAGCATGGCTTTCAGTTGCGGCCATTCCGGGGCACCAGCAAGCCCTTTAGTTTGGCGATCTAACGCGACATAGTTTTTGAAGAATTCGTCCTGGTCGTAAATATTCTGCGACATCCTCGCTTTCGGGATTCTGAGAAGTTAGGTAGTTAGATGATATTAACGAGCAGACTGCGCCAGCTGCTCGGAAACGCGTAGGACAAAGAGACATCCATGCCTTATATTCAGCAACCTTACTAGTTCAGTTGCAATTCCTCGCTAATATCAATCCCCCGCATTGTGCGCTTGAGTCATCGCCGACAATTGACTGCAGACTACCTAACTCTCAGTCCCTATACGGAATACGACTTTTTCGCTATCTCGACATTCATCGCCGCCTCTTCTTAGAAGGTATGTACCTGTCAATAACTAACGTGTTGCTAACTCACTCTCTTCCGAAATAACCCTCCAAACCAACAGGTAACGCCAACCCACTTCCTACTTCTAGGACCTAACTTCTCAATCATGTCCCCATGTACCGCTCTCTCCCTAATCCCAGCCTTTTCTCCCTCTCCCACTTCCTCAATCTCCAAACCCCATCTCCTCGCTTCAGCCAGGACATCCTCAACTGTGTGTGCGTAGCTCGTCGGCCGAATCTTCTCACCCGTCTCCGCGTCCACAAACCCGGCTTGACTAATCCCGCCCATGTGCGCATGCATGTTAGTCAGCAAGAGTACGCCACCCGGCCTCAGCGTCTGCGAGACCTGCGCGAAGAAGGTCGACAGTGGCACATGCTCAACAACTAGAGTCGAAATGACGCCGTCTGCCTGTTGCGCGCAGGGTGGAGGAGATGGCGAGGCCAGCATGTCGAACACTTCGAGATTTAACTTTGGACCTGTTCGCCCCGGTTCTATGTTCGCAATTCCAACTCCGTCACCCGCTTGTTGTAGTCGTGATCTCGCTACTTCGAGCATACCCTTGCTTGAGTCCAGCGCGACCACTTCGCCGATGTCTGGGACAGTAAGAAGAAGCATGGTGTTCCGGCCTGTCCCGCACCCCAGGTCCACGATCCGCCAGGGTTTAGGAGATGTGATTAACTTCAGGAATCGCGGGAACAACGTCTTCAGCTCGATATTATCGAGCGCCTGTAAGAAATTTCCATCTGTGTCATAAACCGCCGCCCATCGATCGTAGGCCTCATTTGTAGGCAGGTAGCGTATCGACGAGAACGCTGGATCGGTAGGAGTCGACATATCCAGTTTGATATTCAGATTCAATTATAATACCTAGTGTAAACTTAAGTTGGGGGCTTTCGGGGTTATTTGTAGGTAAGTCCTGTCTCCTATGAGTCACTAGCTGAGTCACCCAAAGGGCGCGTCGTACACGAAAACAACAATCCCTCCAAATAACGTGGCACATAAGGGAATTGCAGATGCCTCATTTTTCCCGCTCGTTGTTACTAATGAAAGCTGGTTCTACTGTAACATTAGCTGTGAGCCCAGCTGGCTCGCGAAGCCGTTGAGGATAATTCAGCTTCATATAAGAGATCCTGGATTACGTGGAGCACGCTCGCGTGATTAATATCAGGCTACGGTTTGATAGAAAATGCCTTCAATTCCATCCCCCCTGGTCAACTATTACCGATATTGGGAAGCCTCATTGTTTCATCATTCTATTTATCATTCACCAATTTCCAACAGCGAAAGGGCCTCATGAAATCCCCTCTCCCTCGCAATGTCGGCCGCTGTGTAACCTAGGCCGTCCTTCATGCTCCGATCAGCACCCCTTTCAACGAGAAACTTCACATTCTCCAGGGACCCGCTCTGCGCAGCACAGTGGAGCGCAGCTCCGACCCTGGAGGGACTGTATCTCTCGAACAGCTCCTGGTCCCATTCGAATTCCCGCATGTTTATCGAGACGCCGGCCTCATCTAACAAGAATGCCATGACATCTGTACGACCTTCCCTTTCGCTTGACGCCGCACTCTGAAGTGCGTTGCTCTTGGTAAAGTCGGCGCCACCATCCTTCAGGATTTGAAGCACCTTTGTGTCTGCCTTGCTAGCCGCTTGACTAGGGATTTCCATGCCGCGAAACATATTCCCCGCCATAGGGTCTGCGCCATGGTCTATACACCATTGAGTATGAGGTCTGCTCTTAATCATTTCACTGATTATATCATACAAGATGATTAGCGACACAATAGCTTCATTTATCTCCAATAATCCCGCGATGTTGAGATAGACGAATAGAAAAATATGGCTTACTTTATAAGTGGCAGAGTATTTCCGCCCTCCATAGGGCTATTGATATCCCAACCTCGATCGAGGTATACCTGTAGTACATCCCAGCGCTTCTTCGCGAAGGCCCACCTTATAACTGGTGGAGTAATGACACAAGATCCTCTGTCCAACAGGTACTTGACGACCTCAACTTGGCCTTCTTTAGCTGCTGCACTCAGGACGCGTTGCAGAGCCATGGCCTTGTCGGAATTGAGCACACCTCGGAGGTTAAGAAATCTGTCCATCATATTATGGTCAAACCAGGACATGTCCGTTTCTTCCGAAGGTTCCCATCTGTTTTCCAAGGCGTCTTTCAGCCTGTCTAAATCCCCGCGGGCAGCATAGCTCTTTAACTCTTCAAACAAAGCCTCCAACACGGGAGTCGCGGCATCTTGGTTGCTTAGGAATGGCATGATCTGTGAGGTACAAGATGGCAATATTCTGATATAGGTAGTGTGTGCTTAAAGAGAGTGAAGATGTGAAACTAGGCAGCGAGCAGAGGTGAAGTCAACTAAATACTCTGAGTTCAAGTATTACGAGATAGCTGAATGTGGGCATCAAGCCCTACAATATATGTGCAACCAGATCTCCGTAAAACGGTGTGAACTTGTTGCAAGGGATGAGACAAGTCCAGAAACGGACAGGGTTCTACCTAGTCTATAGGTACATGTATGTAGAATAGAAATCAGTGCCACGAAGTGATGGCGAGTGCTACGAATATAATGTGTCAATCACTTCCCCATCCAAAACATATCCACCCCATACAAAATCTCCGACACACCCACGTATATGGATGACACCCTGACCGATTAGACCATATTGATAGGCTCCCCACTCTTCTTGATCATGTCTATATCCAAAAACTCAAGAAGTGACTTAGCACTCCCGCCACCCGGATTCTCAACGATGAATGCACCACCGATCATATTCTCCAGGTCGGGATCATCTGCAAGGGGTTCGCCGTCCTGGTCAAACCAGGCATCAACTGCCTCAATGTATTGCTGGATCTGAGGTTGTTGGCCAGTGATCTCCTTAACCGTACTGGTAAATTTGTCGACTAGACGGGCCTGCTTGTACGGCCGACCGTCCTTGTATTCCACATGGGCGTACACCCAGACCTGGCCACCCGCAAGATCCGTCTTATGAGCCTCGTAGATATTCTTCAACTTGGGCTTCCCTCGGTCCAACGAGGCTTCGTCCATATTATAGTGGCCAATCATTGCTCCTTTCTGGCTGACCATGACCATTCCAATACAGCCGGCGTAAGCGTCAGATGCGAAGATCTTTTTTCCTGGCGATTTAAAGTCCATGTAATCCTGCTCATTCGTATAAATGGTTTTGTCAGCCCTTTTTAGCTTCTCCTTGAAAGCTGTCAACTCCGGGAAAGCCTTTCTTTCTTGTAGGTCTGGCGAGTGGTTGACATGGTGTCCGCTTGAGCCACGCCATTAGCATGGATAACATTAGCGTATGGTAGAAAGATATTACCTAGTTCCAGTATCTGCCGAGCATAGGGTAAGGGCCGAGAGCAATGAGAAAAGCAGGACCAAGAATTTGGTGCCGGCTTTGCCGGTGAAGAACTGCATCATACTCGGGTGTATCTGAGAAGTAAATGAATCCAATGGGTGAATCGAAAGAACTGAGAAATGATCATAGTGATGCTTTACAGACTTCCTTGAGACAACAGCATCGATATCTCTCAGTATTTAACGTCAAAACAGAATCGCCTACGTTGAGCCTCACAGGCATTGTACACGAGGTCCTGGAAGCATTACACAAGATCTGACCTATTTCACCTACCGAAGTAATCTATCTACTAAGGGCGCATATATTACCACGACGTGAATACCTCGTGGAGTCAATATAATAACATTAGTATTAATTTAGACGTATAGGAAGAAGTAATAAGGTGTTTGGTTTATAGATCACGCTCACGAGATTGATGCTGGGGAGCTCTCTACACATAGACAATTGACTAGAGAATTTCAGCCCACATGGTCCTGATCTTTACGAATCAATGTAGAAGAGATCATTTACGAAGCCCGTATACTATTTGTAGGTACGGCGATGAGACTCCCTACCTATGATACCCCAAATAGAAATATGCATAAGCAATTATGTATCAGGTACAGTTGTGAGATAGGCAGGGATTCAGGAATAAGGCAATCTTTATTACTTCCCAACATCGATAAGGCTCGACAATGCATCTGGGATATCATCGTTCGTTACACCATTCTAACCTAGGCCCTTAAGGCCACGTGAAGCAATTGTGCGGCTCGTGACTGGTGTCGTACATGCGCATGGGAAATTTTCCGATATGGCAGTAAATGCCGACATTGGAACCACCTAGCTGGGACGCCGATCTCACGTCCTAAGTAAATAGGCCTTTAGCTGATCGTTTCTCAAGTTGGTCAAATTAAATAGCCCCCGGAGTAATGTGATTCTTCTGTCACGATGCAAACTTTAGGGGGGTTAGGAACGACGTTATTACGCGAGGAGACTTAAAACTATCTGCCAAGGGTCATAGTATACATAAAAGCAACTATGATTTGCCTACACGGTCTCAAATGCTCGTCCTCCCTGTTCTGTCTCGGGCCCCCAGCCTCCCAACAGAGCCTCTTTGATCAGACCCATAAGGAGTCAGCCTTGTAACATCTTCAGGGCTCACATAGTATTGGAGGTTCAAAATCTCGAGTTCCCTCCAAGGGAAGGCTGTAAGATTAAGTGTGGCGTTAAGAATGAATCTAAGTATTCGTTGTGGGGAAACAAGGGATATTATCGCCAGTTTAGCTTAAATTAACTCAAATCGATAACCGTAGCTACTAGGTCTCATTTGGATGTTGGAAGCGATATCGGGCGTTATTGCTATTGTCATGTTGATAGACAGATACCTACATCAGACAGATATTCCGAAGTAAATAGGTATCTATGTGTTCATGGTTTGATATTAACGTCAAAGGTAGATGAAATATCTATTATAGTCAGTCGGCCGTAAATGAATGTCGCTTAGGCCACTGGCTTAAGCTTCCTTAATCCTAACAGGCCAACCGGCATAACTGGCAAGGAAGGAGAGCTAGACTCAACATGTCTTGAGGATATGTGATAGTCAATTGACATATATAAACGCTAGAGGTCTCCCTTCTCAGCGTCTCCGTAGAACAGTCAAGCATTCATTCCTTCAATTCCTCCTATTCTTTCTATTCTTGTCATCATTTCTAGACCTGTTGAGCAGTCTGAAAACGCAATGCATTTCATCTATTTCTTGCTTCCACTCTCGGTGCTTGCTCGTGCCCATAAGAGACCGATCCATGGCCATCACCGCCCCTCGATCACTGTGACGTCCGATAAACCCACGTTTACACCCTCTGTTAATTCGAGCCTCCCCTCGTTTCCGTCTCATACCCCTGAACCAATTATGGCACGGCAGCCCTGGCAAAACTCATCGTCAGCGCTTGCAGTCTCCGCCGAGTCATACTCTTCTTCCTATGTTCCAACGGTTAGCTTCAGTGTCGTGACCTACACGATTGGCGGTCCGATTTCGAGCCAATTATCCGCAACTGTGACTTCATCAACCGTATCAGCTTCCTCGTCCGCATCCAAGCACGCTTCAACCATGTCTACATCTAAAACCAAGCCCACGACCTCAGCAAAGGCTACTACCAAAGTCACCACCACTGCTAAGGCAACCACCAGCAAAACTACTACCACGGCCAAGGCTAAGGCTACTACCACGAAGGCAGCAGGCAAGCCCGCAGCCAAACATACTACTACGAAGCAAGCAGCTAAGCCCACGGTTAAGCCTAAGAAGGGTTCTCAGTGAAAGCCAGGAGTGCACGGCGAGATACGTCATTATTGATCATAATGGTGTCCGCAGGAATAGCTGTGCCGTGGGACGTTGTTGGAAGAATAGTATGATGGAGACGAGTGAAAGGAATCGTGCGCTGGACGTAATTTGGAAACATTTTGGCTTTACATTCTTCGTGTACATTAACTCCATATTCTGCTGAGTCTTTCCTTGACTTGTCTTTCTGTATTTTCCTATATATATTGTAAAAAGGCTTTTACTGAGACTTACTATGTGATACTAAAATGATGCACTGGCGATATGATGATGTCTACGTAGAGGGCTTTGAAACGTCGAACTAATTAGTAACAGAGACCCCCTGAATATCTGATTGCGTATAGGTGTTTAAGGGCTTCTCATGTCATTCGTATAAATAGTAGCCAAGGTGCGTATAAATTGTCCATTATAGTCCAATTCAGGAGCACAGGGCTAGGTATAGAGAAGCTAGAGCATTGTAACAGAAATTGAAGAGCCAGTTTGTATTTGTACGGTAGTTGCATAAGAGCAACTCTTATTTTGACAGGTAGGAAATCTGTCGTGTTTCCCATGAGCCATGCAAACTCCTGATTACCGTACCAGCGAAATGTAGAAATAAAATGGCTTCTTATTTGGTAATGTTATTAAAGTATAATTGTTAGTGTTGTTGCCGTGGTTGTACACGTTATGCGTATTTGTGTAACCACTTAATTTATATAAGGAGGAGCTTCCTCCCTAGGTCTTTTAGGTCTTCTTTTTAGGTTAGGCGTGGTAAGTTGTAGCCTTTGTAACTTTTGTAGCCTTTATAGTCCTTGTAATTTACAAAGCTTTTACAATTGTAAATAAAATAAACAAAAATAGAATACCTGTACATATCCTTATTGAATGGGAAATGATTCCTTTTTTATAAGTAACGTTTGGGCTCCAACTAAAGCATTGTGATAAGGATAATCATTGTTTGATACAGATAACCATTCCCATTGTGGCGCGATAACTAGGCGGTCACTATCGGTTCTCAGTTAAAAGCTCCATCAGATCCTGAAAACAACATCTAAAACAACATTCGTTGGAACTAGACACGACTTAAATTTCTATTTTATCGCCTAGTATCAATTTGAAAAGCCTGTGGAACACCATGGCGAGTGACGGTGCATTAGTTTGGATTGATTGCGAGGTAAGTACTCTCGCAATATGGTATCTGCGCTTGGAGCGATGAAACTGACTCTTAGCAACAGATGACGGGTCTAGATCCCGACCAAGAAGAGATCATTGAGATCTTCTGCATCATCACAACAAGAACTCTAGATGTCGTGGATGAGAACGGCTGGGGAACTGTCATACATCAATCACAGGAGAGGATGGACCAGATGGACGACTGGTGCATTCGGACGCACGGGAAGAGTGGCTTGACGGCGGCAGTTGTGGCGTCTACAGTGACGCCCGAGCAGGCAGCTGAAGAGCTTCTTGCTTACATCAAGAAGCATGTGCGCGAACGAGGCGCATTGCTAGCCGGGAACAGCGTTCATGCAGACCGCGCATTTCTTCGGAAAGAACCATATACGAAAGTGGTCGACTACCTGAATCACCGGATCCTTGACGTTAGTAGTCTCAAGGAGGCTGCACGGCGTTGGTGCCCGAGATATATCATAGATAATGCGCCGAAGAAGCAGGGATTGCACCAAGCTAAGGAAGATATTCTTGAGAGCATCGCTGAAGCTAGATATTACAAGGATGTGATTTTCAGCAACGTCAAGAACATTGAAGCAAATGACAAGTCAGGAGAAAAGATCAACTAGGACTAGATTTTTCCAATAAATAGAAAGAATAAACCAACTCTCCGAGCATTGGACCGGTAAAAATCAACTTCCAGCTTGAAGTTCGTGGCTTTGCATATCTTTAGTAGTACGATAGTGGCTGGCGGGATATCGGATAGGATGGAATGCGACTGGCCCAGATTCCAATAATTTCATCCATTGAATGCAAGCGAGCGTATTGGATAGACAATTCGCGTGGCGGATTGTTTGGCTAATAATGATACGTTCCAACCCCATCTAGACCGTGGTAATGCATGTGTGACAGAAGTGATTGAATGTGAGCTTCCAATAATGAGGGATTGTCAATTAAGGGGAGGCTTTCGATATTTTGGTTCGGGGAGCTGAGTATACCGTATATGTACTGTACATGAAGGTGTCTAACCCGTCTGGAATAAGTGCAGTAAGCACAGTATGAATTCAACTTACAATACACGGGGTTTTCGCCTCAGTGGTTACACCCACATGGAAAAGTATGAGGTCACCTTGCGCTATTAGATCGTCCCATTTGTTGTAACTTGTACTGGAGCTTTCCAAGGACATCGGGGAGCTTGCTTGCCTACTGGACGCTTGACCCCACCAAAACATCGTCATATGTTTTTTAATTATTCCCCTCATCCCCTATCCACCAAGCATACTCCTAATTCACACTCTACGAATCCTCCTAGGGCCCTAGGATATAGAAGCTAATCATCCTTTCTCTACCTAATAGCCTCAATTTTGAAGTTAGAAGTCACCATGAGCGTCAAAACAGTCGAGTTCAAACCCTTCACCGACCAGAAGCCTGGAACGTATGTACCTAAACAGCTCCATCCAAGCTACCCCACCATCGCTATCCTGACAACTCACCACCGTGTTTTGCTATTCACGACTATCCGCACAGACCCAAGCGTCTTAATTCCCATAGCTAGACCAAACTACTGACCCTTCTCCAGCTCAGGTCTTCGAAAGAAGGTTAAGGTTTTCCAGCAACCCCATTACAGCGAGTCCTTCATCACTAGCATCCTGCTCTCCATCCCGGAAGGCGCCGAGGGTGAGTATATCCAGTATATACCGACTACCGCGACGACGATTGCTGAATCCGTATATCGCAGGTGCTTTCCTGGTCATTGGCGGTGATGGCCGGTTCTGGAATCCCGAAGTTATTCAACTGATCGCAAAAATCGGCGCTGCGTACGGAGTCAAGAAGCTGTTAATTGGCCAAAACGGCATTCTGTCTACCCCAGCGTCAAGCCATGTCATCCGAAAGCGAAAGGCGACGGGAGGCATTCTTTTGACTGCCAGCCACAACCCTGGAGGTTAGTACGAATCTTGAACCTCAATCGTAACTAAATATCTAACTTTCGCAATGAATAGGACCCGACCAGGACTTCGGCATCAAGTACAACCTCGCAAACGGTGGTCCCGCCCCAGAGGGAGTGACGAACAAGATCTTCGAAACCTCAAAGAGTCTCACCTCCTATAAAATCTCCGACATCCCCGATATCGACATCACCACCATTGGAACCAGGACCTATGGCGGACTCGAAGTCGAAATCGTCGACAGCACCGCTGACTACATGCAGATGCTCAAGGAAATTTTCGACTTCCCCCTAATCAAGAAGTTCTTTAGCCAAAACCCCGACTTCAAGGTACTCTTCGACGGTCTGCATGGTGTCACGGGTCCATATGGAAAGGCGATCTTCGAGGAAGAATTGGGCCTCAAAGGCTCTACCCAGAACTGTGTCCCTAAGCCCGACTTCAATGGCGGTCACCCGGACCCCAACCTCACCTACGCCCACTCCTTAGTAGAGGTCGTTGACAAGAACTCTATTCCCTTTGGCGCGGCGTCTGATGGAGATGGAGACCGAAACATGATCTATGGTGCTGGTGCTTTCGTATCACCCGGTGACAGTCTGGCTATCATCGCTCACCACGCGCAACTTATCCCATACTTCAAGAAGCAGGGCGTCTACGGCTTGGCTCGCAGCATGCCTACATCTGGCGCCGTTGATCTCGTCGCAAAGGCCCAAGGGCTGAACTGTTACGAGGTTCCAACCGGCTGGAAGTTTTTCTGTGCGTTGTTCGACGCAAACAAGCTGAGCATCTGTGGTGAAGAGAGCTTCGGCACTGGTAGCAATCACGTCCGTGAGAAGGATGGCCTCTGGGCCGTCGTAGCATGGCTCAATATTATCGCTGGCTTGGGAGAAGCCCACCCTGAGACTAAACCGAGCATCAAGCAGATCCAGCAGGACTTCTGGAAGACCTACGGCCGAGTGTTCTTCACCCGCTACGACTACGAGAACGTGGACTCGGAAGGTGCCAACAAGGTTGTCGGGACACTCAAGGACTTGGTCGCTGACCCCAAGTTCAAGGGCAGCAAGATTGGAGGTATGTGATCGAAGTTTTGGGCTTCTTGTTGAATTGTGACTAACTAGCTACTTATAGAGCGCACGGTAACCGACGCCGGCAACTTCTCCTACACTGATCTCGATGGCTCTGTGGCTTCTAACCAGGGTCTCTACGCTCGCTTCGATAGCGGCAGCCGTATTGTCGTCCGACTGTCCGGCACTGGCTCGTCTGGAGCGACGATCCGTCTATATATCGAGAAGTACAGCAAAGACCCCTCAACCTACGGCCTGGATGCCCAGGACTTCCTCAAGGACGAAATCAAGTTCGCCACAGATCTCCTCAAGTTCAAAGAGTATGTGGGACGAGACGAACCCGATGTCAAGACGTAGATAAATGAACAGGTGGACTGGGTCAGGGAAAGTGAAAATACTTAGTTTCTGGGGCGGTTACTTGAAATTATAGCATCGCTACGCCATATAATTAGCAGCGGTATGATCAGGAGTGAATGAACAATGCGAATATATGACTAGAATCAAGTCCGTACGTTTCGTACCATGGAGCCCCTTAGTATGATGACTAAGCGATACAAAGTGGTCTCGAATAAACCTAGAAAGCTGCCCATCCTCTGAGGGACATTGGGTAATCCATGGCACTGGTGGGTGGGTTACACGGACTTCAAAGTGAGCCTATTAGTTATGGTTAGAATGCCTAGCTCTCGGGGTTATGCACTTGCTACGGTGAGGACGGCAGCCCTGGTTGGCTAGGAAAGCATTCGCCGCTATGATATGCCTACCTACTATATGTAAATGATAGGTACTTGGCATTTCCTATGATTGATTGGATGAAGTAAATGCAGGCTCGCAGGGCAGTTTACGGCAATCTTGATGTTAACCCAGCCTGGGCATATTCCCTGCTCGAGGCTCGGACGAAGACTCTATAAATTGGATGCAGGGTCACTGGAACAGGCCTATCTTCCTACTTCTGCATTCCTCAAGCTCTACTATTCCTATCCTCTGAGATCTCAGGATGGCCCTTACCCACCCTGACGGTAGCGACCAGGAACCCAGGAAGCCCGAAAAAGTATATGCTTACGCTCCCCATGGTTTACTATTGTACGAACCCCCCATACCGGACCCGCCCGAACCCCATGAGACAGGATGCCATCGTCAAAAGCGACGATTCCAGGATGTCACCCTCGAGAGCAATTTTACATCTCTCTTGAATATTCGGATTATTCAACCAGTTTCAAGCATGGTTCAGAGTATTGGTAACCACAAACCATATTTGTCACAGTCCATGAGTTACTCTTGGTCGGCATCGGCACGAATAACCCAGAGCATGGAGGATGAGGCTACACCAATAGCGAATTCGGCTGACCACGATAAACCTCGTCGCTGGTTCACAATGCCTGTCGATACGAACCTCGAAGGCTGGGGAAGGGAGAATCATAACAACCGAAAACAGGAGCTGTTAGCACATCTTGAACATATCCTGCCACCCGATGGCTCTAGCGGATGCACAATCTTACTCTGTTGGGGTAAGATGAATCGTTGCAAAATCATTCCCATTCACGTTCCCGTAGTAGCCAACGGTGAGAATATAATGAGAGCTCTCCAAGACGCATGGTATCAATTGAGAGGTCCATGGAGAAAACACATACCTATGTTCAGTGTGACGGGGGTCAAAATGGTCAAGGTTAGGATTGAGCTCCAGTAATTTATTTTGACAATGGAAGAATGCTAATATTGGATAAGTTATCAATACTAGGTAAACGACGCGGATCGAATATTCAAACCGAATATTCTGGCATCTACGAACGCCTCGATGACGCGTTAAAAAGAGAGAGAACATCTAGAAGCCATCGTTAGTGAGGGTCTACCTGATGATGAAGTTTATGGTGTCTGCGAATATGATTCTCGCAGTGGACAATACTACCACGTACATGGTTGTTTAATTGACGAGCAGGCTTTTCCGTATCATAACTGCCCGGTTGTGGACTTCAACGTTGCTAAGCGAAGACTGAACGACCTCCCTTGGCGAGCAACGCTCTTAGATGCATTCTTGGAACCAGCGTTTGCTGCCGAGTCCGACTTTATAGAGAGGAAATTGGTCATGGTACAACGGTAAGCATTCAAATAATTGATTACCTTCCTGGTATGTTTAGGACTAATCCCACACGCCTCACAGGAGCATTTTAGAGAAGCTGGATGAGCTGTACTGCCCAGGCTTACACGAACTTGAATTCTATGGGCTCTTGGTCAATGAAGGCTGGGAGTTCGATTCTCAGCATATCATATTACCATTGGCGGCGACATTATTACTCGTTCTGGTAGTATTGTCGCAGACAATCTACGGCGATTGGAGTACAACTTGGACTTTCGGAGGGTTCGTTGTATCCTTCGTTACACTTATCTGGATGTGGGCTAGGTACGCCGTCGATTGACTCAGTCTCATGCGGCCTCGTCAGTTTATATGTGTATAGACCTAATTTGAAAGGCTTCGAGTTTTACTAGCTTGATATGCGATCCAATTCAGGAGAGAAAAGAACGTTCTATACACTTGACGGAGATGCGTCCTATATTGTCGTCAGGAAATTGAACCTTTCAACCAAATCAGTAGTGGTTTCCATCGCAGTTTTATGGGTTTACTCGGGCACTCCTATCATCAATGGATCCTATCATTATAATTTAAGTCATATCTAGCTTTTTGAAGACGAGCCGATTCATCCTTACTTCTCAACGTTCTCCTGAGGCCACTTACAGAGACCAGAGCTTGCCTCTTCCGCAGAGCCACACCCCTCTGACTTACATTCCGTGCATAGGCACACTTGCGGTAACCTTCCTCTATGTAGTTCACGGAGGGAGCTGCATTGGCCTCGATGTTTGTAGAAAGGGATGGCACCGCCGTAATGATGGTCTAGATCCAGTAACGTGTATCCAGTTTTACGTGTATAGAACTTCTCGATGAATATTCAATAGTGATCAATAACAGGGATTGTAAATATTAGATGACCGACGACATGAGGCAGGATCTATCAACTTAGAAGGCGAAGAAATCTTAGAGGTACTAACCTACCTGCTAGATTGTTTTAGAACAGATACATTTGCCAGACTTTGACATAGCTCTAATACCATCCCTCTTAATCCTCTTGAGGGGTTGGCCTTGCCAGCTAATAATGGGGCGGGATTATGTACCGACTAACCACGGTCTTATGTGTCTGTAAATGACGCTATTAAGCTCAATCGTCCTGATAGTATGGCCGAAATATTTCTCCTTTGTGGAAATGGCCGGGGCTTTGTTGATGTTGGGTGAATCATGAGTACATCGTACATTGCGAATATCCGTCTTCTTTGTGCCATTCTAGGGGGTATCCGCCCTCTTCCGCGAGCCTTACTTTCTAATCACTCTGGCAATGGAGTCTCAAAGCTGAGAGAACTCGACTATTGATGGTATAAAATCCTCTGGTCAAGAGATTGGTGGAATTAGTTGGCTCAGGAAGATTTTAAGAGCGATAAGCTCTGGGTCAACCACGATATGTCTACTCCGTCGCACCACTCGCATCCATCGGAGTACTATCATACCAATGTACGCATTGTATTGCGACGGCGGTCTAACAAGATCTGTTTGTCATTGGAACAAGGACCTCGGGTGCTAACCTGATGGACGGTTACACGAGATCGACGGTTGTCACTGTACAATTGATACCCATTGATGTGCAATAAACTTGTAAATGTCGCAGGTCTCATGCGCATGTGTCTCCTACACCGAAGTGAAGCGCATGACGTTTGGATAACTTCCACCTCCCTAATTGGCTGCGTTCGACTTTGCGCTCGTGTTGAGATGGTAGTACAGCCAAGAAGCGTCGCATTTTTCAGCAAAAAGCCCTTGTCGAGGCTCGGCAGTTGAAGATACGCCGCGGCCTGGTAAAACTCGTAGAGAGACGCCAAAATTTCGTTGAAGTGTAAATGTCTATGGAAATCATGTACTCCTACTTCTCAAATGTCTTTTAGTCGTATAAAGGGCTTGGCGGCGTATTACTAGGCGTGCCATTTCTTAAGCTAAATCTCTCATTCTTGGTTTGTACTTTTGAGTTGCAACGCTGGGGATATTAAGGGTGCCTTTGGGGGATGTTAAATAAGAACTGTTGTGATTGGCGCATCTGTCCCAGGGAGGTTGCATACATGCAATCTGTAAGCATCTGGGCAATTGTGTAGCCTATTATCGTGGGATATTATTGCATTTTTGCGATATTTGACTGCTGCTATTAGCCCCGCGCCCCGTCAAAGTCTCATTCGCTTGGGCACCTCATTATGGAGTTTAGTTCGACAATGGCATGTTCATGCTGACGGAAGCATGGCGTCGGGGGACTGGCTCAGCTTGCCGATCACTAGGCACTTATTAGTTGGCTGAGATAATAGGGAATAGGACCGCTACTGTGACGGAGTGCCATATTGCGTGTAGATCGACAAGATGACTTGAGCCCTACGACGAGCCATGCAGAAAGTGGCTGAATGCCCAGATTCCCCAGTCGTCCTGTGTGCGGAGGCCACCCGACATATGCCAGCGTTGGCCCAGGGAGTCGGTTCCCGGGCTACATAATGTGGCTTAAATGACCCCGACTGATTTACTTACTGGTAGGTAGCTTACGTACGGTATCTAATATCTACATGTAAGGTTTGGAAGGATGCCCGGATGTTGTTGGTTCTAGACTAAGAATAGAATATACCTTGGGTGTCAGTGGGTTGCCAGTGGGTGTTGCGTGGTAGTAGGGGGCCAAAAATGGAAACCTGCGGTCCCTACCTATGTGTGTTATGAGAGGTACATAGCAGGTTGCGTTACATCAGCGGAGCTGCCGTTGAATTCTAATGCGGTTTGGTATCACCGCAGTGCTTACGCCGAGAACGACCTTGTCAGGCTCCTGTACGAGCGCAAACCTGCCAGCCTATCGCTCTGGCGCAGCCATTCTTATGCGATCGACTGCGCGGGCTTACGTGTAAAACCTGAGGGACATTATCTTCCAACCTTCAACTTCTTCTCTTCTCTAACACTGAAGTCAATGACCAAGCCGCTGAAAGAAGGACGTCGATTTTTACCCTACCGCTGCCATGGTGCTCAAAAAGAAAGAAGTCTATACCGTAATAACGCCCATCCCTTCCTTTATACCCCGCCAGCTCGCCATCGACATTCTCCACAGCCACGGTGAAGTCATCACGCTCAATCCGCTAGTGCTCGAATACAAGCAGATCAAAGCGCCTCGCGATGCCGCCGCCGACGAGTATTTCTCGACATGGTACGAGATCACCGAGCGAATACAGTACATACCAGGCATGGGGAGGTTAGGATCAGGCAAACTCAAATTCAATGGCTGCTTTCACGACCTTCCATGGGGACTGCAAACGCACATTTACGTACCGATGGGTGTCGACCTCCGAAACAAGTATCGCATCGGAGGCAACCAGCCGGGTGTTGAACCTCCTGAGCAGCAAGAGATTGGATTGGCTGCGCTTGGCGCCCCGAAGGACGGGCTATATCTGAGGGAGGACATCGAAATTCGATGTAACATCACTATGGTCGGCATGGTGAAGGCCCAAATGAAAGCGGCTAGCAAAGAGATGGTGGAGAGAATTATCAAGAAGGCTGAGCTGCTCGACGCTGGCGTGTTACAGGCCATGATTGAGGACGGGAAAATTAAGACATTCAATCCGAACGACAAGACGTATACCGGTGGATTGGGCGCAGGGATGAGATCACCGCCATTGTCGCCGGCTAGCCCGTTCCAACCGCCCATGTCACCGTCCATGCCGTATCAAGTACCGCGACCAATTTCGCTACAGCAAGGGAGCCGACCTGGGACAGCAAGCTCGATGAGCTATCCGGCGCACTGGCAGGCTCAATTCCAACAACTCAATTCGTATGACCAGAGCAAGGTGCATCAGCAATACGCCGAATTGCCAAATAACCAAACAGCGCCTAATACCCAGGGCGCTATCATGGAACTTCCGGGAGATTTCCATCACCCACAGTCATCGCCACACTTGCAGCCGCCGCATCCGTCACCAACATATCCGCACCAGGGCCGGAATTCCCCAGCATCCGTCCAATCTCACTCACCTGAACTGAAATCATGGGGCTGGTCTCAAGGCCAGCCGAGTCCCTCGCTAACTAGTTCACGGCCTACTTCATACTCTTCTGATGCAAGCAGTGCTGGCTTTGCGTCACCTGGGCTTGATCACAAGGGGTTCGCAGCCGAATTACCCACGCATCAGGAGACTACAGAGGAATACCACCACCAAGGCACACCATACAAGACAGACTCACACGGAGGTCGGAGTTATGCTTACAACCCGGCGGATTATGCGCAAGTTCGCCGTTGACGCGGAAATGCACGGAAAAGGAACGATTAAGGAATGAATAGATGGTTTGGACGGAGTCTACGTGTGTAATACCTATTTTCTTCGAGTCGGGACTGTGATATCATTTAACGGGTTGATTTTCTGTCGCACTGTGGAAGATTCCCTTTGTTTTCCAGGGGCGGACGTTAGGCGTTCAAGTTGTCTGTACGAGAGAGGGATTCCGGTAGCACATGGATCTAGGAGCGCGATGTTTGGATTCGCTACTGTTCTTTTGGCCGTAGGGTTGATTAGGCCGCGAAAATCAGTTCATATTGAGAATTTTTCAAGCGTTTATACCCTGAATCCAATGTGCGTGATCCATTATCAGCTTAGAAAGCCCTCTTCACCTCATCGGCTTGTGACAGGTCTTCTTACTGGCCCTCAGTAAGAGCTAGATACTAGCGTAGGACTGTAGCTTGTGTTGGGAGAGGGAAGATTGCGCAATGAAGCGGTGCGTATTACATACGGACCTGCTAGCAGGGACTTGGCCCTTGTTCCCATGCTCATGAACCTTGGTAGCGTCAGCTTATTGTGCTGGCAGCATGGGTTCCATGTGGACTTAATAAAGCTTCATTTTCTTAGTCTATGTATGTACCTCATGTATGCAGTAAAAGAATTATTGGTTTACATAAGATGATCTCGCAATCGAACATTGAAGCTTTCGGGGTCGGGCTGGTCGGGGTACCTAGGTACTTTAGTGGGGTCACCGCTCGGCAGAATCATTTCACCGCCTGGCAGAATAATGCTTCTTTGGAACTTTTTTTTGCGCCGGCGAAAAGATGTCTGGATACACTGGAGCAGGTATACGATTTTCGGCCTAGATAGTCGCATCGCAGCACGACGACAATATGGCGCGAAAGGCTGTGTAAGTGGCATGCGCGCACTTGAATAAACCATATCTGAAGAGGTCCTTGCTGACATTTATCCATACTAGGGACTCGCGCATTCAGACGTTGATTCGCAATGGCCTCGCCGAGCACAAGCGAAGTTTCTTCGTCATCGTCGGCGACCATGCGAAAGATGCCATCGTGAAGCTGCACTTCATTATGTCCCAGACGGACTTGCGACAGAATAAATCCGTTCTCTGGGCCTACAAGAACAAGCTCCTTGGCTTTACCAGTCACAGGAAGAAGCGCGAAGCCAAGATCAAGAAGGAGATCAAACGCGGGATCCGAGAGGCGAACACAGAAGACCCTTTTGAACTATTCGTTTCGCTTCACGATGTTAGATATGTCTACTATAAGGAGACCGATAAGATCCTGGGTAGGACGTTTGGCATGGTAAGGAGCCAGAATAAAGACTCCCTACCTTACCTGCATACTAATTTCGAGGCAGTGTATCCTGCAAGATTTCGAGGCCCTTACCCCGAATACTCTCGCGCGCACCATCGAGACCGTCGAAGGAGGAGGCTTGGTAGTTCTTCTATTGAAAGGAATGGATAGTTTGAGGCAACTCTACACTCTCTCCATGGATGTACATTCGCGGTACCGAACCGAAGCCCATCACGATGTCGTCGCGAGATTCAACGAACGCTTCCTACTGTCTCTAGGTCGATGCGAGTCTTGTCTTGTCATTGACGACGAATTGAACGTCCTACCTATATCGGGAGGTAGAGGGGTCAAGCCCTTGCCGCCGGCGGAAGACTCAAAGTCGCCCGAGGAAATAGAACTAGAGAAAATCAAAGAGTCGCTTCGGGATACACAGCCGATAGGATCATTGGTCCAACTCGCGCGGACGAAAGATCAAGCGGAGGCCCTAGTTACATTCGTCGATGCTATAGCCGCGAAAACGCTTCGCAATACAGTTTCCTTGACTGCGGCGCGTGGTCGCGGTAAATCAGCAGCATTGGGTGTTGCTATCGCCGCCGCCGTATCGTACGGCTACAGCAATATCTTCGTCACATCTCCTTCCCCAGAAAACCTGGGCACTCTATTCGAATTCGTATTCAAAGCATTTGATGCCTTGGGCTATCAGGACCACACGGATTACTCAATTATCCAGTCTACAAATCCCGACTTCAAGAAGGCAATTGTCAGAGTCAACATCTTCAGAAACCATCGCCAGACTATACAGTATATACGGCCTCAAGATGCTCATGTGCTTGGGCAAGCAGAGCTTGTCATCATTGATGAAGCGGCGGCGATCCCACTGCCTCTGGTGCGAAAGCTTCTGGGCCCTTACACAGTTTTTATGGCCTCCACAATAAGCGGTTATGAAGGTACTGGACGTTCGTTGTCATTAAAACTGATAAAGCAACTAAAGGAGCAGGCCGCGACAAGTGTCGCTCAAGATGGTGAGACTCGGAGCCCGAGATCTCTAAAAGAAGTTACCCTCGTCGAGCCGATACGTTACGCAAAAGGGGATGCAGTCGAGAAGTGGCTAAATGCACTTCTTTGCTTAGATGTGACAGCTCCCAAAACCAAACACAACTTATTCCCAGACCGCGAGCAATGTCAACTCTTACACGTCAACCGCGATACGCTTTTCTCCTTTCATCCAGTCCCGGAGAGGCTTCTGCGAGATATGGTGGCCCTTTTCGTCACTAGCCACTATAAGAATTCTCCGGATGACATTCAACTTATGAGTGATGCTCCAGCGCATGAGCTCTTCGTTTTAACCTCTTCAGTCCTCCCAGAAAACGGACTACCCGAGCCTTTGTGCGTAATTCAGATAGCACTGGAAGGCAACATCAGCAAACAGAGTGTGATGGCTAGTTTAGACAGGGGTATGCGGCCCGCTGGCGACTTGATTCCTTGGCTAGTCAGCCAGCAATTCCAAGACGATTTTGCTTCTCTTTCTGGTGCTCGAATAGTTCGAATAGCGACCCACCCGGACTGCATGAAAATGGGCTACGGCTCTAAAGCACTTCAGCTCCTAATCGAGTACTACCAAGGCAAATTCATAAACTTGGCCGAAGACAACGATCCTTCGGTCGAGGAGACAAGCAACACAGTCGCCGACAACTCAAAAGCTGAAGGTGGTGGTCTTCTTACCGAAGATATCAAGGTTCGAGACATTAACAAGATGCAACCCCTATTCGCAAGGTTGGCAGAACGTAAACCAGAGGACCTCGAGTACGTTGGTGTGAGCTACGGCTTAACTCCAGACCTCCACAAGTTCTGGTCGCGGGCCCTATTCGCACCAGTGTACTTGGTAAGACATCCTACCAGAGCATTTGTATTATATATCAAAGCAATCAGAACTGACAGTTTCGCAGAGACAAACAGCCAACGATCTGACGGGCGAGCACACATGTGTTATGCTTAGACCACTAAAAGACGATAAGGAATGGCTTGGAGCTTTCGCCACTGATTTTCACCGCCGTTTCCTTACTCTTCTCTCCTACAAATTCCGCGATTTCCCATGTACCCTTGCATTGAGCATAGACCAGTCTGCTACGGCGGGTGCTCAACTAGATCCGTCGAACCAGCCACCCGAGTTGACCAAATCAGACCTAGACAGACTCCTAACACCGTTCGATATCAAAAGACTGGAGGCGTACGCCAGGGGCGTATTGGATCATCATGCCATCCTTGATCTTGTTCCTAAGCTAGCAGAGGTCTATTTTACGGGTTCCCTGAAACTCAGCAGCAAGCTCTCAGGTGTGCAACGTGCACTTCTACTAGGAATTGGTCTGCAACGAAAAGATATCGGTGCTATTTGTCCAGAACTTAATATGGAGTCGTCACAGGGTTTGGCTATGTTCATGAAGATCATACGGAAATACACGGCACATTTCTCGTCGCTGATTACATCAGCCGTCGAAGCCGAAATGCCGAAATCGGATAAGATAGGTGTCAGCAGGGAGAATGCATCTGGAGTGCACGAAGATGAGGCAGTGGACGATAAATATGCACCGCTTGAGATGAGCCTCGATGCTGAGCTGGATGAAGCCGGTGACGAGGTGATGCAAGAGATGCGGGCAAAGCAGAGAGAGCTGATTGACTCTCTGCCCCTCGACCAGTAAGAATACCCGATTGATCCTAGCACATTTAAGACATCTGTACTCACTTAATTTCAGATACGAGATCGAGGGCGATGCACCTGGTTGGGAAGAGGCAGAAAAGCAAGTCCTGAAAGCCACGCAAAAGGGACACTCTAATCCGGTCGTCAGCGTGAAAACCAAACAGACTAAGCGAAAAGCTGGGATGACGGCAACAGAGGTCTACGAAGAAGCGTTCGGAGATAAGAAGCATAAGAAAGCCAAGAAGTCCAAGAAGGGGAGAGATGACTAAGCAGTCGTCAGGGGACTTGGTGACGCAAGTCATTTAGACGTGACCGAACGAAGGGAATAGGTTCGTGTGTATATATTGACGTCATGAAATGATACCATGTTTGATATTTAGGGGATCGTTTTATCTGTGTATTCCTCTAATTAAAATGCGGGTGCTTCGAGAAAGATTCTATTTTAATCGTGCGTCTGTGAAGATTTGATCCTAGGTGGAGCACGGTGACGTTCAATTCGAAGCGTGCTCTCAACGTCACCTACCATACAAGGAAGCTTCTTAAGACACATCATATGCGAACTTACATGCAATTAAGTCTACTTCATGAAGAATCATACCTACCTCATGTAGACATTACACCGCTGATACAGATTAGTCCCGCGCCGCCAAGTGTCTATTAAAAGCCGGCCTTAACTATGACTCTACCATCGACTTCATGCATACCTCCTTTTACGCACCGATTAGGCAAGATACCTAAGTCAACCTTCAACAATTCGATCATATATTATATCATACTACACAATGTAGTAAGTCAGTCTCCTGATATGGAAGACATTGCGTTGCGAACAGTGGTGTAGATCAGAATAGCCGTAGGTACGTCATGTTACACCACGAACAGCTCGGACCAATGAGAGATAGCCTTTCGTACCAACTAGGTAAGTGTTACCAAGGATCCACGCTACTTCACCCTGCCCCTGTTCTATCCTCGTGGGAGTAAGGGATTATATATTTAGGCAGAGCCGATAAAGGCACTTACATATCACCCGATCGCTACTTACTAAGCTCGCGAAGACATCCAGCAATAACCGACCTCGAAATGTTTGAGATGCGACCAGACTGGGAGATCCAACGTACAGGAGACGCCAAGTTACTGAATGAACGCCTAATATATCAGGTACCAATGCCCGGAGAAGGTATTTTGTTGTAAAAGGAGAGGTAGGTATGAATTGAAGCTCTACCCCCTTAACCTCTACACCAATATTTCGGTCTTGGTGATCCGTGGAAGAGTCGAAGAATACTGCATCAAGTTCCGTAGAGTCGTGCAAATCTCGACTTGTGCTTCGTCGGCTAGGAGCCCGTAAATCCCAGTTGACCTAGCCGCATCGATGTTTGCAGCTTTATCGTCGATCATCACAATCCGACTTGGCTCAATTCCAATTGCATCAATGACATGTTGAAAGAAGCATAGGTCAGGCTTGCGCATCGATAAAGCCCCTGATAAAAAGATAGAATTGAACAGTGACCACGGCAGATCTGCATCGCGGACGACCTCGAAATGCTCCTACCGTATGTTAGTCCTCCCTATTGCAATAGTGGTGATTGTCGAAACAGACTTGACAAATGTTTGACATGATATAAAATTCCAGATCCGGTTCTATCCTCTTCAACTCGGGAATCAGTTCAGCTAGTTGTTTCTTGACCGTCACTGATCTTAGTATCTGGTCAAGGCTAGTCTTAACTGCCGAGCTATCGAGACCAAGTATCTTGCCGAAGCGCTTTGAGGCGTTAGCTAATATCTGATAAGAGCGTGAAAGACTACCATACCTTGCACGCCTCGTCGAGAGAGAGTTTACCGCTGTCTAGATCCTGCCAGGCCTTTGAGTTCCTGAGTATTCGTAGTTGGCTTGCTGTGATAAACTCGCCGGAATGGGGATCCCATTCGACAAGGACGCCCCCGAGATCAAAGATAATAGCTTTAAACTTGGATGCCATAATGAAGAGTTGACGAATACCAGCTTCTTGATGTGTAAAGGAGATGGTCACTAATAAGCAGCAATTCTCGTGGCCTGTGTGCCTCATTATATACCGCAAAGACGCCCACAGATCTGACTTCTTACCTCGATTTTCTCAGCTTCCCACCCACCATTGACACTCAGCACACATACGGATATCTCAATTGCATATGCTGTGCTACCCAACAGATCCCGTTCTCTCATACGCAGGGGCATATAGGGGTTACGCGCCATCTACCCAAGTATCGTAGTCGTCAGCTTACCCACGTTTCCAAACACCTATATCCTACCTACCAGAGTTGTTGATTAACATTTCTGTAATGTGTATTCCGCTTGATGAAGCCAAAAACTGGAAAGAGAAAGAAAATAGAAGCACTGGCGGAGCCGCTCGGCGCCTACGGTATTGCGCTTTTAATTAGCGAAATGGGCAAGATTAGTAAATCTTTCTGAGGGATATCCGATACACCTAATCTTGGTGCGATCACTTAACAGGTTAATGTATTTCTATATAAGAACTATTTTCTATGATTAGAAGTAGGTTTGAGGCAGTAAATGGTGCTGCAGTAAGCGAAGAGAAGATATTCCGCCTTAGTTGGCATCGACCTTGGTGTGAATTTTATTTAATAGCCAGATACTATCTTTGGGACGCTCAGCAACCAATACACGAAGTGAGAGATAAATAGGGAAATGAATCTGAGTTCTAGGTTGACAAGGTATATTTGACTGCATCCCGTCGTCATATGTTTCTGATGTCCCCCAATACGTATTAAAAACTCAAGGGGAAAAGAAAACCCAATGATCAGTGAAAGCCTACGATCACAACCAAAGTGACTGAAATGCTGCAGGTCTCGTTGAATATAGGTAGTCAGTTTACATATATCGTTGACGAGCTTGAGCAAAAGCCGGGGCTTTAAGCTACTACTGACATAGGAAAGGGTGTTACGGGGGGTATAAATACACGCGATCATTAAATAGGTAGTACTTGCTAAATAAGGGGAATCTTGAATCTGTCGTACATCGTTTACATATCGCGCTGGCACCAGTCCATTGTCGCCTCATGCCTTGTAAGCTTCTGCCGTCGCCGTCGCATAGTATTCTCCAGGTCCTCTTCCTGCACTGCCCGAAGTGCTTTCGAGATCATCAAGCTCAACCTTCACGGTTCTCTCCATCTTAATACCCCCGATGCTTCCAAAGCCGTTGCTAGCCAGTATACTGTCTGTACTGCTCTGTCTCTGGAAGCCCGCATCCTTCCCATGCAAATGACCGTTGCCGATGTTTGGCCTGGGTCGGTGACCGTAAACGTTCAATTCGTCGAAGAGCAACGCTCGTCGGGTTATAGTGTAAAGGACGGTGTCTACCCAGCCGGAGCATGTGAAGAGAGCGCCAGCGAATAGATAGTATTCGTCAGATAATTCGTTGTTCGACATGCTAGCCATTCTTCCGGCACTGCAAGATGTGTGAGCTTCGAAAGGTGAGACAAGGTTTGGGGATGTAACTTACGCTAGAGGAAGACTCATAATTGTGTAAACAATGGCGTATGCCAACATGGCTGTTCGGGCCTTGCGTAAGCCTTCAACGCTGCGGCCTGGGATCACAACGTCTGAATGCTTGGCACGGAAGAGATAGTAGAAACCGGTGGCATAGACGAGAATAGAACCGAACTCGACGATGAAAATCCAAATATAATGAAGAGAGAGACGGAGTCCTTCCATATCTGATCGGATCCAGCACTGGTTTGAGTGTTAGATTATGCTGCTTGAATTTGTCATTCATATAGGAATTTCACTTACCCAAACACCAGCTCTCTGGAACACCCAACGGCCACCAATGATGGGAGCGAGAGAGGTAAGGACTATAGCAAGAACCCAAACACCGAGCAAGCAGGCAAGGAAAGCCCTGTAAGACAAGCTCCTTGAAAGCATGACTTGGTATGTCGTGTGAATTGCGATCGCAAGGACGAAGAAAGCACTCGCAACATCTCCGAGCTGAATCATCCAACCCTGCGTAAAGCACGTTCCGTTCGGCCCAATGATCTTTTGCTCTGCAACCCAATGAAACGATATCAAAAATCCAAGCGATTGTATAAAATCGGCCAGAATAAGCTGGTAAATAAGCACGACCGACTGATTTCGACCGACGGCACTGGTATAATGGGACTTCCAGTTAATCATACGCCATGTGATGAAGCTTAGAAGGGCCGAAGTGAATATCAGCGAGATGGTGGCGAGAGTTCCTATGGCCAGAAGTCCATTGTAGGTGTGCTTGTCCATGGACAAGAGACTGTTCGGCGGCTCATAGTATTCAGACGGGACTCCATCGATAAGGGTCGCCATCTTGCTGCTTTCCTCTTGGCTATGGCTTCAGGTGTCGTCGATTGATGCAGCTGAGCACCTGTTGGAGAGGGTTAGAAAGCCAAGGAACGAAGGAAAACGAGGGACCGTGACCAAGGCGACAACGATGTAATAAGAGAAACCCAGGAAACTCGAAAGAAAAGTGGTGAAGGATAACCTTGTATAGAAGTCTGCCCTAATCACCATGCGAAGAAGAGAGAAATTGCCATTGAAAGCCTAGACTGGGTCTGCTTGGGAACCTATCCAATAGATCCAGCACTAATAGGAGTCTGGTAATTCTAACCCCGGATCTTGTGCAGCGGAGAAGCACTCGACATACTTATTGATGTGGATTTCACCTGTAGTTTAAAGGAGACAAGCAATACACACAGACACGGGGTGGCAAAGAAAGGAAACCCGGGGGGCGACGTCCTATAAAACAGTACGAAACGCGAGTTGAGGTTCAACTCCACAAACGGTCCTACTGAACTGCTGAAGAATTCTTCCGGTACCTTTACATTTTGTATCGTCTTCGATCTCTTGTTACTATCGGCCCTACGAATGCTTGTTTTGACTAATGTTTTGCATGCAGTTTCGAAGCTGCAGTATCTGACTGAAGTCACTTCGACATTAGCCCAGATCTTGGGTTTCATATTTTCTTCTCATTACCTGCATCCACACGGACCCCTTAGTTACTTATGAGGGTCCGCTAGTGGAGATGGGCAAATCACGGCGGTATGATGCTCGGCACTTTAGCTCACTTAGCTCTGGTATATGGCCCCCAACTCTCTAGCCTCAACACTGCCAAGGAAACGTGACATACAAGGTAGTCTGACGATCTGAAGAAGCCACATTATTGACTCGAGCCTGGCATATTCAACTATATCATCGAGAGAAGATCTCGCGGGATGAGAAAGGTAAACCCAGGTGGGAATGGTTGCATCTCGAAGATTCCAGTTCGCAGTATTGCCTCAGTGAGTCGTCATACTGACCTATTCGTTAAGAAAGTATTTGTCTGATTTTTTGCATCGCAAAAACTTCGGAGGTCGAGGATAAGCTTCCATGACTTATAGATCTTGGTTAAGCATTGATCATTTCAAGGGGATCACCCTGGTAGTCTCCGGCTGACCGAGTCAATCTCCGCCAAGACCACTTACTCAGGCGCTCTTCAAAAGTGTACGTACTTCGTAGGGAATATTACATGCCATTTAAAACTTAACATGCTCTTATTTATGTGTCAGTTTTTTTATAGATAAAAATCGCAATGGGCATCCTCCGATGGGAAATACAATAGGGCGAGTGAGGAATTCCCATCCAAAGCCAAGCTCAGGGGTTCGCTAAGGATCTGAACTATGCTCCAACAGTTCAGAACCTGCATAAACATGCTCCGCTAAGCTGTCGCGTTTATCTTGACAGACGTCAAGCATTGGGTGGCCGGCGAGCGAGCTGCGCCGTCTCACGTTCTGACAGACGCCAGAGTTGTAGTTTGGTTGGCAGACTTGAGGTCGCTTTCCCTTAAACCGATGCCCCACCACACATCAAAGCTCTCGGTCAGGAGTTAGGCAAGCTTGGCTAGTAGGGTCCAGTTCAGCTCTCTCCATGCTCCAAACGCACAGGGCCTAGAGCTTGACCTTCGTAATGTAGTAGCAGGAACTGAAGCTGGTCCCTCTTTCGCAAGAATGCCTCGGAATCTGTGGGGCGACATGATTGCGTATATGCTTCTCGCAATGCGGCTCAAGCTTGGCTCAAGATTAGATCAAAGGTATGCCAATATGACTGGACGCCTGTAATTGACGCTCTATTGCAGTGGGGCACTCTCGAGAGACCGGATCGAGATGAGATTCAAAGGAAAAAAAATTCTGCAACTAATATAAAGTTCCTGCTCTAGTGGCACCTATTAAGCACCGTAGTATGAATATGTGCGAAATCCCCGCGACTTAACGTGTGCCTCTTACATTTCTCATCTTGGCGTACCCAAGAAAGTATGTCCAAGCAGGCGCGGGCTCCATTTGGTAGAGCAATCCGAGTGGCCATCATGGATATAACTTCGAATCGGGCTTCATGAATTGAGCTTTTTCTATACACTACTCAACTAGCTACGCGGAAGAGTTCCGTAGTCAGAGTAGTAAATACCGAAAGTCATAGTGGATGGCAAAAACCCCTGTCCATCCAGAGCTCCGGTGGAAAATACTGGGGAAGTCACCCAATTGGCGCTGTTCTTTTACCTAGACGAGTTAGAGAATCCGACATACCACCGTAAATATGCCAGCTAATTTTAAGGAAAAGCTCTCGCCTAATGCACTATTAAATACCACTGTCGTATTCATGGCTCATACAAAACCGTCTTATGCCCTACAGTAGTCAACGCTCGCCTTGGTCATCCTCGATATTAGACTAGCATTGCCTGCCCTTGGACCAGTCTTAATTGCCGCTTGCATGACAGCTAGCCTTCACAAGCCTAGTATGTAAATCAATTTACATAATAAGCATAAAGCCTATTTCATCAATATCCAGATCGTCGAGGAGCTCCAGTTCACGCGGATGCACATGCGGTGTCACGTGATCAGCCCAACGCACTTTTCAGGGGTAATAAGGTTCTTCCATTTAGCTTAACCTAGCAGGATGAGAGTATCATAGAGATGTGCACCTTGATATTCCATAGGCTCTTGGTGTATGACTCCATCAGCAAATTCCAAAGTCGAGGTATCAGAGCATCTTACCGGTAGTACCTTGCCTAATGGGAAAAAATGCCTGAGTCTAAAGTCCAGAAATCGAAAAAAAAAAATCTATGTTAATTGACCCGTACCTAGGTGCGTATTGAACAAAAACTCGTAGATCGGAAGAAAGTATTATTTGTGGTGAATTCTTATTAATAGCCTGTGTCGTTGACAGAACTGAAGTCTGTCACTCAGCCAAATGTACCTTACGAGCCAAGCGGCCGAGAGATCTCGGTGCCTCAGACTAAAGAAGTCTATATACTTGGCATGGAGGTATTAATGATAGTGACCTCCGATGAAACTTTTGCATGGTTACGGCTAAAATACTTGAAGGCGTGCCACATCTATCATATTCAGTCCCCCCTCAACATCTAGGTAGGTTTAGCTTGATGTGGGTGAGTGAGATGCAATGATCAGTTGGTTGGGAAAACTGACCCCAGGATCGCATTGTGAGATGATGGGTCTCGTCCCCAGGTATCATGCGCAGGCATCAGGATCGCCTAAAAAGGCATGCCCAGCGAGCATTCCACAAGCGCTAAACGTAGAGGTACCCACACATAATCGCCCTACGGCTTAAGCTTGTGTTCTACACTATACATTACTTGGATGTAAATGGATAACCCCGAGGGCCTAGACGGCGAAGACCAAAGCGGAGGGAGCAATAGCTCTAGGCGCCGAGACTTAGAGGCTGGGCCTGAGACAGATTCCCCTGGAGCTACTTGGTTTATTCCTGTACATACATCAAATACCTCGGCCAGCCTAAAGTATCAGTTCTTTTGTGCTCCTCATTCTAAAGACCCCTTTTTTTTTATTCAAGCCCTCGTCTTTCTCACTGTATCCTGCAGATAAGACAGTTATAGAGGCACCAATCAGTATTCAAACCTCTCGCCATGTTTTGCAGGGTCTGTGATAATTAAGCTGAGCAAACAAAAAGAAAATACAAAGATGCCCAAGTTAAAGAAGGACCATTGTTTCTTATTAGAATGCCTTTGTCAGTCGAGGACAATATGGTAGAGCTTGATCCTATTGTAAAATATGTGACTAGGAGTCAGCACCGTGTTGACTGAATGACGCGAACAATAAGAGAGGACTTTAAAAAAAGACATCGCTATACAAATTAAGTATTCGATACGAAATACCTTTTTATGTAGGTAACTATTCGAACTTTTATATCACATCTTATCCCAGTACGGCAACTCGGGAGTTGTTTCAGTCGCTAGTAGAAACGCGCAAGCGAATGTAACAGTTAATTTCTTTATAGAGGAACAAACATGATAACAATAGAAAAGAAGCCGTGTTGCGGGATAATATCCTAATCGCAGTGGTGAATCCAGCTCCTACTATCAACATATATAACTTGCCCCAGGTGTGCTATAACCTAGAGATTATTAAAGTTGTATCTTTCACAACACAGTTGACAAGGACATTAATTTCACAAAGCCCCTGACTTATTGTGTTTATAACCCGATAGAAATCAAATTGATTCCTCCATCCCTAACGAACCGTCCTGTTTTCCAAGTCCTCATTGCCCAAGACAGCTTCTTCCAAGCATAATGGCAAATCAAGGCCCTTTCTGGGGGATTCAGAATCTTGCGAACGAACTAATAATCGAAATTTTTAAAAACTTAGTAAGTGGTAGAGATGTCTACTCGTTGATGCTTACGTCCAGGGCAATCCACCAAGTGTATGCCAGGAACGTAAATCATATTGCTAAAGCACATATCCATCGGCATCTTGGCCAAGATGACTACAAGCTAGCAGTTATGGCGATCGAGTCTCGCAAGGTTGATCCTCTTGATCAGGTCTCACTTCAGCAATTCTTCGATGACTATGTCCACCGCAACGAATGGACCCTCGAACTGTACCGAATGTACACCGTTTTGCGTCTCCCTGAGCTTATCAGTGTGACTTCCGAGCTAGTGAGAAATGCTAATCACCTTGCCATGTCGACCCTTGATGACTCTGCCTCTCATTTTTCAGAGACAGCCACAGAGTTTGCTCGAAAGGTTCGCACATTCTACATAAGGGAAATTAGCATTAACCTTTTCCATCGTGTGCCTGGAGACGACGAATTACTATTTGTGGCTCCTTACAGGGAGTGGGCCGTTAGGTTCTGGCACCTATTTTCTGCTGGAGAAATCGGTCAGGTAACGTATGTTCAAAACCGCTGGTGTCCAAGTCTTTTCTTTGACGGTATGTATAATATCTCTCCAAAGCTATTTGTACGAAATATGCTAGTCTGAATACCTACTAATAGTACAAACATTAGACATGGAAGGATTTACCGTGAGGCAACGACATGGCCCCCGCTGCCTATGCCCTGAAGTAGATTATAGATTTAATATAGAGTCTCGGTGCCGACGTGCTCGATTTCAAAGCGATCCCCTAAGAGCGTATCTTTTCTCAGAACGTCTTGACATTCGGAGGCTCTATAGCTGGCGTTGCACAACCGTGGATAGTATGGAGCAAGCACACACCGAATTCAAGAGGTTTAAGCAAGTGAATAGACTAGAGTTAGGCCACTGGGCAAGATATACTCCCTATAGAGGAGATCAGGAGCATTCGCGTCCGGCCTTTACGCTCGGGGGCCCACGTTTCCATCCAGACCCCGAGGCGATAAGCGATGAGCTACAACGAATGAATTGGTTCGATTGGAGATTAATATTTACCGATTTAACACGAGGAGGAGAGTTGGCAAATTGGGCTCACAACCGGATTTTTTTCGATAAAGCTACCGGAGAGAAAATATTACAAGAGCAAAATGAGCAGTAGAGATTATCATTCATAGCTACCTAGTATAGCCGTGTTTAGTCTTTGCTGTAGTTACCTTAGCATGTGAATTCCAACCGAGTAATTCCCAGAAGGTAGCACTAGAAATTTCACTACCTACCGAGATATCATTGCCGAATCCTACTCGTATAACGAATTTCAAACCAACTGTCATATTAGAACAAGGACGGTCATGCTACCGAATAATGAAAATTACGAGTACTTGAACTACGGCATCTTGTAGAATTATTTTAGAACGATTTCGTGTTTATGAGAAGTGTGACTAGTCGAGATGATCACGGATTATTATATCTAACCTAGGATTAATAGGATTCAGCCATGAGCGACGAGAAGTACCCCCACCCACCAGGTACGTAGGTACTTCAACTCTGCCTGTCGAGCGATTTTCTCCAGGAAAATTAACCTCGGGAGACTGTGTACACGTCCGTTAGCCGCGGCTTACTTACCTCTCAGCTAAAGAGTCGAGTAGAGTGCGAAGCCCCTGAATGCCTAAACCTCTATATAGAACTCGATATATCCATAGGCACCCCATACAAGCAGGTAGATCGGATCAATATTATTAATCTACGGTATAAAGACAGTTTCTACGACTTTCAATAGAGTAGTATGTGTTCCAAGTTGCTGGCACGTTGCATATACGGAGATACTCTCCACCATGATATAAATACCTAAAATATCAAGACAGCATCAATCTTCCCAAGATAGTAGCCGAATGTGCTTGACACCAGCGGTGGCCTAGCGGGTATTCCCTCCAAATAGAAACTAGAAGGGGCCCGTCGCCATGACCTAACCACGAGATGGGTATCAAATGGAGCTCATCCTCTTTTCTCCACTCCTAAGCGTAGATACATATTAACGCAACTATTATCGGGGCCGTCATGATCATGTGCACAATCGTTTAACCCATAAATACCTACCTAGTAGGTAGAATAAGGGGTAAAGTACCTAAGCTAAGGAGAAAAAGCAAAATAAAATCAAGATTCGCTAAATGCTACCGTAAGAAAGAAAAAGAGAGCAAAATGGGGTATCATCGAACAATCTGCCTCTCATCATGATCATTTCCATCATCAATCTCATCAAAGAAAATGACATAATAAAAGCATCGTGAGCTTCGTTAACTCGTGGGCCTGCGTTCCGCTTTTGGATTCTGCCGTGTCGTGACGTGTCGTGTTCTCGTGAAATAAAGAAGATAGGCTAGGCATGTCGCATAAGTATCTGTCCGAATCGTATAGGCTGTGCGTCGGGTGCTTGTTTTTACCTTCCCCTCGTATCCTCAAATGGATAGGATGGGCTGGCTCGGCTTCGAAAACATGGGACATCCGAAAGGAAGCAGTAGAGGCGATAACTTTTGAGAAAATGGACAAAAAGAGTGTAGGTACCACTGGTGAATAATAATGAGATGGGTATTAAATACGGAACCGGGAGTCCAGTCCGATGAACTGAGTTGAGTGTAGTCTCCTACACAGCTGTAATATCATGCTTCGGCAATTCCCCTAGTTGTACTCGTCGGGCGCATGAATGTTTCACTAGAGCAAGGGGCTCTCTTCCCCCATCTTGTTTCACCCGATCGGTCAGTCGGCCGGCTAATTGGCTGGAGCGACGTCGTTGCTAGGGGAATCAGGGACCGACGCGGCCGACGCATTCGGAGACGAAGCGAACAGCTCCTGGAACCGCGTCGCGGCCTCGCTATGCGCGAAACACAGCTCATACGCACCGACCCGGCCCTTACGCTGGTGCATCGGTTTGTACTGCTCATAGAAGACGTATGGCTGGATGTCGCGTAGCCAGATGCGACGCTTGGTTTTACGGAGGAGCCAGGACGAGGACACGTTCGGAGGAACTAATAGGAAAATCGTGGTCAGTTTTGCTGGGATGCCGAAAAGGGAGGAGAGAACTGAAGACAAGAGTTCCTTAAAAGTGGAAAGAGACGGTGTCACATACTAAATGCTGTCCATACCGGACATGCTCGCCATTTGCCTTCCCAAACAGCAGCGTGTAGGCGGCAACCTCCTGTGACGATATCCTCAAACACCATAAGGACGTGCTGATAACCATCGTCGATTATTTGGCTAAGAGTTATATGTCAGCTTGTCTGCTTCATCCAGTGGTTACGGGCTCTGGACGGCTTACGCTTGGAATAGGCGTCTCTCCTTGCGGAGGTGGTATTCGTTGGGGTTCACGTTCAGCGTGAGTTGGCTCCGAACTCTCAGGACAAGGAATGTGCAATAGAAAAGCACCATTTCTATTCTCCGTCAGCATAGTTGTTCGCCAATGCCGCCCTTCCCGGACGATGAGTCTACTAACCTTCCCAGGTCAAAAAGGACAAGTTTGCCCAGGGTTTGACCCGCTGCTCCGAACGGCTCCATCTAGATAGATGCAAGACCGAGTCGCTCTCTCTTCGAATAGAGAGCTCGTGTACGCCGAGCACAGAAACCCAGTTTTGGCTCAAAACCTTCGACCGAATCAGGAGGGATGGCGCCTGGTTTCTCAGTTGGAGGAAGAAAATAACCGAGATGCGGTCGCTGTCGAATGATCTAATACGTTAATTAGTGTCAAATTCGTGCTAGGATGTAAACAAGGGGATTACCTTTTGACTAGTATCTTAACATCTCGCGATAGCGGCGGGAGATGCCCAAGTTTCTGTAGGGGTCCAAAGGCATCCGAGCTATCTGGTGTTAGTGTAAACTCGAACAATAAGCTCCCTAGCGAAGCAACTTACCATCCTTGATGCTTGAATTCTCTCCGAGACGGAAGAGGTTGAGTAAAGATTGCTTCGGCCCAGTGCGAATTCTGCACATCCTCAATACCACTGACCCCAGGAGGAGAACGGTGGGACCTTACTGTCTCTTGGTTCCAAAACTCCAATGCCTCATCTCGCCTTATAAGATCAGTTCTAATGGGATTCGGAGGAGCTAGAAGGGACTTTAGTTAAACGCCGACAACAAGGGTGTATGGGCTACTAACGTATCTTCCTAGCCTCACGCAGCTGAAGAATGCGAATTCGTAGAGATTCCATTGCATTCAAGTCGAAGTTGGGCGATCTGTTTAGGTGGATGACCTGTGAGTATATCAACAGGCTACTTAAACAGTAAGCTCTTACCTTGTCAGAAGATCTTGGAGTAGCCTTAGGAACTGGTTGTACATGATAAACCTAGCTGGCAGAGTCGTTCCGGGGAGCTCATTGCCCATCTTATGGTACATGGCTCTCCATCGATGCTCTTTGTTCATTGACTTGTCCTCATAGAACGTCATGATGTCCCGGAGCGTCTTGCAGAGGCATGGCAGAACGACATTGAGATAGTCGAAGACGGCGGGTAGCTGTGTGACATGTATCTGAGCCTGCTCCGCAAGGTCTCGCAGTAGTCGGCTCGTATTGTAGATCTCCTCAATGATCCCGTTTAAGTGGGGGTGGAAACTTTCCGGGAGAGCATTCCGGAGGCCTTGAAGGTTGAGGCCGACCAAATCGGCACGGTCAGCCTCAAGAAAACAGCCATTGAGCAATTGGGGGCAGAGCTGTTGAGCCGCCGCCCTGCCCGAAGGCGTCCTAGTACGATGAAGAACAGGGTCCATAGCGAATTTGGGACTTATGGTCCCATGACGGCAAGTAATTCAGATATCTCTCACTTCGAAAGGGAAAAAAAAAAAAAATCTTGCTAAGCCTCTCCTCCACAGCCACCACGAGATAACAATTCGTTGCACACCAAGGCTGGCGCCGCTCGTAAGTGACACTAGTTTCAGAAGATGGGAGGAATGATAGATTTAATATCAAAATGACGATTTAATATCGTTTGGAAGTAACAGGGTTCTCACTCGGTAACCGATAAGCGCTTGAGTGATCGTCGTCTCCGCAGAAGGCGAGCCAGTTGGCCGTGTGGGGAGGGGGAAAGTTTGGGAATGAATTTCAGCGGCGAAGATTAAGTTAAGAAGAGGTCGTCTTGAGCCTGTTATGACTTGGAATCAATGAGAATCTTCTCCACGGGAAGGACGTGTGCTCTGCAAGTCTCATATAACGTGAGTCCAGAGCCCAACCACTGTGGGGTGACGTGTTAGGTATGCATTCCCCAATAGAGAAAGACGTCGATGCGAAGAGCGCCGTGTGTGTGGAGTTCGTCCTGACAAACCGCCGAAGATGTGAGAGAGAATTATTGTTATACGATGGTGTGATTAGAGCGGCAACGAAATCAGTATAGGATTTCGGATAAAGACTTTATTAATTATGGGTCGACGGTATAAGAAGCGTAAGTGTGTGGCTTTAGGTAGTTAAGTGACTCTGCCAACGCTGGAGTAAACAAAGGTGAAATCGCTGGAGAAAGAAATGATAGGAATCCGTTGTTCCGAGAGGCAATTCGCGGGTATGATAGCAATCGAATACAGCGAGGGAATCAGCCGACGCGCACATACATAAATGAGTGTGAGAGGGCAATCAAGATAGGAAAGGAAAAAAAAAAAGACGGAGTTAAAGAAAAAAAAGTCAATTGGCTTGGTCGGCGGCTCGGAAGTTTCCCCAGTGTAGGCAGTCAATAAAGTGGCCTCTCATACCATTTTCCTGACTCAAGTGAGAGAATGCCACGAAGCCCGGCAGCGAGACTCTAAGCAAGTATATGCATCAGGGATTGGTGGAGCTTGGCCGCAAAGGCCGGATCAGGTGTAGAGCGGTCATGGTGCTACCTGCTCGCGGCGCGGAGAAGGGAGCACTTGCATGAAATAATATGCAGGGAAGAGCGCGGACTGGACGAGCGACGAGGGGGTGGACGCCATGACGATGATGCCCGCGTCGATTGTTTGTCTGCAACTTGGCGCGAACTGGGACAGATGGAGAATCAATGACAGAGGGAAAATGCAAGGCAGCCTCTGACTTGTTGTAGTACTCTGTTAAGAGCTTGCCGCCGTTTGTCCTGTATGCGCTGAAGTGTAGCAGTAGACGCTGGTATATGTTGGTTTGGCCCATGCGATACGTGATTCACTTTGAAGTATATGCTTATTGGCGCTTATTGGGCGGCAAAATGCCAAGATGACGGAGAGGTTCCCCGGGTCAACATTAGATGAGATGGACGAGAAAGAAAAGGGAAATAGTCGGAATAGCTGAATATAAACTGCCTGACGATGTTGTGCAGTAGACTGTCGGGCGAGTTTTGTCATAGACCAAATGCTGTGTACTTGAATGTCTACTATGTATGCAAGGTGTTGGGGCTAGGATCTGAAGAGGACAGCAGCGTAATCTCCAGGCCTGACCGAGGGACCGATGCACTGCTCCGATCGAGGCCCCGACGGGTGAGATCCAACTCGATGTTTAGTCGCCGTTCCTTCGCAAGCGCTCGCATGCATTCCCGGTCCTGAAGCTAGTTGAGTTGCTAGCACGGGGTGTCAGATCTGAATGATATGGGGCTCTGTAAGAGGCCAAGACGTATGGATATCTACCATAGATGCTGTATGACAGATTCTTGGTGAGGACGGCCCCGCATGAGGAGGTATGCTGCCTGCAATGACTGGACTAAACTAGATGATGTATCAGTCTAGAACATCTATTTAGATAGCTAAGGTAGGTAGGCGAGTCGGTGGTGATTGGATTGATCGAGCCAGCTATTTTCCCAAACTGATACAAATGCGGCCGATCCCGAAACTGGTACAACCACCAGGACAAGACGGGAGAATAGTAACAATAACACAATAATATCTACGTCAATCTGATTAGTACCAAAAATTCAGGGGTAATGTAACAATTCTTTATTACCACTTCCACAGCCTTGTCTTTGGTGCGATGTTGTGAATAAGATAACAGATGACTTCAAGGTTGGGGGTATGGACCTCAGCCACGTCTGGCTCCCACACCTCCTCGGTCAGACCCCTGACCGTCAGTCCAGACCCTCGGTACAGATCCTCGCATGCATCTGTCTGCCGAGCACGGGGTCATCTTGGGTTGGATTCAACCACGTGGGATGACGCTATGCTTGTTTCCATCCATCATATATTCACATCAAGTCGGCGAGCCAGCGATGATCGTGTGGTACGACATGCAGACAACTCTCTCGGTGAATTGTAAGAGCAAACTATTTTACATCGTGTTGTCGAGAAGCACCGACTTGGATGGTTTCGTGCTTCATGCAGGGTAGCTGAAAGACTAAGGTAACCTGCGACAACTCCACTGGATCAGAGCTATTTCCCCATACTCGGGTCCAGTCAGAGCGAAAATAATGTTGAAAACTAAAGCACAATGTCCCTTTCCCTGTGCATCAACACCGACCGATCCCATACGCATTAGACTCGAAAGGAAACTTGTGCTTCTACCACGGTCAAGGCTTCCTGGGCCGATAACCTTCCGGAGTCATCTCATCATGAAACCTCGTGACCAATAAGCAGACGAAATGATATGGCATCATTTATTCGCTCTCATCATCACCGCCAGCCTAGTCGGATTCGGCCTAATCAGCCACGTTCAGCATTGCTAATCAAGGGAGAGTGCACACGACACTTACCTGGTAGGCTTGCTTCTCGTCCTCGTAGCGCTTCTTGTCGGCCGCAGCCTTCGCCTCGTAGGGGGCGCGCTGCTTGTCGTTCAGGGCCTTCCATCGCTCACCGAGGATCTTGCCGACTTGGCCGAACGAGATGCCAGGGTTCTCGTCGCGAACGTTCTCTCGTTGCTCGTTGGCGAAGAACATGTAGGCTGAGAGACCACGCTTGGGGGCGTTGGGGTCTGCAACGACTTGTCAGCGAAGATGTCCTATGTATATGCATAGACTAACGGTGCGCTAGCGACACAATCCATAATTGATTGCTTTCTGACACCCTTAAAAGTAAGGCACGCCTTTAAGGTGGAAAGGCCCATGGAAAGATACATGCTGAACTGAAAACCGAAGGTGCATGCGTCGCGCCTGGAATATGCGACAACGACTTAGGTATGACAACTTACCCTTCTTGCCCTTTCGCTTCTCGACCTTACCGGCCTTGCCGCGCTTGGTTGCTTCCTTAGGCATTGTAAAGGTAGTGTTACTGCAATATGATGTTAGTCTTTGTATGATTAGACAAAGGTGATTGAGATCGAGGGCTGAATGTGACGGAAGGCGTTGTGGTGGACAATATGACGAAATCTAGGAATTGATGGCGAGTTTATCGCGGGTGCGCGACAGTTTGGATGGTTGTGGATGAGGGGCAGATGGGTAAGGTGGTGATGCACGATTGCTTGGTCGCAATGCGATGCTGTCGCAAATGCAATTGCGTGTGCCAACGCGTGAAAACCGCGTCTTGAAGCTCGGAATCGAACCAAGTAAACCTATCTGCATACCTTAAAGGGTTCTTGGAGTAATTCGATCGAGGTGTTGTGGTCGATGAAGCTGTTGCGCGCAACCGCGGTCAGTGGGATTGATCAGTTTAAGAGGTGCAGGGTGGGTTTTGATGATGACGGATGGGCTGGCGAGGAAGAGAGTGGTGCAACGGGCCAAGGTCAAGAGCAGCTCCAGATGAGCTCCAAATGAGCTTGGACGACGATGCAAAACACGAAAAAAATAATGCAATCAATTGTAAAGGAATTGGCACGAGTAATGCGAAGCGAGGCGCGCGGATGAATAAGTGGTTGAGGTGACTTTGTGTTTGCAGTGAAGTGCCATACAAAGGGAGGTACTCACAAATTGTATGTGCTAGTATTGAGGTTGAGTGTAGGCGGCGTTTGTATGAGAGACGATTTTGGTGGGAGATTTGTATGAGAGAGAAGAGAGGGAAATTTGTATGGGGGGAGCGTTGGCCTACTGCCTTTTTACTGCGCGTGGGTGATTGTGTAGAGCAAGACTTAAGACTGCCCCAATTTCTAAGGGAGGGTGCGAAAGAGGGAGGGGGGGTCTGCACCAAAAAGCGGGCAAGCGGGCGACAGACCGTAGAGACACACAGTGACCGACTGATTTTGCCTGCCAGGCTAGGGGGGTAACCAAGCGAATCGTTCAAGAGCGACCAGTGGGTGCTCGCTGCCCAGGTGGTCAACGAACTTTCCATGTGTGTGGGCTGCCTGGCGCGCTTGTACCTTTGCCGCCAAATCCGGTGGGGGCGGTACTTGGGAGCCCTTGTAGTCCTGGACGTTGCAATCAGCACGATACAAGGAAGGAGGTCACCTCGGATCTACAGTGTGCTCTGTACTGTACAGGCTACATTTCCTAGTAGGTTAGTTGGCTTTTTGGAGGAAGGCATGCCATGTTGCTTTGTTATTACTGTATCACACTTCCAGGTTAAGCTCTCGCTCCAATTCCCTTCGTCAATTTTTTATTCAGTCACCAGTGGTCATCTCATCACTCGCCCGTTGCAGCGGCAACTAGCACGGCCAGTCCTGGTCCTGGTCCTTCCCCTTCTTTTCCTTCTCCTACTCGCGCTCCTGGTCCTTTTCCTAAAGCATGAAAGTATGTACACCACCCCCCATTTTTACATGCGGAGGTACATTGCCTCTTTCTGCCCCTTCCTTCTTGCCACTCCACTATTCCGCTATTATGCCATTACCTTATGGGATGCCTTTCAGGTTTCAATGAAAGCAGCGCGAGAATTGGCCTGCAGTTTCTCCGATGTCACCGGGAAAGGAATAGGACTAAACAAAAGGGGAAGACGCAAAGTATGTATAGCATAACCTGTTTCTACTAAGCTTTAGCTTGGCGTCCGATACTGTGTACCTTGATTGTTGAGTTCAATGTTGCCTTCATTGATATGTCGTTTTCTTAATTTTTCTTGTCAAAGCTTTGGAGGACCTGCATTGCAATGACCATTTACATCCCATTTCCACCAACACTTTCATTTTTTGACCATGTCCATCTATTACTACTTCCGCTTCCTGGAACCTTTGCTACCCTCTTAGATGCAATTGTTTCCTTGGGGGAGAAAAGATCAGCGTGCAGGCTGGTAACCGATGGACGTGCAGGAATCCAGGAAGAAGGGGTGAAAAGGGGGACTCTTGAAAAAGCAGAGCTCAAACACAAAGGTACACACACGTACGTACAGGCTGTACGCGATGTACAGCCCGGAAGTACCTTGCAGTCCCTTGTTAGCGCGAAAGTACATGCCCATGCTATCAGGCTTGGACTCCCTGGTGGGATGAAATTTTTATTTTTTTGCCTTTGCCTGGTCTGGTCCTCTGCAGCTGATTACCACCACACAACAAATCTGGCCTGCGGTTCTGGGAGTCTGGCTCCCCCCCTCTCTGTTTGCTGCACCCAGTTTCTCTGCCTCTCCCCTTTCTTTCGCATTCAACCCCAAACAAATGCTGGCGCACCGCACGACCTGTGACCACTCAGCACACGCTGACCGTGGAAGTTGCCGGGTTACAACAAGGTTTAGTTTAGTCACCGGCTTTTTCGTTTTATTTAATTTTGCATTGTTTTCACCTTCTTTCGTCTTGCTCTATGCTAACACAGCGTTCTCATGCACTATACTCCATCGCTTTCGCTTAAGAGCTAAGAGGTCTAGACTTTCAAGACTAGCACCTCATTGCTTTGCTATCTGAGCTGCGATTCTATGACAGCTAGTCACCATTGGATGTTGTTTATGAGCGACAATCATTATTAGATGGATGCACATCCTGTAAACCGCCCATACGATATTTTTGAAGGGTATGTAACTTGGGGGTAATCCACAAAAGTGCATCTACACAGGCAAATATCGACGCAACTGTTCTATCAACCAATAACTTCGAATATTTGCGCTCGCACTTATCCTGGTTGTCGCACTGGCGTAACGCCGCTCCGCAGAGTCCCGTAGCCCAGCCTGCTCGATGCTTGCGCATCCTCCATAAACTCCATCCCCTTATATTATGGTAATATGAGCAATGCAAGCCTGTCGCACGGGTTTGGAGTTGTAGCACGATATTATCGAGGCGCATCCGGGTATGTATTTGCCATACCCAACTGGATGTATGTTACTAGTCTGCGCAATAATACGGGGCTCCCACTGCATTTGTATGTAAGGAACTGTTGAAGGAGGAAGCGGGAAAGCTAGGGGAAAGGTCCGTTAATCATGAGGATTTCGCTGTTTTGCCCTCATGATATGGTCGGTATCTCCACTGACATGGCTCAATAATCCATCAGTTACATGTGTTTCTTATGATTTGTACATTAGGCCTGGATCAATGGACGAGGGAACGCGGCTTGGCTGATAGCTCCACGCCATTTCTGAGCAGGATTGCACAGGTTTCCCACACTTGGAACATCGGTCATGCCTAGATCCGTTAACCATGCTGCTTTATCAGCGACAAGCCGGAACGTTGTCTCTCATTCCTGGTTGTGAGGCATCGGATGTCTTGCTAGGCCAAAATCAACGAAGCGGAAAATCAGTTTGGTACCACATGCTTAGACGGGTACCTCCCATTGCACAGGGCCACACGCTACACCAAAAGAGAGCACCCAGGAATGGGGCATGTGCATTATACACTGTGCCTCCGTAGCCCATTGATTACGGTATATTCGTTAGCGTAACGATGATGGCCCTTTTTCTTCTTCAAGTATCTACTTTCTCCACTATCGACGATACCGTGGCAAAACAGCCTTGACTCCGGCAAAGGCAAAATACCTTAGCTACTAACCTCTACTAGCTCTTATCAGTGTCCGAACATAGAGCCAGGTTGACCGGACGCGCCATTCTGTTTAAGTCAACGTGTAATAAACCAGCGTTTAATAATCTGGATGCCTATTTTAAAGCATGACTTGTTTCGCAGACCCCTCGGTGCGAGTTTCCCACCAGAAACTCCTCCTACCATGCAATAATACCTTGGCTTAGCATTCTGATGTGCTGCCGAATGAAGAATCCCTCGACGCCATGTCAATGCGTGATGCGTGAGGCCTGCATGAGCCATGCCCTCTTCCAAATCCTAAAATAGATGTTTATTCACGTGATCCATACCAGCTTCGGCCAAGACTGGCCACGCTAAGCCCTATCGATCAGGAACCGATGCAGCAGCTCATGTAGGTGTTGAAGATCCCCTTCGCCGGTAGTTCGGGTCTAGATAAGGGCGATGTGGGAAGGCGATAGGGTAATCATCACTGATGGAATTGGTACCTAACATGTGATGAGCTTACAGGCGACAATATAGTGCAAGCAGTGAGTTGGGTGGATTGTCCTTTTTCCATAGAGTGAATGTGCGTAAGAACGGATGTCCATATTCGGTAGTAAGGTTATTGCTCATCGTGGGTATCACTAAAACGCCTCTTCTCTTCCACCGCGAAATCTTGTTGGCCCCCGTCACAGTTCATCGTCATTCTCAGGATCAAGCACGATTTCTCTAAGCTCGGCGTCCCTGGACCAATCAATGCCGCTGCCCGCGACCACCGCGCTCGCAGTGCCCTTCAGCACGCGCCATCTCTGTCTGCTCAGCCTAACCTCACCTTCTAGACGTGAGATCTCAGCCGCTCGTTCCGGGTCCGTGTTGACCGCCTCCTCTTTGCTCCGATTAGTCTGCTCGGCGAGATCAAGTAGCCTGGACGCCAGATCCACGTTCTCACGACCGAGCCGCAGACTCTGGCTTTCCACCTCTGTGATCTCGTTGAGTAGTGCGCGTAGCTCCGTGGACTGGTGCGCCAGTGTTGAGGATGACTGGTCACGCTGTTCCAGGATCGGGAGCAAATCCCTATAGTAGTGGGGCCGGGTGTTAGAAATGATATACTAGATAGAATTCCGCGGCGGGCTTTACCTTTCTATGGGTGATGCTTTTGTTCCGTTGTGCACCGCTTGTAGAATTGGATTGGCAGCTACGACGCTTTGTACTACTTGATCCCTTAAGACGTATCTAGATCTGGAGTCTAGAAGAGCCTTTTGGGCTACTTCAATGCTTCCGCCTTCTCTATATGGACTTTGCTCTAGTGCTAAGTGTTAGATCGCATACGGAGTTGATAACTTGCGAATAGCTACTAACTAGGGTTGTAGTCTTTCTGGGCGGTTAACAAGGCAATTTCTAACTGGAGTTGCTGAAGGCGGTCATGTAGCTCCAATATTCGCCTTTCATCGTCTGATAGAAGCAATGGCGCTGGGGTATCTGTTGTGCTTTCAGCCATTGTTCCGAAAATTGACAGGACAATAATTTTTCAATGAAGGTAGATAGATATTTCCTAGATGTCGCGTCCCATTGAGGCCATCGTCAGACCGTGTTTCTTGCTTGTGTATCGCGTTTACCAGGTGTGGCTGAATCTAGTAAAGCGTGGCTTGATTCATGGCTGCTTGCATCATGAGCAAGCAACAAACCAAATCAGTCTTTTATACCAAACACCCTCTAAATCACAACGAAATTTCCCTCTTTCAATCTTTGAGACCTTTGGGCATTAATGGTACTCTGCTCACACGTGTACATACGGTATCATTGTCGTCTCAATACGTAGAATATGTCCTTGTTCTGGTTGAGAAGGTGAGAAAGTACCTAAGTAGCAGGCCCCATTATTAATAGGCTTTAATAGACCCTTGTTCCTATTTAGGTGGTCTAAGCTTAACTCATCACCCCAGCTCGTGGGGCCATAGTGACGAATACGTAGAATCCGGAAGGCGCCTTATGTATGAGCGGCGCCTGACTGACTGCCAGCTGACATCAAGCTCCGATTAGAGATAGAGAGCTTCGCTTCCCATCTCGCTACCTTATCTGCTTATTTATCATCCGCAGCTCGTTGTCGCTCGAGTCCCTTTTACGGCAATTCTCACCCCGAAGCAATTCCTGCTGTCGCATCGTCTCCTTTCATTCTTTCAGGGGATGGACTGTACACACCATGGCGACGCTGACGCAGGTGTTGATAGCCCACACGGGCCAGCGCCTGCAAGTCGACATTTCGCAGTTCTCATCGTACGTCTTCCGCTTCTTTTGGGCGACTCAGCATATGCGGCCTGCCGAGTCCATATGCATACCGTGACTAATAGCTAACGTTTCCTTTTGTAGCCTTGATGATTTCAAAGGATGGGTCGCCCGGCAGAGCTCCATACCCGTCCAAAATATTGTTGCTCTTACGTCGCAAGGGAAAACGGTCAAGGTCCAAACCATACAATCAGAGGTCAGTCCGCCTCTCACCTACTTGCCTCCTTTTCTATACCTGCATATGATCTCGAGTTTGACACATCTATTAGAAAGAAGTATTCGTTTACGATATTCGAATAACCCAGGCTTCCTCACCAGGCACCTCAAACGCACTTATCTCCGAATTGCCCATACCCAAGCGATATACCGTGTCCGCTGCCCCGAACTCGATCGAGAACACCCATTCGCTGCAATCATGGCAGGATCTATTCAAAAGGCGTCGCGACTGGGCCTTAAAGGTGGTGGAAGACTGTACCTGCATGGCCAACGCGGCCGAAGCACGGTATGACGAAATAGATGTAATGTTGAGATGCCTCTCAGCTGCCGTAGTAAACCTCGACACAGCTGTTAAGCCATTACAACCGAAGCTCGCGGAGTTGAAGAAATGGGCAACGCCCACTCAGGAGGAGTACGCCGACTTAGCTTCTAACTGGGAACGTTATCTTGAATTGGCGCGCAGCATTGTCATCTCCCCAGCTATGGTGCGTTTTATGACTGGCCAGGACATTCGAAAGTCTCGCCACGCGACACTGGAGGATCTAATCGACCCCGAACCGACGCGGAAAGCCGGCAAGCTCGCAGCCACATCCTTGCGGAAGTTCAATAACAAAATTTCTGAATTGGACAAGATTGTGGAACAAATGTTTGGCGGTTGCGACGAGTTGTTCCACGAGTTTGATAAGCTACATGAGCGCTCGCCACTGCAACATCGCTCTGACTGTGCCCAATTACGGGAAGATATCGAAGCTGTTGCAAGGAAGGTCGACACGGACTACCAAGCCACCCTATCCTATACTAACCAAACGAAAGATATCCCGCAGGCCTCAAAAACCGCTGTTAATCATACCAAGCAGCTCCTGCCAAGCATTCAGCACCGAGCCTCTGAGATGGACGAGATGCTTCGATATGCAACTCAGGCACGCAATGAGATTGCTGCCGATTCCCTTGTCTTCATGCGCAGGATTGCCGAGATAACTAGTCTACATCATAGTGTCAAGACCCAAATAAATGCAATCAACCAAGGAGAAGAGGAGATGACCACCTTTGACTATCTACGCCTCATACAACAACTCCCTTATATGTATGCATCTTTCGTCGCAGAGGCAATACGGCGTAAAGAATGGTCAGAAAAGGTCAAGGTCGATTCATCTACTTTAGTTAACGAGATGGCTGTTTTTCAGGATGAGGAACTGAAAAGGCGTCGGAAATGGCATAGAATGGTTGGCAGTACGTACGGCCCTGAGAAGACCGAAAATAGCGTCCTTGGTCTCGAGGTTAATCTCCGCGGTGACGATGAGTCTTGGCCCCAGATGACAAAGCAAGATCTCGATGAATTCTTGACGGTTTTAAAGCGCTATAATGCGGATGCTGGAGTTTTGGGAGATATTACCAAGCTGATGAATGAGCTCAATAATCCGACCAAGCAGCAGTCAAAACGACTGAAGGCTTTCAAAAATGGCAGCGTTCATGAAGCAGCGCTCGGAAGAAGCGGCTTGCTCATCCGCGGAGATGATGACCTTCTCAGAAGCCTACAAGGCGATAAGTCCAAGTTAGAAAGCAAGTTGAGGACTGCGGAGAGTCGAGTCCGTCGATTAGAAGATCTTTTGCATCGCCAAACCCAAGCATCGCGGCCATCACCTTTAGGCAACCTCTTTCAGCCACAACAGAACGACTCAACTGGTTCTGTCAAGACACCACGTGCATCCGAAGATCGACGGCGATCAATAGTATCAGACAGCAGCGAGGCTTTACACAATCGCATTGCGCAACTGGAAGGCGATCTGAATGCTCAGAGGGAGCGGTCCGCGATTTTGGAGAAGGAAGCTAACGCACATGCCGGTCGTATTGATGAAGCTAATTCCACGAAGCAAGATCTCTTAGGAAATATGGAGGCTTTAAAAAGAGAGTTCATGGAAGAGCGAAAATCTCTTGAGGACGAAATCAAGAACCTAAAAGCTCGCCTTGAGGAGACCGAAGACGTAATCGAGCACTTTGATGAATCTCGCGAAAACGAGAAGCTCTCGTATGATGATAGACTTCACTCTCTCGAAGCCGAAATCGAGCGTCTTACTAAAGAGAAAAGAGAAGATGCTCTGAAGACTCAGGGTCAAGTCGAATTTTTACGTAACGAAGCCCGAGTTCAGAGAGAACGCAACGTGTCCCTCGAGAGGGAATTAAAGGAATCACGCGAGAAGATCAAGGAGCTGAACAAACGAGCCGAGACTTTCCACGAGAACACTGAGACACATGCTCGCTCGCTTAGGGAACTCTATGGTCAATTATCGCCTATGGAGGAACCTCCTCAAGACTTCACCGATCTTGTGGACGCTGTGACGACAAAATGCAACGATGTGTTGGCCAAGTTCAGATCTCTCGAGCAAGATCTGTCTCTAGTAAAAGCTGATCTAGGGCTTGCTCGAGGTACCATCAAGGAAGTCAAGTCCGAGTTGCATGCTACAAAAGAGAAGCTTTCTACTGAAGAGCTGGGCGCAGTACACTTACGTGAGACGCTAGATAAGGAGAAGACCAGATGTGCCACTCTCGAAATGGAAGTAACGGAAGGACGAGAGCAGCTGAACCAGCTTAGAGTCAAGATGACCGAGGGCGAGACAGGGTCAGAGACTTTGCGAAAGAAACTCGAAGACGAGGAGAAGCGGGTTGCAGAGCTGACCGAACAATTGGCATCAAAGCACTCTCAGGTGGGCAGCCTTGAAGAGGAGGTCCGAATGTTCCAGGAAAAGCTACAGTCATCCGATGCCATGTTAGAAGCACTCAATACCCGGTCCGAGCTACGCAACGTCCGTGCTAAAGACTTAACCCAACGTCTGTATACCCAGAATGAGAGGCTCTGCCGGCTCCTTGAGCGACTCGGTTTCTCTGTTACGCGGAAAGATGGATCAATGGTTATCCAGAAAATACCACGGTCTGAACGCGCGTCTCAGAACCCGAACGACTCGTCCGATCCTGGAAGTTCTATACGACGTTCTGTTTCACTAATAAGCAATCCTCTCGCCGATAGTGCCGACCTCAGGTTGCTCTACTGGATGAACGCCGAGGATCCAAATACAGAGGATGAGCAGTATCAGGCCTTCATGGCTGGCCCAGGCCACTTCGACATTGACGCCTTCTCCGAAGCCATGTATCGCCGCGTCAAGGAAGTCGAGCACACTGCTCGGAAGATGACGCGAGATGCCCGTAATTACCGAGAGCGGGCACACGACCTCGCTAAGGAGTCCCGCGACAAGATTGCCTTTAAACAGTTCAAGGAGGGTGACTTAGCCCTGTTCCTCCCTACTCGTAACCAGACAACGGGTGCCTGGGCTGCTTTCAATGTTGGATGTCCTCATTTCTTCCTGCGCGAGCAGGAGGGTCATCGGTTGCGCAGACGCGAGTGGCTTGTAGCTCGCATAACCCGTATCCAGGAACGTGTAGTTGACCTGTCTAAGAGCCTACAGTCTACTGCACCTGCATCAGAAGGAGAGACCGACTCGGTGAATACAGGCGATGAAAACGACAATCCATTCGATTTGTCGGATGGTCTGCGCTGGTGGCTTATTGACGCACACGAAGATAAACCCGGGGCTCCATCCACGCCTGGGCTGGGCAAGTCCACGGTTGCCGCCAATAATGTTGCAGCAGTCGCCGATATGCACCACCACGGGGGTGCGAGCAAGGGAAAATCTAAACTCGGGCCTAATGGTGGAATCGAAGGAGTTAGCAGAACCCTCAGCAAGAGTCTCGAGAGCAGACGTAGTAGTTCGGGCTCTAAGAAGGCCCTACCGTTTGCTGGTAGTGGTGGCGCTGGAAAGGGTAGTGCACTGGCTAGCGAGACAAATAGCATCGCGAGCCCAACGGTTGAACGACAGGGGACTGCCGGGTCGAGTGGGGCACAACAAGACCACGGAGGGGATAAGCAAGGGGCCGGGGATAATGGCGAGCAGAGCGAGGTGCGAAACGATCATTAACGGTCCTTGAGACATGGTCGCTGATGGGATCTAGCGCCGGCGAGACGACGACAATAATCCCAATCCGAATCTGCTGCCGCTACAGAGGCCGCTGATTCATCCTCGAACACAATCCCAACAAGAACACCCACAACGGCCGCGACTTCAACATTCACAACTCCGCCGGGAAGTGAGCGCCGCGTCTATCGAGAGTCCAAGTCCCATCAGGAGAAGCATCGTATGGGACTCGTTATGGAACTTGGACGTTAGCTATCCCGGCAAGTGATTGGTTTGGGTATACCCTCTACCTCTTACCTCCTGTCCATAAATTCGCCTTCTACCTTGAGTACCTTCCACTTCGATGAGCCCATTAAGTGTGCTACCGATCGCTGGAGGGGAAGACCTGCATTGCGATACAGTATGAATTGCATTACATAGAATAATATTCGCATGTCGCATCTTTACCATCGGGCACAGCGCCGGCGTAGGTGGTAGGGTATGCATATTTTTTTCTTGGATGGTTTCTTTTGGCAGTGAGGATAGATTCCATGAATGGTCGGCTTGGTTATTGTTTACGTCCTTGGGAATAGGTTGAAATAGCGTGAGATTGCTGTGCTGGGGGGCCGGGGACGAAAAGGAATACAGAATAATGCCCAAATTAGTGACTCAGTTACCTGCTGCCTCAGTGTATTCGCCCCTTTTGACTCCTAACTCGCCTCTCTTAACAAGAATTAGTTCCATATCCTCCTACTCTACAAGCCCAGTCGTTTCTCGTAGCTGCTGTAACTCGGATTTTGGAAGTAGAGTAGTATTTATCAATTTTAAGATAAGGCGTATATGAATCTGAATTTAGTATTTTATATGTACACGTCTAGTTCTAGCTCGGCTTCCTCGCTAGGTATACATATCATACACACATACACCACGCCTATCTTGCGTACTGAGAACTATAGCAGCTAGCAGCTGCATAGTAGATTTTCCACTTGACGTTCTGTATTCACCCACGTTTGTTGAGATCTGGACGCTTCTTCCAGTGCTGCAAGTACGATACTATGGCGAATCATACCTCCTAAGTAGTCGCTCATTCCTCAGCCACAACCTTGATCTCTCGCCGCACAGGCTCCAAGTCCTTGGAAGCAGAGATCAGAACCTCGAAGGTGCCCAGACGCTTGATACGGTCCTCGCCCTCCTCCAGACCCTGGATCTCGATGCCCTCCGCCTCGAGAGCTATGCGGCCGCCCTGCGAGGGGTCGACTTCCAGCAGCTTTTCGCGGATCACGGCTAAGATGTCGTTTGTGGATACGGATCCGAAGATGGCCATCGGAGCCGGTTCGGCGGGGGACGAGTCCGTGGCAGTAGTGGCGGCCGAGGAAGAGTCCCTCGAAGTTGCTGCGTTGGCAGCGAGAGAGGGCGAGCGAGGGACTGGGGGTGGTTTGGACTCGCTAGGAGGCGTTGATACGGCGGGGTTGGGCTTTCGAGCGAATGTTAGGGTTGGGGGGAGGAGGGTCTGAAGAAGAGACAGGGTCTCCTCGGGCTGTTTTGAATTCCATTAGCAGATTTATATCTCTGAAAAGAGTAGTGGAAAACTCACCGGGAGCGTTAGACTATCCTTCTTGCTCTTGTGCGTGCCCGGCGGCCCCTCCTCAGCGAGCAGCTTCTTGTCGCCCTCGTCCTCGAGGACCAGCTTGATGCCGAACGTGCGGTCGCGCACGCCGATGGCGGCCTCGGTCAGGCCGAGCTCCTTGAAGCGCTGGCGCGTCATGTACTCGGCCTGCGCCTTGGGGAACCAGTAGTTGCGCATACGGCCGGGCTTCACGCGGATGATGGCATCTGTTTTTGTCCCCTCCTCGTAAGCATTTGCATTTGACAACCTCCTCATAGCCTAAGGGAAGAACGAGGCATAGGAAAAGCAGAGCGTACGTTTACGGCCAAACCCTTGGATATCCTGTAGCAGGCGCACGGGAATGCCCTGCAGATCTTCCTCCTCGGCCTTGGTCGTCTTGGCGCCTCGGGTCTGCTGCTGCGCGAGGGGCAGTGCGAGGAAGGACGACGCAGTCGGTTGGGCGAGCCGTCGCAGGCAGGAGAGGCATGTCGGCGGTCGGATTAGGCTCGCGGGTGCCATCGTGGGAGGGATTGTTAGGGCCAATTGGCGAGTTGCCTGGCGACCTTACGTGTGTGTGTGTGTGTTGGTGTTCCGACGAGCTTCTTGGAGCTTTGGCAAGATTGAATTTTTGGTGGTCGGCGTTGAGTGGCTCGGCACTTGCCGTCGGGGGATTTTGACCAATCATTTCGTTGCCTTTGCTTTGTCATCTTTCTACGCTTCTATGTACAAGTATGGCATGTCGAAGTCAATTTGAGTCAATTTCAACTCATTTGATGAAATTCAAGGGAAACAAAATATTAGATACCTACGCATCAAGTATTTTCTCCCAAGCTCAAACTATCTTAAAATTGAAGAGCTCCAGGTTGAGACCAAGGTCGTCAATAGAACAGCTACATAGAGTAAATCCAGCCACAGGTGAATAGCCAATCATAGAGACCGACTCCATTCTTCAGTTTCCATACAGACTCTTTGGATCCACGAGTCAATGTTAGTCTCATAGTAATAACAATAGAATTGTGGGCGATTTGTTTCTTTCACCTACAAGGTGTGGTAGAGCCTGGAAGGGTCAAGGAGGTCTACTTGTATATGGGCAAGTATATCCATTTGAAGATCTAGGTAAGGATCCCGCCAGAGGTTATTCCCCGGGCCGAAGATTTCAAGGTCCTGGTTACAGGAAAAATCCCCTCAAGATACGGAAATGAAACCGAACGGACGCATGGAAAGCTGCTGCGAGAGATCAAAGATGGATATGAAGTAGTTGGGCACGTTTCTGTTTCGTACACTGAATTATGCGTACGTAACCTTTCAGGGGCACTCTCTGAAGAGAATTTGTTATCGAATATGCTCTCCGAGGAAAGTCTGTTACCTGATATGGTACGGGAACGTGTTCGCTTACTATGAGTGCCTAGATTTATATGGCTTTGTACCGGATACACGTTATATCCATAGAAGACATTATACGTGCTTATGCGTCTCTTGCTTCGTATGCGCGCTCCAAGAATATATATATCAATGCCTCCCTTAGTTTTAAACACCCAGATGGTGAGGTCTCTACTCCCTTTTGCTGCAGCCATACCTAGGAGGCACATTTTAGTTATCCTCCTTGTGATCGTAAAAATGCACCACGGAAATCCGAAACATATTAAGCCTTGAAAATTGACCTGATGTTTCTTGTCCATTACGACAGCAATCTGCCTTCCCTTATGCCAAAAAATCATCTAGGCTGATGCCTCCCAAATACAGATCTCGGGCATATAATCTCGATAGAGTCATTAGATTTTAAAGATGGCTTATGAGCGGTCGGTGTAAATTATTATCTAATGGTAATGGCCCCGGTTCTATCGCGTGCTTGTGACGTAAATCTCCATCGACATCCCATTGACGTATCGCGGCCAAAGTCGCATATACGGAGCCTCATCAACTGATGACGTATTATTGGCATAACATGATGAATAATTCGTTGACGTGCCAATAAATGACCGAAATGAGCCAAACTTAATCATTTCTCTAATAGCGCACACCAGAATCCCCCAAAACACACGAGACACACCCATAGCATCTCAACTTAACGATAGGAACATGGCTACCCCTGGACAGAAAGATCAAAATAAAGCCGGTAAAACTTTCGATACCGGAAGTACGAATGCATTGCCAACAGTTGACCTTGGCAGTGGAATATTTGAGGCCCCGAGCGCCGTCGTAAGTGAACAGACATTCTCGTATAAGAGAACATTCTGCTGAATATTATGGGTTATAGCAGCCTGAAGCTCAGGCGAGCAATCCAGTATCGGCCAAGGGGGGTCCTCTCGATAAGCAGGCTGCCGCTGTAGTATGTATTGCAATATTATCGTCTTATTGTGACATTTTAGTCTTGAACTTTTGGCTGACTGGTTAATGACAGGCTGGAAGAGACAGCGGGGGTGAATCGAAAAAGCCTCAAGGCGAAACACAAGAGGTTGTCAATAGAGACGGCAGCGTTAGCCACAAACCTAAGGATACGGCAGGTGCTGGCGCTATGATATTGTAGGACACATCTTCTCTGTTCGCCGTCTAGGAGCGAAGCTCGAGGTATGTATCACTCTTAAGTTAGGAGGCGTGTACATTATTCACCCTGCCTAGCATGGCTGCGGCAGACGCTTGACGATACACGACGGTTACCTACCTGTACGTTACGGTCTTTATTATTATTAGAATTTAATAAACGTTATAGTAAAAGATGCACGAAGTCAGTCCTAGAATATGAAATTTTATTATTATTAGAATTAAGAATGATGCTATTCATCTAGGCGTGGGATAGAGAGTTATAGATGAGTCGTTCTAGTATTTGACGTCTATTCGTGCCCCTGACACGAGCCGTCTCATGTCATCACCTCACGTCAAAAAAATATTGACAGCTATGTAGGTGTTAATACTTATCTCGGAAACATACTATTTCGGAGCCAAATTCAACATGACGGGTCAGATACCAGGCCGTTTTACCTCAATGAGCTACGTCTAGAACGCCCGACTGATAAGGCTCGATTTGACCCCTTTTCTTTACCCCTAACGTATTTCTCTTGCTAGCTACGTTGGTCACTATCTCCTCAATGAACTATACTCCGAGCTGTCTGGATATAATCCCCCGCTTTACTTATCACCGTATGCCCGTGGCTTCACAGGGGCTACGTCTAACCTCCCCATTGTGACGACCTGACACACCATCACGGCTTACCCCTTTCATCGGCACTTGCATTTCTGATGGCGGGTGAGCGTCACCAGCAACCAGGGCCAACCGCAATATCCCTGCACTTCCCCATGTCACCCCAGGTTTTTCATTTCGCGGCTAAGTATGTAAGCCCTGCCGCATAGGGCTCCCCACGACATTGCGCTCGGCTAATTGCGCGCAAATGAAGGAGGATTGCTGATCCCTACAATTTCGAGTCGGCGACTTATTCCAACGCGCTAGATAGGCCAATACGCCGCATATACCACTTTGAAGCGGCGCTTCAGCGTGCGAGAGCTAGACATATCCCTTGCTCTTGGCCGTGGCGGCGCATGGTACGATGGTCCAGACAGGTAGCGCTTTCTGCCGTCTTAAAGGCTTTGTGCCTCCTCCTGAGATCTGGAGCAGCTCTCCCACCGCGCTCTCAGTCACGCGAGACTTCTCTCAGCAGAAATGCGTGGTAATCTATACTTAAGCGCCGCTGCGACGGCAGCATTGCTGTGTAAGCACGATTTCCAATATCAATAGACGCGCTGATCGCTCTTCTAACCCGGTTTTTAGTCGTCCAGCCATGCGCGGCTCGGGCTAATATAGCGCTGGAGCCACCAGTCTGCTCCAATGTCACCACAAACCAGACGTGGGACTACATTGTCGTGGGCTCAGGAGCTGGCGGCATCGCAATCGCTGACAGGCTGTCGGAGGCCGGACACACCGTGCTTCTACTCGAGAAAGGTCCACCATCTACGGGAATCTGGGGTGGTGTCATGAAGCCTAAGTGGCTTGAGAATGCGACGCTGACCCGCTTCGATGTGCCCGGGCTAGCCAACGAGATCTGGCATAACCCGAGCGGTGTTGTGTGCACTGACGTCGACCAGATGGCTGGGTGCGTGCTGGGCGGTGGCGTTGCAGTCAACTCCGGCTTATGGTGGAAACCACACCCGGACGACTGGGATCACAGCTGGCCGGAAGGCTGGCGAAGTTCTGATGTAGTCGACGCGACGGCTCGGCTATTCGAGCGGATCCCGGGCACGACTCATCCCAGCATGGACGGCCAGCTGTACCTACAGCAAGGATTCAACGTGCTGACGAGTGGTCTCAACGCCAGCGGTTGGGAATACATCGTCCCAAACGAGCACCCGGATCGCAAGAACCGCACCTTCGGCCACAGCACGCACATGTTCTCCAACGGCGAGAGAGGTGGACCCCTTGCGACATACCTAGTCGAGGCGAGTAAGCGCAAGGAGTTTACACTTTGGATGAACACGACGGCGAGGAGAGTCATTCGCGAGGGCGGTCATGCGACTGGTGTCGAAATCGAGTGCAGCAAGAACGCTGCCGGACACGCGGGTGTCGTCTCGGTTACCCCTGGGACCGGCCGCGTGATCCTTTCCGCGGGCGCGTTCGGCTCCGCCAAGCTCCTTTTCAGAAGTATGGGCATCTATCCTGCGCTGTCGATTGCAAAACTTCTAACCGAGCAAACTTAGGTGGTATTGGGCCGAGGGATCAACTAAACGTGGTAAAGAACTCGACATCGGACTCCAAGACGATGATATCCGAAGACTCTTGGATTGAACTTCCAGTTGGATACAATTTGATCGACCATGTTGGGGTGAGTACATGGCCGCTATGGGAAGACAAGCATTTCTCTAGGGTCTAGCTAACTCTACGGTGTCCCAGACTGACATAGAAATTGCCCATCCTGATGTCGTCTTCTACGATTTCTATGCGGCGTATAGCAAGCCGATCCTGAGTGATACGGAGATATACCTGCGTAAGATATACTCGGATTTCCTACTGAACCCAACGCTAACTCCGACTCAGAGAATAGAACTGGAATTCTAGCTCAAGCGGCGCCTAATCTAGGTCCTATTGTGAGTTACTCGAGAACAGCTAGGAGATTCTTGTATTGACTTTGATGCAGTTTTGGGAAATCATCCCTGGTGCTGATGGTATTGACCGACACTTGCACTGGCAGGCGCGAGTAGAAGGATCCAAGAATAGTAAGATACTACCAGACTTAAACAACACTGTAAAACTCATATCTAACTGTCCGCTAACTAATTTTAAGCTTCCATGACTATTACCCAGTATCTTGGGACGGGATCCACATCGCGAGGACGCATGGTGGTTACGCCTCAGCTGAACACTCGTGTCTCCATCCCACCTTACCTCCGCGATGCCAACGACAAAGCGGCCGTGATTGAAGGTCTCGAGAGAGTGCGTAAGTACTTTCAGCCTATCTCGAACCTGACGTGGGTCCGCCCTGCGTCTAACCAGACGTCGACTCAGTTTGTGGACTCGGTGAGTTTTACCCCTTTTCTTCGTTGCTTAGTCAGCACGATTGCTCGACCCCTTTATTAGGCTAGGGGGAAAAAAACAAAAAAAAGAGTACAATGCTAATTCTAATAATGAAAGATTCCGGCGGTCCCAGCACTCCGCTGCTCGAATCATTGGGTTGGAACCGCAAAGATGGGTCTTGATGACGGTCGCGTGGCTAACGGCACGTCGGTCGTCGACACGAACACAAAGGTCTATGGAATGGATAATCTGTTCGTCGTTGATGCTTCCATCTTCCCTGGTATGATGACGGGAAACCCTTCCGCTATGATTGTCACAGCTGCCGAGCACGCGTCTAAGAAGATATTGGCACTTCCTGTACCCAAAGCGATTGCAGCAAATTAGGGAGTGGTCAGAGTATAAGACGTGTGCATCGGGGGATAAATAGGACTTATCTAAACCCGTGCTATTTATTTCGACGCTGGTAATATCAATTCGAATCCTCAGTGCGCTGATACCTAGGTGCCTAATAGTAGGAAGCTGAAACACTACCTCATATCGAAAAGGAGAAAACCGAGACCATCGTGCCTACAAAAAGAGACCAACAGAGACGCATGAAACACGTACTCCGTTTTGTACTTCCAACGACTACTGCGAAAGCAATACCGCTAATATAGAAGAGAACTAAGCTGATGAAAGGCCAAACTCCAACAATAAAAGCAATTCTAGGGCCACAAAAGAGGAAAGCGACAATAACCCCAGTATCACTCAATATGTATGTAATTGGTAAGTACCATGTGGGTTCTTTCCTCAGCCACTGCCGCGTACTATGACGAAAACTATAGCTTTTTCTCGTGAGTGTAGCGTCGAATGAAACGGCTCCACCTATGAGTCGCCTTTTGATCTCTTTCTTAAGCTGCCGATCTGCTAAAGAATGGGCACTGATCCCAGCCTCTTGCAGTCCCCTTTTGATATTTTCAGCCAATATGAGCAAGGCTCTCCAGCCTTTCGGTCTCTCTGGTTGATCTCGAAGAGGTAGCTGGAACTGGGCTTTAAGCCACATAATATAAGTCCCGGTTGTCCAAATCGTTAGAGAAATCACCCCAGTAAGTGCTTGTATGTATGAAAATCCCCATTTGAATCGCTAGATGGGGTGTGATTACTGTAAGTTAGAAGTAGGTTGATGACAGCTCTGGGAGCTCCTGTACTCACATCTTGGATTGGTTGGCAAACACCCTTGTCATTGACGTAGGCAGCGGAGTACGTCTGGTTAGAGTAGGTGAAGGCTATGCTTGGTGGGTCGAATGATGGTCTAGATATGCTCAATACTGGACTATCTAAGGGGTATGTATTGTTCCAGGTAGATGATGTGTTTCTCAGACCAAATAGCCCGTAAGATGAAACATCTGTAACAAAAAGGGCTGCGTCAGTGAAGATGCATGTTGGGTTAACGATGAGGTAATACAGACAAGTATGCGTAGCGCGTTGTAAAGAGCAACTAATTCTTACTTCTGGGGATAAGGTACTTCCGGCATCGTGATAGCAGGCTGATTGAAAAGGCCGATGACCGGGATAGATGACAGCTTCTGCTAAGGATATGATAAGTCAAATATCTAGAAGGTACCTACGTAGGCTAGGTTGGCTCCTTACTAGTGCTGGGGAAGAGGACGGCTTGATTTAAGCTGAGGTTAACTCTCCATCCATCGTAAATAATGTATGATACCAGTTGAAAATCCGAATATGGAATATAATTGCCATTATTGTCCGGGACGAAAGCCTTGTTGAGTGTAGTATACCCGGTCATTGCACTGGCGAGTGTCGGCCATCCCATAAGGAATAGCATGCTCAATACCATAAAAGTCATGGATATTTTAGATTTAAGGCCGCGTTCAAAAATGAAGGCTCGCATAACACAGAACGTTGAGAAGAAGGAAGGCTCGCTCTCGAGGAATACAGTGAAGAATGTCGCGTAGGTAACAGGCGCGAATTCCATGCAAGTCGTTACGTAGTCGGCAAATGCGCGCCAAGATATGAATGCCATCAAGATTTGGCCCCATCGGCCAACTACCTGGGAAAGGGTATCAGCTCATGATATTTCAAAAGAGTCGAATTTCGTTCTGACTATGTCCCACGATATATCAATAACTTTTGCCTGGGTGAAGGTCAAATTGCCGACTCCTACATTTATCTCAAAGAACCCCGAGGCTGCCCACATGTGGTAGTCAGATATGTTGAAGTTGAAAGAGCCATCAGATCGACAAGCTGTACTCCAGTCTTCAGAATAGAATGGGTTTAAACCATATACGAGAAGAAAAACGATAATGCTTAGTATAGCCGTAACCCACACTGCGAAAATCATCCAAAAACCTACGCGTGCCCACCTGATGGACCGCAGGTCTGATAATACTTCTCGGCGAGTTTCGGCCCATTCTTTTGATATGGACTGGACAAGTCTTCTAGGGAGTGTCAGCCTCTTTTTGGGGGGTTGAGAGACTAAAGCAAGGGGTTCTAATTGCGATGAAGAAGAATCCATCGAATCCGGTTGGTAATAGTATGTGGACACTTCACTCGGGTTTGGGATTTAGAAAGAGCATTACTTACTACAGGGCCTCATGACGATTAACGTAGGTTTATAACTACTTCTTGTAATCACGTCTTTACAATTGAATTAAGATGCATAAAATTAGGTGACCCGTTTCATGAAAACTCTACCGCGCTGAGCGATGTCGTGGAACTATGGGGGACTTGGCGGGCTGGACTAGGAGCATTCGAAAGATGTATGATATACATGTAGGTACCAGATGCTAAGGTTCCCTCTTAAAAAGGGTACCTACCTCTTGAAGGGCAAGTACCTAATTATTTGTAACATTTTCTGCGCCCCCTTTTTTCCTCTCGAGCCGGCTTCATAGCTCCTGTGAAAACTCGACGTGTCTTGGGGGGCCGCGCGGTACTGACCAGATCTGGCTGAGGGGGGACACTAGGATTGGTTGCGGGGACCTACGTCGGGACCCGAAAGCTTCGGGATGGGATGGTTGTACACGATGCGGGGTGATTTTTAGTGGCAATAGCCCGCTGCCCATCTTGAAATATAAGGAAATCGACTGCTCAATAGCGGAATACGATCGTTGAATAGCCCCGAAGTCCTTAATATCAAGCTTGAATATGGACTCACCTATTAATGTAAGATGTGGTGTGAAGAGGGACTTAAAGCTATATAGCTGATGGGAACATATAGCTCAATCTGAAGCATCCAGACCTGTTCCGGGATCAAGCATACGTCAACGGAAAATGGGTCGAGGCAAAATCAGGGAAGAGATTCGACATCATAGGTTCGTCGAGATATCTGCAGCCTGAAACGCAATGCCATTCTTACGCCATAACGAGCAGATCCAGGGTCTAACCAGAAATTCGCCTCGTGCCCGGACATGGCGGTCGAGGACGTCGACGAAGCCGTGCAGGCAGCCCACGAGGCGTTTCAGGTCTTCCGCACCTTCACGCCTCGCACCCGCGCTGACCTATTGGCCAAGTTTGACGCCCTGATTCGGGAGCACAAGGATGACCTGGCCACCATCCTGGTATACGAGACGGGCAAGCCTCTAGTTGAAGCTTACGGGGAAATCGAGTATGCAGCCTCGTTCACTCGCTGGTTCGCCGGCGAGGCAGAACGCATCCAAGGCACGAATTTCCCAGCCGCGATTCCTGGTAGGCGGATCTTCACGATCAAGCAGCCACTAGGCGTCACTGCCGCTCTCGTTCCTTGGAACTTTCCGATTGCGTAAGTTAGCCGCTGCTCGCTTGATTGATATGATAGTCCTAGGACTAAGTATTTGTCCTAGTATGGTCCTGAGAAAGGCGAGCGCTGCCCTGGCGGCAGGTTGCACAATGGTGGCGAAGCCGTCACCCGAGACACCCCTATCGGCGTTAACACTGGCTTACCTAGCCGAGAAGGCTGGATATCCGAAGGGTGTGTTTAACGTGCTGCCCACCACCTTGGCAAATACCCCCTCCCTCAGCGAGGCCCTCTGTAAGCACCCACTCGTGAAGAAAGTGACCTTCACTGGCTCCGTGAGTAACCCACACTATGCTGAGCTATGTTCGGGCAATTAACGTTCTATTAGACTCGAGTAGGGAAGATTCTCGCCGCCCATTGCGCAGATGGCCTCAAAAAGCTCACTCTCGAGCTCGGAGGCAATTGCCCCTTTGTCGTGTTTGATGATGCTAACCTAGATCAAACCGTCGACGGTGAGAAGCCTCGTAGCCATCGAGTCATAGGATGAAGAAGCTGATCAAGATTTATCAGCATTGATTCCGCTGAAGTTTCGGCACGCAGGACAAGCGTGCATTACAGCGAACCGGGTTTACGTCCAACGGGCCATATACGACAAATTTGCCGACCTCCTCGCAGAGAAGACGCGACAAATCCGAGTCGGGCACGGCACCGACAAGAACACAACCATGGGTCCTCTCACAGTTCCCACGGGACTCGATAAAGTTGCCGGACAGGTCGAAGATGCCAAGAAGAACGGCGGCACAGTCCTGACGGGAGGAAACCGCTTAGATCTGAATAATGGGTACTTCTTCGAACCCACAATCATCACGAATGCGTCGCAGTCTATGAAGATCGCCTCTGAGGAGACATTCGGTCCTGTCCTCGCGCTATTCCCGTTCGATACGGAGGAAGAAGCTGTGAAACTGGCAAACGACACAAGCGTACGTGCCAATTAGATACACATAGTCTGATTTACTAACAGAATGCGCAGATGGGCCTAGCTTCATACTGCTTCACCAAGAACGTCGACAGGATGTGGCGCATGTTCGAGAATCTCGAGGCGGGCATGATTGGGTTGAACAGCGGTGAGTTTCCATCCCCTACCTGGTGCCCCATTCATCCAGGTACTTTCTTGAGAATTAGAACACTGATCATGATTGAAATATCAGGCAATTCGTCAGCCGCGGAGTCGCCATTTGGTGGAATCAAGGACTCGGGCTTCGGCAAGGAATCGGGCAAGGACGTTGCCATTAACGAATACCTGATCACCAAGACCGGAACGTTGACTCTAGAAGGACAGTATTAAGAGGGCGGACATCCGAACTAGCAGAGATGTATTCGGAAAGGCTAACTAAAAATAAGTCAAAATTAATGGTGTCATTGAGGTCAAAGTTGATGAATCTTCTGGGGCATGGTCGCTTACTAAGCAGATTGGTTTAATGCGAGTATTTCCTTCAAATAGGTATTTCTCAAGGAATCGGGGAATTAGGCATCGTGTCAGAAATGAACTTTTGAAGTCTCGTAAGTCATAATGAGCCACGAGAACATTTTCACAATAAATGTCGTTGCCATGTCGATATATGCGAAGGTTGTGGTCGACGGGTACGTATGGACTTCTTCAACCCATTTGTTATATGTAGATGCTATATCCTAAGCCGATGCTGAACATCTATTTTATGTACCGCGCGCATTCCCACGCTCCGGCTTATGCCCATATGTAATGTTGGTCTTCCCGCTTTTACTATTGCTCTTAATGGTTTCTAGGCCAAAGCATGTCCATCCCGATCCATGCCCCTCCTGTACAACGAATGAACCAGTGCCAAAAGACCAGCAGAACACTTCTCGGAATGCCACTGGACCAGGAAATGCATAGAAACCCGTCATCCGGAAACCGCCCAACGCCGCTTTGAATATGCTTTTATGCTGTTTTCGCTGAGGAAATGTGGGTTTAGCATCCACCCGCCTCCTATGTTACTCTCATCGCTTCGTTTTCTCTTCGCTCCGATCGTCTTCTCCCTGAAACTCACTTGACGACTCAAAGATTCCATGTTGGTGTACGCTCTGTGAATCTGCAGCTCCTATACACCTAAAATAATCACTGAATTTTCGTTGCCGTTGTTCGTATCTGGGGTCGACAACCTCTGTGTTGCTGCACGCCATATAGTCGTCCCACATCCTACTAGTAGCCCTTTTCAGTCTCCTGGTGGCCTTTTCTAGCCGCGACTCGAGTTTCAAAAAGGCCGCTTCGACCTGCCCGGCGACACCTTGCTCGGCTAGGTCCAGGAGATGGGGATCTTCCCGCTCGTCCTCCTCCGGGTTGTAGGCCGCTGCTTCCATGATATTTCTCAAAAACCGGCGTGCATCGCCCTACGATTCTGCCGGGCTGTCGCGCTCCAGCTCGTAGAACAGCAAGTAAACTTCCCGCTGCATACCAAGAACCTCGCTCGTCTTGGCTTCCTTGATTTTCTCGTCGCTGATCCGCCACCATCTGTCATTCTGCTTCCGGCGTTTCGATTTAGTTCCGGTTGATTTTGACGTGATCGCCTTCCCATTTGCCGTGGACGGTGCCACTGGTGTTTTACTAGCGGGACTACTGGGCCTGCTATTTCTTGCCGAGTTGGAGATCCGAGACACGGTTGATCGAGCAGATGCTGCAACCGACTTGAGACTGATACTATCGGATTCACGATCCTTTGTCGATGAGGTAGGGCTGCGACGGCTGGACGGCTGGCCATGAGTAGTCGGGGGAGCTTGGGGTATTGAATCCGTTGATGGTCTAGGTAGGCCGTCAACTGACTGATCCGGCGAGTTACCTCCCGAGGCCGACACCAGATCTGGACTAGAAGCTACTGGACTGGGATCTCCGGATTTTTGCATCGCCGCAACCCGAGGGGTCGAAGCTGGACTTGCTGTAGCGGATTTGGTGAAGACACCGGAAGCCCGGAAGGCATTTGGTGTGGAGTATGGAAGGGATACGTTCTGCCTCCGGAAGGATTCGTAGTGACCACTGTGATGACTGCCTTTGTGTGTGACTGTGCCAAGTAACTTGTACTTCTTCCGGTTTAGTAAGCCGCCCATTAATAACTGTTCAGGAAATGTGACCTTCGCTGAATTCTTCTGCGAGATACTGTTGTATATGGATCTTGAGAGGTGAATAGCCATGATTTTGGGGAAACCTGTTAGTCGCGTGTGCTTGGCGATCTTAGATGTGGGTGCATCTCGCATGGGTGGTAGATCGACGTCCGAAGGCGGATGCTCGGGGTCAGTATCAATGGCATGCTGTAGCTTCGCGATTGCTTCTCGTAAGCTCTCCTTAAAACTTTCAGATGTAGAGTGCGTCATTCGCGACTCTAGCAAATCTCTTGCGTGAATGAGGCGACATTTTTCGCACTTGAAATCGTCCACGTACTCGGTCTTGAAGAAACCATCCAGGCAGGCGTTGAGTGAGCTTGAGCTTGATTGTGGCACGTTCAGAGTCAAGGTGCAAAACGTGCTTTCCGTTGGCTTCGTTTTGAAGCCACATTTCTGACACTCAATCTGACTTTCATATGTGCCCTCCATCGGAAATCCTTCTTCATCGTCGCTTTTTAATGAAACTGCTTCCTCCTCGGTCTTGTGTGCAATCCCACTCGGCTCGGCGGCATCAGCACTCCCATTTTCACCATTAGCGAGCCGCGCCAGTCGTGCCTCGACGGCGTCTCCATCTATCGGTTCTGCTTTATTCGTCGATGCCTCGATACCACTCTTCTTCCTCGCGGCTTGCCGAGCTCTCCTTCCGGCATGGTATTCGTCGCATAATCTTTCTGCTACCACCTGCAGAAACTCCTGCGCATCTTGCTGCTGTCTACTAATGCGTTGTCTGAAGGCGGTCTCTAGAACCCTGATAAAAGGTGCAGCAGAGATGGTCTTCTTATAAATAGGTCGCTCGTTCAGACTGTCAAGAATATCCTTAAGACCCTTCGTGACGAGACCCGCTTGCAACCCCTGCGTCTTCCATTCGGGAGTGTTCTTATATGCGGGGTGCTGCACGATTTCCTCGTAAACCCATGGCTCATCTATCTTTCTTCGGTGGTTTTCTCGGATTAGGTAGATTCGGAGGTCGGTAAGGCCGGCGAGGGCCTGGAGGACGGAGTTGATAAAGCAGTCGTTTGCTGGGTTCGAAAGGCCTACCGCCACGCCCTTCTTCCGCGCCGTGTTGGAATCGCTGTCTAAGAAAAAGTTGGGGGCGAACACGTAGAAGAGTGTGATGGCAGCAAGAGAAGCGCCCGCCGCATAAGTAGCAACGGTAAGTGGTTTCTCGGGCATGATCGCGCCACTCTATTCGTTCTCTCTCTCTCTTGCCTTCACACGGATCGATTCGTTTCGGCCCCGAACCGCCGCTCTGCACCTTAATACGACACAAGTGTTGCTATTGATGCTGAGGAGCGATGGTAGGCGCAAACAGGGAGCATGTGGAGGGAGTATCGGGGTTCGGTACACAATTTGGGGTGGTAACTGAATACCCGAAAAGGGAGGGTTAGGACATGAGCGAAGATGGCTGGATGGGAGCGAGCTTTGTTCGGCAGGAAGATTTGGCGGAGTTCGAGAGAAAGGTCGCAGGGATAAGGATGATTCGGGGAGCAGAGGAAAACTTGTGAGCAGGGATATCGGCTGCTCGCTGTTCGGGCTAAAGCCAACGAAATACAACGAAATACACGTACACACATGTACATAGGGCTATAAATTGTACGTGAATCCCGACCGTTTGGTGCCAGACGTCTTATACAAAAAGGAGCATTCCTGCAAAGACCAAGACATGCATTCGCAGTTGCGTCACGTACTACAACTAGCGACGTAGAGACACGTGGATAGAGACAAAGGTGCGAGGTCGGTACAGACTTAATAAAAAGAGTAGGTACATGAAATTGAGGTTTATCTGGTACATAATGTCGATAGGGGACGGCTTAACGATAGCTTAATTCTATGCCACTAAACGGCACGACAGGTACCTGAATCCACTGACCCCCCGTAAACCGGGGCACGGCCTGCGGAAGTACCGGAATGTTGCTATGAACAAGAAGCATAAGATTATAGTACTTGTCTAACGCAATATAGCGGCAAACCAGGTGTCGGTGTGTTAGTCTGGTACCTTTTTGACTAATGAAAAGTTGCCGAGGCTCTTGATTTAACAGTTCTTGCAGCTACATCAATGTTAATAATTCAATCAGTGAATTAGAAAGAATGCCCATCATCAATCCCCCTTATCTTCCTTCCAATTTAGATAAGATGAGAAAAAAATAAAAATAAAAATAAAAAAATAAAAATAAAAATAAAAAAATAAAAAAAAAAAAAATAAAAAAAAAAAAATAAAAATAAAAAAATAAAAATAAAAATAAAAAAAAAAAAAATAAAAATAAAAATAAAAATAAAAATAAAAAAAAAAAAAAAAATTGCAGTGGACCAGACTGCGTTACATTCTTCACTGTTACATTACATCCAAACCAAAATTTCGGTGCCTAGCCAATCTCTTGCCATCCATCCCATCTTCACGTATTCCCGCCATCCAATCTCTTCCACGTGCTGTGACAGGGCCGGTTATTGTTCTTGCGGAACGGGAAGTGTGACGGGTAAATTATCCACTCGAGTTTGCTGTTAGATTGACGCATTGATGCAAGCAATTGAGCCAAGAAACGTGGGAGCCTTCATGAACCTCTAAATCCTCTCCTTTCTGAAGGATTCTCATGCGTAACATAGAAGAATCTCCGGCAAAAGAATGGCCACAGAAAATATGTATTTAGAATAATCTTACAGGTTTGGTTCAAGCGTAACGTGACCCTGCATTGACATACCAAGATCACCACACGAATTCAGGGCTCAGGGCTGTCAGGGTCCCCACGCGGGATTTATTCGTGTGTGGGGCGATCCCATGTACATCCGGGACACTTTACCGGGTTGACTTATCACCCTTCTTCCCCCACAAATCTAGAGACCCTGCTTGAGCTTGTTCCATCACGTTATGGTGTTAAGACTTCCTCATGTAAGGGGAAAGACAAACAGTCATTCTATTCCAGTGATTTGGGGGTATAGTATATGGGAATGTAAGAGGACGAGATTACCCAGCTACTTGATCCATCCCGCATTAAACGTCCAGCTGAGATGCACCCCTGGATTGCAACCCAACGCCTCAACCAATTCATCCAACACCACCTATCGTTGCTAGAATATTTACGGGAATTCTGGATTCATCCCAGTTACATAGTCAAATATCTCCTTACTGGAATGACAGGTACCTGTTTCCTACATAGGACCCCTGTTTTAACTCAAGAGCACGAGTACCTAGGTAGGTACATGACAGATAGCACTCAATAGGTACCTTATCTGCCCTGCGCTTATAAGGTAATCATGCGTGTAACAATGCTTAGGGAACATTCCCCCCAGCGAGTTATTCCTCGCCGGTAGTAAGGCCCTTGTTCAGCTTAAAAATGATGACTCTTGACAAGGTCTTCATGAGATTCCGAGAGCTATGACATTCCATCGACTCAGGTCCCAAAAAGTAGTCCAAGTTCATATAATAAACTACATCTAGGTGGGAAAGCAGTACCACGTTAGGTGAAAGCCTAATAGTCAAACTTAACACAATTGATGTTTCCTCCATATCAACTTTGTAGGCCATTTGCCACAATATGGGGGGAATTCGATACCTAAAGCTAACACTCATCACAATGGCTCATGAAACGAATATATGTCCTGTTTGGCCTTACATTGTGTCATTCGCGTCAGTCCCAAACCTCGTGTGACTAACCTAGACGATTTCCTCGCCCCTATATCTGCTGAAGTTCCCTCATTTAGCACAACTAGAAGCTGTGCGCCGAACGTATTCCGTCTTCAAAAGAGTCGTCGCGAGTTATTCAAGTCTCCATTAATCATTCATGCCACTATGGCCTCTCTTCAAACAGACGACCATAAACTTGCTGAAGATGAGAAACACTTCCTAAAATTCTGCTTTCCCGACTTCAGCCCCACTTAGAAGGTCGGGCTGACTACGGAGAACGGTATAGGAAGAGTTTCTCTCTTCGCTACGGTACCGGGAATATACGTATGCTTCTTCATCAGTTCTAAAGAGACCAACCCCCGGGTAAAGGCTCGCAATATTCTCAAGGAGAACTACATGCTTGCCCACGGTAGTCTGAACAGCTTGGAACTTGTTGTCTATTATTACATCACGAACGACGATGGTCGTAGCGCCTTACGGAGCGCATTTAATGCTACGGACAAGCCCAAAGACATGAATACGTGGCTGGAGATCGCCCCTGGGGAGGTTGGGTGGGGGGAACTCGAGACCAACAACCCATTCATAATAGGGTTGCAAAAGCTGTTGAGTGAGAACGCTACAGAGGCAGGAAATGCGTCCATCCGCAAAGTGTCGTTCATCATTTCTGGAGATGTCCAGGATCCTACCGACGCTGACTACGAGTTTCATATGAAGATTGAGCTCTGTCGTTGATCGATGGTAAAGTTCGTTTCCAGAATTCTATTTGCACAATCCTGTACATAGGTGTCATCCAATGCCTTTTAAAGCTTTTTGCACTAGAAAGGCTAGGTAGGTACCTAGGTATCTAACAAACAAGTATAAAACACTTTACACTTTGATAATTTAGTTATAGTGAAAAGGGGCGATCCACAAGTTTGAGGCCAAATTGGATATAGTCGTGTAGAAGTATATGGGGCTCTCCTTGATAGCGTATTTTAGATGTCTTTACCACTGCATAGTCTCGCTATTAAGCCAGAGAAGAACAATACTACGAAAATCAATGTGGTTATCCATGTTTATTTCCCTCTCAGGAAGCCGGTTTCAGTAGCGTCCGTAAGTAATATATTACTCATATCAAGATATTTAGTTACCATACACAGTACCTATCAATGCATCTGGAAACTGAGAACTATTTTGTAAGTTAACTTGCGAGAACGAACAGTGCCTACATTTAAATTAGGACGTACCTTCTATTATTAGATAAAGAAATCTCAGTCCTTTCTATCACATAAAGTCTCACTGAAAATAGAGGCGGGCATAAATAACGCGGCAGCCCTACATCCTGTCTTAAACTAGTAAATGACATAAAAAAAATACCAAGACGCTTTTCTCCAAGATCGCCACACACACAAAGTTAAGGGGCCCGTATTCTTCATCAAATATTTTATTGATACCTTGATTATACGAAACCACAGATCGCCTTGGCCATAAGGACTTCAGTTCGCGTTTTTCTTATAAGATAGGAGAGCTTAGGCCATATTAAACTAATGAAGTAGGTGCGAAGGGAATTTCTCTGTAACGAAATATGAACAGTTTCATCATTGTAAATCTCAACAAGAACAAATGCTACAAGCATAAGAGTTACGCACCAAATTTATTTGAAGCAAGACGAAACAGTATAACATGACACGTCAGAAGATGTTGTTTCGGAATCTGGCAACTGGAAGGCGAAAACTCGCTGGTACAGAGGTATAAGAAGCGAGTATGGACTCTCCTCCTTGGTCGATAGAATCTTGATATTCATTATCACTATCCAACCATATACGATTTGGTCAGCCATTTAAACATCTACAGATACTTTTTAAAATAATTCGCCTAATATGGCTCACCAATCACGAAACACGATGCCATTTGAAGATATCCAGCAGGCTGGTTCCAATAATGAGACCATTGTGGTCGAAGAGAATGTCGCTATCACAAATCCACACCCACAAGATATCCTAGATGTGGAATTCTACGCCCGAGCGCTTATCATCTACTCCCATTTTCAACAACAGCAGGAAGACCGTCTACATTCGCGATACTTTGAGAGTGCCACAAGGCCTGGGCGGAGTAGCTCAGATTTAAGCCACAAACAAGCAAACACTAAGCCAAAGTACGATGGACCTAGGCAGACAGACGCCACCAGCGATGTGCGAGCTTTTGTCAATGCTTGGGCTTTACTATTGTCGCGAAGCCGGAATGGTCCTAAGCAAGTCACGGCAGCGGCCCTACGGAGAACCAGCAACAAGTACACCCTATTCATCGCAAAGAACTATGATCCCAGTCAATACGACCGAAAAATGATTAACACGATCTGCGCGTGGATGAATTCGCGTAGCCAACAAGATGGACTCAATCCTGAAACTGAGGACGTCTGGAAGGATATCCTTATATACGCCAAGAAGAGAATACGATATTATCTAGGGTTTATAAGGAGAAGTAAATCTATTAAATGTCATGATGACTTAAAGTTCTCTAATCGCTGGAACAATGCTGGCAAAGACAGGAGGAGTGTGACCTTCCTCAGTGACTTATGCAGTTTACTAGACGAAATCGGACGTGGAGATCATTCTAGCTCCAATTTCTACAACGAAATCATGTTAAAATGCCATAAGTTCGTCATGGATAACGCAGGCATCATCAGGGAAGCCGAGGAGTTGCTTAAGGAGTTCCTTGGAGACTCTTGTGATCCCTGCTTGGCTTGGAAGCCCTTGCGGTTTGTTATTACCGGCATAGAAAAGTTGGCCAAGATGCGTAAAGCATTCGACGACCTGATTAAGTTTCGGAAATTACATATCACAGATAAAGCCCAGCTTGAGGTGATTCATATCGAACCCTGTAGAGAAAGTGATCTGCAGTACCGTCCGTGTATGTCCAATATTCGAGCACGCATTGGAGAGCTTGCCGGTGGCAACGCATATCAACACATAAGGGACAAACTGTATAGAGTGGCGGAAAATATTCAAGCGGATCAAGACCCCCGGATGATAGTCCACTGTGAGATACAGATACTAAATTATATTCTATGTGAAAAGAATCAAATCAGACTCCAGGAGATGTACGACTTTATCGGCTGCTCGAAGACGCCATGTTTCTTGTGCGCTGGAACGATACACCTTGGCACTTCTTTCAATGTGGCCGATCCTCACTGGAAACTCTACTGGAAATGGGGCATTCCTAGATCTTTAATGAGACATTCTGATATCGCTCACGCAATCGCGTCCCTTCGATATAAGATGGATGATATATTGCAAGACCAGAAACACAGGCCAAGTGAAGAATCTGTTTTGAACAAGAGCCCTGGGGAGGATGGTTGTAATAATGACTGGATATGGAACCCTGACCTAGCTTCAGAGTCTCCAGTGATGTCATATCCTGTGGTAGACTGATCTATAACCCCAAGGCAATAGAAAGTTGGGAGTATAGAGCATTAATTCCAGGAACCTGAACTGAAATGACATGTTTATAGGTATCTAGGAAAGAGTATGACCGTCCAATGCCGATTATTGGTAGAGAAGGTAGTTAGCCTCGTATCTTGGATGATTAATACATGATTCTTTACTCCCATAATATTTAGGTACTTACATAATATAATGAGCGTATCAAATCTTTAGTTGTAGGCACCACTTAGAAGTCACCCAAACATGTAAACAGTAAATGCTGCCCGTCATATAAGATATCATCTCACACTTGTAACTGTGAGAGTTGTACTGCAGTTTGCGTTGATATTAATGATTAGAATGTAAGTGAACTATAAACCTAGGGCAACGTCACTATTCCCCCACAAAACATTTCCGACCCTCCCTATTTTCCGCCGATTATTCACGCGAGTAACACGACGACTACAATATCTATCACATGTTATCCCGTCCGTGAACTCAGTCCCAAATACCCATCCCCGAAGGAAGACCTCAAATAGATTTACGACGGAGGACGGACTTTCACGGTGTCGGTCGCAGTCGTACTTGTATATTCACCAAGCGGAAGGACTACCAGCGTGTCAGTAGTGGTTGTGCTCGTATTTATTTCAAGCGGACGGACTTCTAGACTATCGGTAGAAGTGGTACTTGTAACACCACTAGGCGGAAGAACTAGCAGACTATCGCTGGAGGTAGTGGTAGGGCTAATAGTAGTAGCTGGCTGTTGATCTGAATAATCCGAACTTGGAGTTGTAATTGTCACTACGTTCGTGACTGTAATCATGACTATAGTTGTGATAGTACTTGTGCTAGCGCTACCTTCAACTACTATCGAAGGTGAAGGCTGGGTGCTCGATGATGTGCCGTTGGTTGGAAGTCCGTCGAAACCGCCCTGCCCAGTCGAGGCAGGAAGCTCTGTCGTAGCCGTTGTAGACGAAGAATCGTATACTGGGCTTCCGCTGCTCTGTGTGAAGGTAGCCTTAGGGGATGTTATCGCAGAGCTCGAGATACCATCTGAAGCTTCGATAGGCAGGGATAAGGTCTTTGGAGATTCGATTTCTGGCCAGAGTGTTATCACGGTGGGCGTATTTGGATCCTCATCGGACGAATATGATGCCGGAATCGAACCCGACGTAGACGGTATAGGAAATTGACCCGTCGAGTAGGAGATATTTGGCCAACGTGATGTCTCAGTCGTACTAATGGTATATGAAGTAAGCATGGTTGTTGGCACAGGGTCGGTAGAGTTTAGCCAAAGCGGCTGAGAAGAAGCCTTCGTCGCATTCGAGTATCCCGTTCGATCGAACATGGCTGGACTGTTGACAGCTTTTAGGAAGTTGCGACCAGACACGCGAATTGCCAGGAATAGCAGTAGTAAAGAAGTCATTGCGATTGGTTCTATCGGTACTGGGAGAGAAGCTCCAGGGGGTATCTTTTCGGATCCGGTTGATAGACTTACAGAGGCAAGAATAGAAAGAAACGCATGAGGTTCCTATTTAAATACAAGAAGGAATAAAAGGTACGAACAGCTCTATTAAGTCCATTCCAATCAGTCGTTTCAAAGTGAGAATCCGTCAACTTTGAGTCACGATTTATGAAAGCATGACTGTTTGTCATCCGATCAAAATCAACACGAAGGCACATCTCAACTAGGTACCTGTTTCAATCACAATCATTTGCAGGCGCACCATGCTCTCTGTAAAGTTGGTTTGGCCCTTGCTATGTCGTAGGTGAGACTACCAATCTTCCAGGTACTTAACATGCAGCTGTGAATGGCTCTACCAACATGATGCCGTTCACATGCGAAGTTGAAAGTAAACAATTGAGACATTAGGTAGGTACTTATCACTTGGCCGGAGGTATTTATGAGGTGACTCAATGTTAGACTAGACTCTAGAGTCAGAATTGGATGAATCTCAACGTTGATTAAGTGACTATATTTAGGTATATACCTGGAGTCTCCAGTCCGAGATAAAATATCCATCTAAGCAGCGATGTTGCCGTGTAAGAGGTTTGGAAGCCACCTAGGTACACTTGCATAGCAGTTCGCAACTTTCTGTTCATAATGACCCAAATTTCCCATGAAACCCCTTGTGCAAATCACCAGTATTGATCACACCTGGTACGGTTTCGCCCCTGATTGTGCATCTCGCACTTCGCTTTCAAGCATGCCATACTCCAATGCGCATCAGAAACTGAAATAGATCACGCAACGCGATGAATAAGCGTTCGATCACTAAGGAGATTCGTCATCAGGTAGATATAAACTGGGATGCTGGTGGCGTCGCTGCACTCCAGGGACTAGAGGAAAAGGTGCGTCATGAAGAAACCAAGCCGTAATGTCATCTGTAAGACTTGAATCTTGTGTCGTGGTTTTCGGGACCCCCAGCCACCAGTCCTGTCGCACGGGAGTATGTGGGTCGTATTCAAAGCCAGTATGGTCTTCTTCAGACTCGAATTGGCCTAAGAGACGCCCGGAGATGCATATGTCACCGAGATCCAGTGCTCCCTTCATTTGCCATAAGAGCTTTATCCACGAAGTGGTCGTGAGTTTACAGTGGTTTAAACGAACGACTTTCAACGTTGACCGATGTCGTTCGAAGAAATTGAAGAGCTCCTGCCTCTGAGTCTCGACGTAGCTCAACTGAACTTCGCGCAAGTTCTTCCACAAAAAGGTTGGAGGAACAAGGCTACGGAGGCTAGCAGGATACATTTCATTCACAAGCAGCCATCTCGGGGACTCAGGGTCGAAGCCAAGAGATAGACGCTCAAGGTTTGAGAGCTGTGTGAGAAATAGTCGTATTACTCCGGTGTCTACCATTCGGCGAGTGTCCTGGATACAGAGGGGATATGTGGGTATGTAAAATTCATCGACCCAATTGACGCGGGTGCGGAAGTCGAGAGAAATGGCCTTCAGCTCCTTACAAGATATTGCCATCTGGTTAAAGAAGGGCGCATTGATTATGTTTGAGGATAGTCGCATGGCGCAAAGACTGTGAAGCTGGATCTCGGTCCCACTCAGCCCAAATAGAACAGCTTGGAGTTGCCTCGAATTCACCTGGCTGCCCGGCTGCTTGAAGAAACAGTCATAGGGCGAAGGGTGGTCAGGTCGACCATGGTTGACAATTATTTCCTTCAAACCCTCGAGCTTGGGGATGACTTCTTCGAAAAGGCTAAAATCTTCTCCATCCCAGGAGATCTGTGCCTGATTTCTGACAGCATCTACGTACTGTCCGTAGTTCTCTTTGAGGTCACCGTAGGTGATAGGATCGTGTTCAAATGCACCGCTGGGGAGCCAATTGTTCTTAGAATCGTATACCCGCTGACGGTCACGGGATATTTCGGTCGTGCACCAATAATCCCAGTAGTCAGAGGGCGAAAAACTATCTTCAGGGTGAACAAGATCATCGTATGGGTCACCGTTATTAAAGACAAGACTTCCGGCCTCATAGAAAAGTGTCTTAATATTCTTGCTGATGATAGGGTGATCAGCAAGAGCACGCAGATTGGCGAGGCTGGGCTTGTAGAGATGGACGACGATTTCCCTGAAAAGGTGGCATGCACCGATGTATGCAAGATGCTTGCAACAAAGCCGTAGAGATCTGGCTTCTGTAGGCGACAGATGGGAACACACCAAAAGGAATATTTCCAATGGCAGGCCGGGTAGTTCCAAGGGTTCGAGCGCCATTGTGATCAGGGGTGAGTTTGATTTGGTGCTTTGCACGCAGGGTTGTCGACGAGCTGCGGGTGTAAAGAAGTGAATTCCTCAGCGATGTACAAGGAGTGAGTGCGCCTCAAGAAGAATGAAAACGGAAGTGTTGACGACGTTTTTGAGAGTCGGCGATGGTGAGATGTGGTATCTGGTATTTGGTATATATAGGAGTTGTTGAACACCAGTCGACAACCGTTCGACTCACACTGTAATGCACTGTGCGCCCTGCTACCTTGAAGGTTCTTTTCTGCAGGTGCACAGTGCAGTGCCCTGCACGGTCCATCGTATTAGTGCTAAGGTTATGTAAGCTCGGAAGTTTTACTGGAACGTTCACTGCCAGCCATTACATAATACTGTCTTCACCTATAGGTATCAGCAAAAATTGTGTGCGCGAAGGTAGGTACATTAAGTAGACAATGGAAGTGGAAGGTCACGCTCTGCTCCGCTAAAACCCCAGGCTCCCAGGCTATTACGACAACTATAAATACCTGATGGGGGCCCCGGCTTTATCGCTTCACTTCATCAACACTCTCATGTTTGCAATCTTAGCGTTTTCCCCCAACGGCCAGTCTACAATCGCAGAATACCTACATAAGGTAGAGATAGGACTTACATGTAGTCTCAATCAAGAACAAGAACATTAGTAACCTACGCACACAATCAGCACACAATCGTAGCCGGGGTAAAATCTCGGATTGACTAGATCTTGGGAGGGTGTCGTCATAGTTAACGTACCCTTGCCGCCCCCGTTTCCCAGGAACCAATCGCCTGGGCCGAATGCATCGGTTCCTGGCCTGAAACGGCAATGAGCAACTGCATGCTTGCCGGCTTGTATCGAACAAGCTTCCAAGTTTCCTACTTCAACTCATCGGCTTTTTACTGGCTGTCCTTATAGTAGACGCTACCGGCTGATGCAATCATAGCATTTTATCTCCATATCCATGATGTAGTGGACCCAGAGCCCATGTCACCTCGTTACATCCGGGAGGTCTAGGTCATTACCAAGTCATTACCTAGTTAATGATGGTATCGTATATGTATACCAATCTTACTGCACCTGGAGTAAGCCGGGGGCTCAGTCAATATTAAGCCCCTTGTCGCTATTATGCGTCTTGACTGCACCTAAAGACCCTTAAAGGGCTGACCTGTGACCTCATGTTCATATATGGGGATGTCCTTCCCCCTCCCATTGCCATCACTATGCATGGAGTGGCGACACCCCTCTGTACGGAGTGCCTGAGAAGAGATCACGTACATATTCCAGCCTAGTGGTACTAAGAACAATATTTCGCTATGACTTCTACAAAAATTTCCCACAGCAACCCCAATTCTGGCAGCCAGCAAAACGCGACTCCACGCCCCAGATTCAATTCCTTAACTACATCAGATAGGCTAAGAGAAGGTTCGAAGCCGCCGATATTCCCGATGGGAGGCAATATTCGAAAAGGGCGAAGATCGGTATTCAAAGAAGTAGGGCTGGTAGAGGAGGAACAAGAAAGTCAACAGGATATGACGTGCGAAGAGAGCGAGCCAAGTGAGAGAATAGAACCGGCTTCAGAACCAACATCGCCAATTGAAAGGAAGACTTCTGATAGAGAAGATTCACCAAAACGAATATCTAACTGGTTATCTAAGTTGGCACCGGCGAGGCGCCCCAGGATCAAAACAGCTTCCAGTGCGCCACCTCCCACCACCGCAGGGCTGCATAGGCTCTCCATGATCGCTCTGCTTATCGCAATTGTTCTTCCTACTATTAGTTATAATAACGGCCGTAAGAAGGTTGAGATTAGCGGCGCAGACGCAGGCGTGATCAACCCGACTCGGAGCGCCGTCCTCGAAGGCCGCGACAACAGTCCCACTAACGTCTGTACGAGATGGGCTGGACAAAGTAAGGTCGCATGGTTCTCTTACAGCTGAGCTATTATGAGCTAACTTGGGCTAGGCGCTATAATCAATGGAACCGTCTACTTCTACGGCGGCCGGTCAAAGACTAATGGCGATCAGCAAGCAAATACGTGGAGTAAGTGGAACGTTTTGGAAGCTATAGCGACTCTTGCTAACTCAGCATATAGATAACGACTTCCTTGCCCTCGATCTCACTAAGTCGTGGGATATTAGTTCGCCAGCTCTGACTGGCCTCCCTCGGCCGTCCGGCCCCCCTGCTGTATCGCTCGGCTATCTTTGGAACGACCTAGAACGTCTATACCTGTATGGTGGTGAATTTTCCGATAATCCTGTTGAACAGCCATCACCGGTCTCTACATGGATGTACGACGTTGCTTCGTCGACGTGGACGGAGTTTCAAAATCCGAAGACGTCGGCTGGTAACTTCTCGGACCCCGAAGGCGTCGCGATCCAGCGTGCTGCAGAAGGTGCTGGAATCTCCGTGCCGGAGCTTGGTATTAGCTGGTATTTCGGTGGCCATCTCGACTGGGCCACTACACCGGGCTGGTCGAACCAGATTGGACGTGTCTACCTGAAGAGCCTTCTTGAGTTCACGCACCCGGGCTACGCTAACTCCGGGGTCGACTCACTGCGCTCTTCTGGCGCACCCACCGGAGGCGCGTATCGCAATATCACGTGGGGTGGTATTCAAAATCAAGATGGATTCACTGAACGAGCCGACGGTGTTCTCGTCTACGTACCCGGATGGGGACCTAGCGGCATACTGCTCGGTCTCGGTGGAGGAGTTGTCGGAGATCATGAGACCACCGACGCATACGCCTCGATGACCACTATTGATGTTTACGACATCAAGACAAGTACCTGGTATCACCAACAGACTTCTGGTGACGCACCCCAGGTACGAGTCAATCCGTGTGCGGTTATATTCTCAGCCCCTGATGCGAGTTCGTTCAACATCTACATGTATGGAGGTCAGAATCTTCTTCCATATGGCAACCAAACCCAGTATACAGACATATGGATTCTCACCGTGCCTTCGTTCACCTGGATCAAGGTCGACACATCCACCAGTTCAGAGCCCCCAGCTCGAGCTGGCCATCAATGTGCTGCACGAGATGGCCAGATGGTTGTAATTGGTGGTTACGTCGGTACCGAGATCGCTTGCGACAGTCCCGGCATTTATAACTTCGACGCCTCGAATTTGCAATGGAAGAGCTCCTTCGACGCCGCAGACCACCCGGCCGATGATCACTCAGACAACAGTATACTTGCTGGGAGCTACGGTTATAAAGTCCCCGGCGTAGTGCAATCGGTCATAGGAGGCTCATCAGACGGCGGCGCAACAGCGACGCAGCCCGCCTCAGGGCCTGCCACAGATGGCCCTTTCAAGACTGGCACGCCGCCCGTGTTCACCGTCACACAGGCAGGCAGTACTGCCACCATAACAAACAACCCCGGAGCCACTGGTCTGGGCCCCGGCAACCCCACCTCACCACCATCAGGCGCGAACGGCGGCCTAATCGCCGCAGGTGTGATAGCAGGCCTCGCGGGCCTCGCCGCACTATACCTCGGCTTCTGCGCGTGGCTCTACCGCCGCCAAGTCGCCGCATACAAGCGGCACATGGCCGTCGCGAACCGGTACTCGGGGGCCGTCGAAGAAGACGGTGGGTTTGGCGTAGCCGGGGCCGCAGCCGCAGCAGCAGCAGGTGGCATGCGCGAGAAGCTGCGCAAGACACACCGCCGGGGATCGTCCAGCGGCTCCAGCGAGCAGTTCGGATGGGTAGGGCACCTCAGCGAGCCGAAGTGGATGTCCAGCGGAGACGAGCCGAGTCCGGGGACGTCGGGCTCGGGGACAGGGTCTGGACGGCCGCGGCCCAGCGAGGACCGCAATCCCTGGGCTTACGACGGGTACCTTGGAGGCGCGGGCAATGCGGGCGGTGTGGGCCGCTCGAAGAGCAGTGCGACGCGCAGCACGGCGAGTGGAGGGTCGGCTGAGGCGCTGCTGGATGGGCGCGAACCGAATTTTATAAGTGTGGTTCTGGGCCCGCGGCGCGCGTTGAGGGTTGTTAATGGGATGGAAGATCAACAGTAGTTTTTCTGGTCCTCGTCTTTCCCCTTTTCGCTTGGGTTGTAATACATATTATGAGGTGGAATAACAAAAGGGGTATGAGATATGAGGTGTATGATCATGTCTAGCATTCGCTTGATCTCGTTGGCGGGATGTACGATACCCAGTTTCTGCTCGTTCTATGACTTGGGGTGTTGATATTAGCACATATTGATTTATGTATAGGTACTTACCTAGGTATGAATTTCTGATAGAATGAGGAGTTTAAGATTGGAATAATAAATACAATCTTGCTAAGTTTCTTTAATGTCTCTATTATGTATCGTTAAATTCTAAGTAATATTTACAATTATATTTATAAATCCTTTTATACATATATTTAAATTAAATATAAAACATATAATAAGTCGAAAAAAAAAACGTATAATCGTAAAATAACTTTACTATAATAATAATTTATTATCGTAACTTATTAAATTTAATAATTTATATTAAATCGAATTTTAAATATTATTTTTTAATATTTTTACGTAATATATAAAAATATATAAGTTTTTATATAATATACGCGAATATTATTTTAATATTTTATATATTATTTTTTAACTTTAATAATTATTTATAACTTATTTTTTATTAATATAATTAATATATTTAAAAATTTATTTTCAAATTTATTTTATATTTTATTAATAATTTTAACGAATAATTTTAAAAAGGTAACATTTTTAAATATTATTAAAAATTTAAATTTTTTAATATAAATTTTTTCTTTAAGTAATTTTTATAAATTTTCGATAAGATTTAAATTAAACGAATATAAAAGTTAATTTATTAAAATAATTTTGTAATTTTTAACTTATTTAATTAATTAATTTATGATTAATTAAATTTTATATGTAAAAATATTATTTATTATAAATATAAAACTTTTTTTATAAATTTAAAATAATTACGGAAATAATATTATTATATTTTACGTTAAAATTATTATAAAAATTTATTAATAATATATAATTATTTTAATTAAATATATTTTATATGTAATTTTTCGTTTTAAAATGTTATAATCGTTAAAATATATATAAATGAAATTAAAATATTAAAAAAAACATTAATAAACTTAACGATAAAATATTTACATTTAATATTTATTTTTATTATAAATTATAATTAATTTATTTAAAAATATTTATCGTTATTATTAAAAAATAAGTCGAAATTAAGCTTATTTAATATTAACGTTTATAATAAAACTTATATATAAAGAATATATAATCGTTTTAATAAAAGGTTAAAAGTTAAATATTATTAAAACATCATTATTTTATATTTATTTAATAATTATTACGTTATATATTTTTAACATTTATTTTACATATAAATTAAATTAAGGGGCTTTTTTTATAATATAATATTTTATATTTATTAACGTAAATCATTTAATTACGAAACGGATATATATTAATATTAAAAAATAATTATTAATATTTATTTTAAAAAAAAGATATCATTTCGAATCGACTTAAATGAGGAAGATTTTAATAATATTATTAATTATTAATTTTTAAAGGGTTAAATTAATAATGAAGTTATAGGAAATATAATTTTAAATATAATAATAATAATTTTATCATTTAATAATTCGGTAATGATATTAAAATTAAAGTTCGATAAGGAAATAGTAAAAATTTAAATTAAGAACTTAAGGAAATAAAAGATTAAATAATTAATTACTTTAAGGAATAAGATAATATTATTTATAAATAATAAAGAAATTATCATTAAGATAAAATAACCTTATAATAAAAGTTTAATTAAATATAAAATATCTTTATTTAATATTTTATATAAAGAAAAAAAAGATAATAATGATATGGAATTAATAACTTTCTTAAATAATTTTAAAATTAGGTTTTTATTTAATAATTATAAGATAAATAAAGAAAAAACCTTATATATAATTATATATTTAAAAGGAATAATAATAAAGTAATGGTAAAGATATATTATAAATATTATTAAAAAATTAGAAAATATCTTTTAATTAAAGATAAAAAGTTAATTATATAACTTAATAAGAAATAAAGATTTATAAGTATTTAATGCCTTTATAATAATATAAAAGTTATGTTAAAGATTAATAAAAAGGTTTAACACATTTTTAAAATAATTTAAAATTATCGAAATAAAGGATTTAAAGTAATATTTGGAAAGAAATAAAGTGTTAAACTTATTAATTAAATTAAATCTAAAATTAAGAAATAAATATTTAAAGGGGTTTTTATTAAAAATCTAAAATAAGTTTAAAAATAAGGTATAATTATTTAAGATTATTTTAAAAAGATAACGTAAAAATTATTAAAACCTATCTCAAAATATAATTAAAGAAAAGAATAATTTTATAACTTTATAATAAATTATTAACTTAAATATAATTAAAATTAAAAAAGAATTTAATTAAAGTTAAGAATTAATATCGTTTAATAATAAAAACGTAAAAACTTCATAAAAATTAAATAATTATCTTAATTATAAAAAAAAAAGATATTATAAGTTTAATTACCTTAAAATTTAATATTTTAAATGTAAAAAATTCGATTATTTTATATTAAAGTATTTATAATAAAATAATATTAACTATATATTTAACGTAAATAAAACCTTTCTCGAAATAAAAAAAATAAAAAACTTATAATAAAATAAGGATCTTTTATATAACCGGTTTAAAATAATAATACTTTATGAAAAAGGTAAATTTAACTTTTTAAAAGTTTTGTTAATTCGTTTATTTTATTCGTGTTAAAGTTAAAAAGGAAATTATAACTTTATATTAATTATAAAGTATTAAATTAAATAATTTATAAAGATTATATAACTCTTTTATTAATTAATAAAATATTAAATCGTTTAATAAAAGTCATTTTATTTATAAAACTTGAATTAAAAAATGTATATTATCGGTTTAAAATTAAGAAAAAGGATAAATAGAAAATTATATTTAAGATGAAATATAGTTATTTCGAATATTTAATAATATCGTTTAGCTTTTTTAATGTATTAGTTACGTTTTAAAATTATATTAATAAAATATTATCGGGGTTAATAAATATAATTTATATTATATATTTAGATAATATTTTAATTTATTTTAACAATAAGATATTATATTTATAATATATTTAAAATATATTTGAAAGATTAAAAGAGTAAAAGCTTTATGTTAATTTAATAAAATATAAGTTTTATATAAAGGAAATAACTTTTTTAAGGTTTATAATAACGTTAAAAAATATTAAAATAAATAAAGAAAAAGTGTTAATAATATTAAAATAACCGATACTTTATAATATATATAAAATATAAATATTCTTAAACTTCATTAAATTTTATAAAAAGTTTATTAAGGGGTATTTTAAGATAATAACTTTATTAATGGAGTTTTTAAAAAGGAAGTTATTATTATACTTTAAATTATTAATGAAAATATTAAAGGTATTTATGAAATTAAGGTTATTATTTTTAAAAGTGTTTATTTTAAAATATTTTAATATTTAATTACCTATTAAAATAAAAATTAACACATTATAATAAATCGTTAATATGGTATTATTATAATTATATAAGGAGAAATGACACTTAATAACCTTTATATTTAAGAAATTATATAATAATAAAATATATTATATTATACTTAATATTAAGATATTAATTATAATTAACACTTTTAAAAAATGGAAATATTATCTTATATATTTTAAAGAAAAAGTAAACATATTAACAAATTACTTAAATTTATAATATATTATATTAAAGTTAAAATTAAATAATTAATAAGTAAAATGAATAAAAATCTTAATTAATTTTAATTTTTAAATAATATATAAACCTGGGAACTTTAACTTAACCAATAATATATCATATTAATTAAATTATAAAAATGTTAAAAAGAAGATTAAAGTTTATAAAAACGTTTTATTAAGGTTTTAAAAAAAGTTTCAAAATAGTTAAAAAAGTTATAACATAATAATAAATAATCTTAAAACGTTAAATAATAAAGTAATTATAAGAATGTATACTTTATTATTAAAATATTAAAATAAGATATAAAAGGTATTACTAAGGTTTTTAAAGATGTTTAAGAATAATTAAGAAGTTTTTAAAATTTAAAAAAGTAATGAATATATTAAAGATTAAAAATAGGATATTTATAAATATAATGTGGTTAAGGTAACAATAATAAAAGGGGATATATTAAATTAACCCTTTTTAAAGAAAATGAAAGAAAAATAAAAAAAAAACCCTTTTATTATTAAAGAAAAATAATATATAAAACGATTTAATTATAATCTTATACTACCTATATAAAAGATTAATAAAAAAGGTTTATTTAAATATAAAAATTGAATATATATATTAGTAATGATAAAAGGAAAGTTATTATATAATTATTATAATATATTTTTATTAAATTATTAAAAAGTAATAAAGATAATATTAAAATTAATGGAATATTATTATTAAGATAAGTTAAAAAATAACGTAAAAAGCTATATAAATAATTACGTTATTTATTAAAAGATAAAAATGAAATAATATTTACTTTATAATAAGTTAAATTCATTACTTATATTAAAAGGTTTAAGAAAAAAAATATTCTTAAATTTTATTATTAGATTTTCCGAAATTATCACGTCGAATAATTATTATTATAATAATATCTTAATTATTATTAATTAATTTTCGAAATATACGTTATATATAATAATCATAAAGGATTTAATTATTAACGGTTTTATTGATATATTTTTTATAAAAATCTTCCCGTAAATAAGATTTTTAAAAAGGATAATATTAAATAAAGAATCTTTATTTATAAGTAAATTTTAATCTACATTATATTATTGTTTAATAATAAAAAAATGGTTAAATATTATTTATTACCCTTAAATAAACAAGTAAATAAAAAGGTAAAATTAAAATTTAAAATATTATTTACAAGCCTTTTATAATTATAAATAATTTAATTAAGTAAAAAAGCTTATTTTAATAAAATAAATATATAATATTTTAATCCATTTAACATATAAATAAATATTAATATATTTATATATAAGGTTTATATTAAAGGGATTTAACAACTTAATAACATTAATTTTAAACCGAAATATAATTAAAGATGTAAAATTAATAAATAAGATTTATTAAAATAAAGAAAAAATAATAACATTATTATATAACTTTAATAAAATATATATGAAATAATATAATAAAGATAAGTTATAAAAAACGTTTAATAAAAGTGATTAAATTATGGTTTCCATAAAAAATATAAATTAAAAATGGCTTAATAAAAAGTTAATAAATAAATATTTAAACTTTTTAAGATAAAAAAAGTTATAAATTATTATTAAATGATATATAAGTTTAAATTATCGTTAAAATATAAGATATATAATATATTTAACGTAAATACTTTAAAATTATTTATATTTAAATTTAATAAAATTTTAATAAAATAAGGAATAAACTTTAATAAAAATAATATATATAATATAATGTTAAATAAATAAGGTTTATTAATACGATAAAACTTAAGTTGTTATATAATATATAATGATAAATAATTAATTCATTATGTGTATATATTTTTAAGAAGAAAATTTAAATATAAAAATGGGAGTTTATATAATATTATGCGAAATATAAACCACACTTACGTAATCGGTTATGTAACCCCATTTTTAACATATGAAAATAATTTTAAATTATAAAAATAAAGGTAAAAATAAATAATATTTTATTAAATAATTAAGATTTGGTAATAAAAACGACTTATAAGAATTAGTTTTAAAGGTATTTAATAATATAAAAAAAGTTTACGAAAAACGCCTTAAAAATAAAAATAATATTATTTATACGAGAATTAATATATAAAATATAATGTTAATATATTAGTAATTTATTAACCATTTATTATTTTAAATTATTTATCGAAAAAATATAATGGTTATTAATAAAATTATAAGGTTTTTTAAGTTTAAAAAGTTTTAAAAAACTTATAAAACCTAAAGAATTAATAAAATTAATAAAATCGATAAAACCGAAAAGATTAAAAATAATTATATTATTAATAAAAGTTTATAAAATTAACGTAAAAAAATAATAAAGTAAGGAAAATTTAAATAAAAGAAATATATTATAATAAAATGCTTAATTAATTAATTAATATCTTTAAAAAAACTAATAAAATTATTATAAAATATATATAATTCCATTTTAAAAGATTAAAAAACTTTTTATATAACCTTATTAATTTTGAATATTTATTCATTATAATTTTATTACCACTCTTTTTTTTTAAAAAAGTTAAATAATATTAATATTCCAATCGTTATATTTTATTTATATTATAATTATTCTTAATAACTTATAAAACTTTTTATAAAATTAATTATATCGTTTTAATAATTTCTTCGAAATTAATTAATTATAAAATAATAGAAAAATTAAGAAAAATTTATAATATAATTATTAATATTAACCTTAAAAATAATATAAAAAATATAAACCGACATTTTATTATTTAATAAAAATTAAATTATATTAAATTAATAATTATATAATAATAATATAAAATAAAGAACTTATAAGTTTATAAAGTTTTTTATATATATAATATTTATAATATTTATTAAAACCATTTAAAAAAAGTTAATTAAATCACATATTAAAAGAATTAAAAGATTATTTTACTTTTTATCTTAACGTAATTATAATTAATAAACTTATTTTCACATTAATTAATTATATAATATATATAACGTTAATATATTTTAAAATAAAATTTTTATTTATTAATTATAACGTTATAATAAAGAATTAAGAAATAAAATGATAAATAAATAATATAAGAAAAATTCATATTATTATAAAAAGAAGAAATAAAATAAAAATATAATAAAAGTTTAATAATTTTATATAAATAATTATAAGTTAAAGAAATAAAAAAATTATATATAAGAATAAATATATTATTCATAACGATAATAACGTTTATAATAAAAAACGTTTAATATGAATAAAAAAGTAAAAAATAATTATTAACATATATTAACCTTATTATAAAAACTTAATAAATTAATAATTTTTAAAGATAAAAATATAATAATAAAAAATAACTTTATTAAAAGATAAATTAAAATTAAACCCATTTAATATTAATATTTATAATAAAACTTATATATAAAAAACATATAATCATTTTAATAAAAAGTTAAAAATTAAACGTTATTAAAATATCATTATTTTATATTTATTTAATAATTATCACGTTATATATTTTTAATATTCACTTTATATATAAATTAAATTAAAAAGTTTTTTTGTAAGAAAAGTTTTTTAATTTAATTTATATGTAAAATGAATGTTAAAAATATATAACGTGGTAATTATTAAGTAAATATAAAGTAATAATGTTTTAATAATGTTTAATTTTTAATTTTTTATTAAGATGGTTACATGCTTTTTATATATAAGTTTTATTATAAGCATTAATATTAAATAAGTTTAATTTTAATTTATCTTTTAATAAAATTATTTTTTATTATTATATTTTTATTTTTAAAAATTATTAATTTATTAAGTTTTTATAGTAAAGTTAATATATATTAATAATTATTTTTTGCTTTTTTATTCACGTTAAGCGTTTTTTATTATAAACGTTATTATTATTATAAATAATATATTTATTTTTATATATAATTTTTTTATTTCTTTAGTTTGTGGTTATTTATATAAAACCATTAAACCTTTGTTATATTCTCGTTTTATTTCTTCTTTTTATAATAATATAAATTTTTTTTATATTATTTATTTATCATTTCATTTCTTAATTTTTTATTATAACGTTATGATTAATAAATAAGAGTTTTATTTTAAAATGTATTAATATTATGCATATCGTATAATTAATTAATATAAAGATAAACTTATTAATTATAATTATATTAAGGTAAAAAGTAAGGTAATCTTTTAGTTTCTTTGATATATAATTTAATTAATTTTTCTTAAATGGTTTTAATAAATATTATAAATATTATATATATAAAAAACTTTATAAACTTATAAATTTTTGATTTTATGTTATTATTATATAATTATTAATTTAATATAATTTAATTTCCACCGGATAATAAAATATCGGCTTATGTTTTTTATATTATTTTTAAGGTTAATATTAATAATTATATTATAAATTTTTTTTAATTTTTTTATTATCTTATAATTAATTAGTTTCGAAAAAGTTATTAAAGCAGCATAATTAATTTTATAGAAGGTTTTATAAGTTATTAAGAATAATTATAATATAAATAAAACGTAATGATTAAAATATTAATATTATTTAACTTTTAAAGAGAAAAAATGATAATAAAATTATAATAAATAAATATTTAAAGTTAATAAAATTATATAAAAGGTTTTTTAATCTTTTAAAACGGAATTATATATATTTTATAATAACTTTATTTGATTTTTTTAAAGATATTAATTAATTAATTAAATATTTTATTACAATATATTTCTTTTATTTAAGTTTCTTTTACCTTATTATTTCTTTACGTTAACTTTATAAGTTTTTATTAGTGATGTGGTTATTTTTAATTTTTTTAATTTTATCGATTTTATCGATTTTACCAGTTTTGTTAATTCTTTAAGTTTTATAAGTTTTTTAAGATTTTTTAAACTTAAAAAGCTTTATAATTTTATTAATGGTTATTATATTTTTTTAATAAATAATTTGGAATGGTAAATAGTTAATAAGTTGTTAATATATTAACGTTATATTTTATGTATTAATTCTTATATAAATGATGTTATTTTTATTTTTAAGGCATTTTTCGTAAGCTTTTTTTACGTTATTAAATACCTTTAAAGTTAGTTTTTATAAATTATCTTTATTATTAAATCTTAATTATTTAATAAGATATTATTTATTTTTACTTTTATTTTTATAATTTAAAATTATTTTTATATTATATATATTATCTTTATTAAGGTTTATTCCTTATTTTATTAAAATTTTATTAAGTTTAAATATGAATAATTTTAAGGTGTTTATATTAAACATATTATATATTTTATATTTTAATGATAATTTAAGTTTATACATTATTTAATGATAATTTATAATTTTTTTTATTTCGAAAAGGTTTAAATATTTATTTGTTAATTTTTTATTAAGTTATTTTTAATTTATATTTTTTATAGAAATCATAACTTAATCATTTTTATTAAACGTTTTTTATAACTTATTTTTATTATATTATTTCGCGTATGTTTTATTGAAATTATATAATAACGTTATTATTTTTTCTTTATTTTAATGGATTTTATTTATTAATTATGAGAAAAGCCTTTTAATTTAATTTATACGTAAAGTGAATGCCAGAAATATATAACGTAATAACTATTAAATAAATATAAGGTAATAATGTTTTAATAATGTTTAACCTTTAACCTTTTATCGAAATAATTACGTGCTTTTTATATATAAGTTTTATTATAAACGTTAATATTAAATAAGTTTAATCCCGACTTATCCCTTAATAAAATTACCCCTTACCATCATATTTTTATTTTTAAAAGCCGTTAATTCGTTAAGTTTTTACGGTAAAGTTAATACGTATTAATAGTTATCTTTTACCTCTTTATTTACGTTAAGTGCTTTTTATCGTAAACGTTATTATCGTTACGAATAATATGTTTATTCTCGTATATAATCTTTTTATTTCCTTAACTCGTAGCTATTTATATAAAACTATCGGATCTTTATTATATCCTCGTTTTATTTCTTCCTTTTATAATAATACGAATCCTTTTTATATTATTTATTTACCGATTCATTTCTTAATTCTTTATTACGATATTATAATTAATAAATAAAAGCCCCGTCCCGAAATATATTAACGTTATGCGTATTATATAATTAATTAACGTAAAAATAAACTTGTTAATTATAATTACGTTAAGGTAAAAGGTAAAATAATCCTTTAACTTTTTTAATATGTAATTTAATTAACTTTTTTTAAATGGTTTTAATAAATGTTATAAATATTATATATATAAAAAATCTTATAAACTTATAAATTCTTAATTTTATATTATCATTATATAATTGCTAATTTAATATAACTTAATTTTTATTAAATAATAAAACGTCGGCCCGCATTTTTTATATTATCCTTAAAATTAATGCCGGTAATTATATTATAAATTTTTCCCGATTTTTTTATTATTTTATAATTAATTAACTTCAAAGAAGTTATTAAAACGGCATAATTAATTTTACGAAAAACTTTATAAGTTATTAAAAATAATCGTAATATAAATAGAACATAACGGTTAAAACATTAACATTACTTAACCTTCGAAAAGAAAAAGTGGAAATAAACCTATAATAAATAAATATTTAAAACTAATAAAGTTACGTAAAAAGTTTTTTAATCTTTCGGAATAAAGTTATATATATTTCATAATAACTTTATTAATTTCTTTAAAATATTAACCGGTTAATTAAATATCTTATTACGATATATTCTTTTTATTTAAATTTTCTTTACTTCATTATTATCTCGCATTAATTTTATAAGCTTTTATTAATGGTGTAATTATCTTTGGTTTTCCCGGTTTTACCGGCTTTATTAATTTTATCGATCTTTTAGGTTTTATAAATTTTCCGAAACCTTTTAAGCTTAAAAACCCTCGTAATTTTACTGGTAACTATTATATCTTTTTAATAAATAATCCAGAATGATAAATGGTTAATAAAACGTTAATATATTAACGTTATGTTTTATATATTAATTCTCGTATAAATGACGTTATTTTTATTTTTAAGGCATTTTTCGTAAGCTTTTTTTACATTATTAAATATTCTCGAAACCGGTTCTTATAAATCATTTTCGCTACCAAATTTTAACCATTTAATAAAATATTATTTATTTTTACCTTTACCTTTATAATTTAAAATTACTTTTATATCATATATATCGTTTTTATTAAAGCTTATTTCCTATTTTATTAAAACCTTATTAAATTTAAATATAAACGGCTTTAAAATATTTATGTTAAATATATTATATATCTTATATCTTAGCGGTAATTTAAGCTTATATATTATTCGATAATGATTTATAACCTTTTTTATTTCGAAAAGGTTTAAATATTTATTTATTAACTTTTTATTAAATCGTTTTTAATTTATATTCTTTATAAAAACCATAACTTAATCACTTTTATTAAACATTTTTTATAACTTATCTTTATTATATTATTTCGCGTATATTTTATTAAAATTATGTAATAATATTGCCGCTTTTTCCTTATCTTAATGGATTTTATTTATTAATTTTACGCTTTTAATTACATTTTAGCTTAAAATTAATATTGTTAAATTATTAAATCTTTTCGACGTAAACTTTATATATAAATATATTGATATTTATTTATATATTAAGTGGATTAAAGTATTATATACTTATTTTATTAATATAAGCTTTTTTATTTAATTGGATTATTCGTGGTTATAAAAGGTTCGTAAGTAATATTTTAAGTTTTAATTTTACCTTTCCATTTACTTATTCGTTTAAAAGTGATAAGCGATATTTAACCGCTTTTTTATTATTAAGCGGTAATATAATATAAATTAAAATTTATTTATAAATAAGGATTTTTTATTTAATATTATCTTTTTTAAGAATCTTATTTACGAGAAAACTTTTATAAAGAATATATTAACGAGGCCATTAATGGTTAAATCTTTTATAACCGTTATATATAATATATATTTCGAAAAATGATTAATAATGATTAAGATGTTATCGTAATAATAGTTACTTTACGTGATAACTTTAAGGAATCCGGTAATAAAATTTAAGGATATTTTTTTTCTTAAGCTTTTTAATATAAATAATAAACTTAATTCGCCGTAAGGTAAATATTATCTTACTTTTATCTTTTAATAAATAACGTAATTACTTATATAATTTTTTACGTTATTTCTTAATTTATTTTGATAATAACATTCCGTTAATTTTAATATCGTCTTTATTATCCCTTAATAATTTAATAAAGATGCGTCGTAATAATTATATAATAATTTTCCCTTTATCGTTATTAATATATATATTCGGTTTTTATATTTAAATAAGCTTTCCTCGGTAATTTTTTACATAAGTAATATAAGGTTATAATTAAACCATTTTATATGCTATTTTTCTTTAATAATAAAAAGGTTTTTTTCTTATTTTTTTTTAATTTTTTCTAAAAAAGATTAGCTTAATATATCCCCCTTTATTATTATTACCTTAACCACGTTATATTTACGAATATCCCATTTTTAACCTTTAATATATTTATTATCTTCTTAAATTTTAAAAACCTTTTAATTATTTTTAAACGTTTTTAAAAACTTCGGTAATACCTTTTAAATTTTACCTTAATATTTCGATAATAAAATACGTATTTTTATAATTGCTTCATTATTCAACATTTTAAAGTTATTTATTATTACGTTATAACTTTTTTAATTATTCTAAAACCTTTTTTAAAACTTTAATAAAATGTCTTTACGAACCTTAATCTTCCCTTTAACATTTTTATAATTTAATTAACGCGATATATTATTAATTAAGTTAAAACTCCCGGGTTTATATATTATTTAAAAATTAAAGTTAATTAAGGTTTTTATTTATTTTACATACCGGTTATTTAGTTTTAATTTTAATATAATATATTATAAATTTAAATAATCCGTTAATATGTTTACTTTTTCCTTAAAATATATAAAATAATACCTTTATTTCTTAAAAACGTTAATTATAATTAATATTTCGACATTAAATATGACGTAATATACCTTATTATCACGTAATTTTTTAAATATAAAAGTTATTAAGTATTATTTCTCCTTATATAGTTATAATAATATCACGTTAATGGTTTATTATAATATGTTAATCTTTACTTTAATAAATAATTAAATATCGAAATGTTTTAAGATAAACACTTTCGAGAATAATAACCTTAATTTTATAAATGCTTTTAATGTTTTTATTAATAATTCAAAATATAATGGTAACTTCCTTTTTAAAAACTTTGTTAATGAGGCCGTTATTTTAAAATATCTTTTAATAAATCTTTTATAAAACTTGGCGAAGTTTAGAAATATTTATATTTTATATATATTATAAAGTATCAATTATTTTAATATTGCCGATACTTTTTCTTTATTTATTTTAATGCTTTTTAACGTTATTATAAACTTTAAGAAGGTTATTTCTTTTATATAAAATTTACATTTTATTAAGTTAACGTAAAGTTTCCATTTCTTTAATTTTTCGAATATATTTTAAATATGTTATAAATATAATATCTTATTGTTAAAATAAATTAAGATATTATTTAAGTATATAATATAGATTATATTTATTAACCTTAATAAAACTTTATTAATATAATTTTAAAACGTGGTTAACGTGTTAAAAAAGTTAAATGGCATTATTAAATATTCGAAATAACCATATTTCGTCTTAAATATAATCTTTTATTTATCTTTTTTCTTAATCTTAAACCGGTAATATATATTTTTTAAATCGAACTTCGTAAATAAGGTAACTTTTACTAAATAATTTAATATTTTATTAATTAATGGGAAAGTTATATGGTTTTTATAAGTTATTTAATTTAATGTTTTATAATCGACATAAAGTTGTAATTTCCTTTTTAACTTTAATATGAATAAAATAAACGAATTAACGAAATTCTTAAAAGGTTAAATTTACCTTTTTCGTAAAATATTATTAATATATTCCTTTAAAACTTTTAATTTTACTTCGATTAATAAGTATATAAGTTTATAAAATAATTACTTACCGGCTTTAAAATTAATAATATAATCTTAATCTTAATATTTAAGTAAAATAAATATTTTATTAATATCGAATATATTTATAAAGTTATTATAAATTAAAAATAAAGTAAATATTATATCGTCGTTATTATGTTAAAAGATAAAATATCTTCTTTTTAAATCTTTTTCCCTTTATATTAAGGTTATCATTAAAGTTATTGCTTTATTAAAATTTTATAATACTTTCGCTATTTTTTTACGTTTATTTATTAAAGAAATATTTCCTTCCTTTATACGATAATATTATTAATAACTTTAACCTTTAAATATAACGTTTACGTTATTAATTTAAAGCAACTTTAAGAAAACGTTATATTTAAAGTTTTAATTAATAACCTTAACCATGTAAGGGATTTATTATTTAAGCCTTTAATTATTTTAAACTTTTATAATAATTAATAATTTCCTTAACGTCTTTCCTTTTTTATATAAATTTTTTACTTGGTTATTTATTTATAAATTCTGGAACGAGTTTATTATTATGTATTTATTAACGATTATATTATAATCGGATTTTATATTAATAAAGACCTTTAAATTAAGCCATTATTTTCTTATTTATAACCTTATTATCGTTTTAAACCGGTTACGTAAAAAGTCCTTATTTTATTATAAGTTCTTTATTTCTTTCGTCCCGAAAAGGGTTTTATTTATGTTTAACGCATAATTAATATTATCTTATTATAAACACTTTAATATAAAATAATCGAATTCTTTATATTTAAAATATTAAATTTTAAGGTAATTAAACTTATGGTATTTTTTTTCTTTATAATTAAAGCAGCCGTTTAACTTTTATAAAACTTTTACGTTCTTATTATTAAATGGTATTAATTCCCGGCTTTAATTAAATTTTCTTTTAATTTTAATTATATTTAAATTAATGATTTATTATAAAGCCGTAAGATTTTTTTTTTTAATTATATCTTAAAATAAGTTTTAATGGTTTTTATATTACCTTTTTAAAATAATTTCGAATAATTACGCTTTACTTTCGAACTCGTTTTAGATTTTTAATAAAAACCCTTTCAAATATTCGTTTCTTAATTCCGGATTTAATTTAATTAATAAGTTTAATACTTTATTTCTTTCCAAATATTATTTCGAGTCTTTTATTTCGATAGTTTCGAATCGTTTTAAAAATACGTTAAACTTTTCCATTAATCTTTAATATAATTCTTATATCGTTATAAAAATATTAAGTGTTTATAAATTTTTATTTCTTATTAAGTTACGTAATTAATTTTTCATTTTTAATTAAGGGATATTTTCCAACTTTTTAACCATGTTTATAATATATTTTTATTATCGCTTTATTATCATTCCTTTTAAGCATGTGGTTATATATAAGGTTTTTTCTTTATTTATTTTATAATTATTAAGCGGAAATTTAACTTTAAAACCATTTAAGAAAGTCATTAATTTAATACCGTTATTATCTTTTTCTCTTTTATATAAAATATTAAGTAAAGATATTTTATATTTAATTAAGTTTTTATTATAAGATTATTTCGTTTTAATAACGATTTTTTCATCGTTCACGAGTAATATTATCCCATTCTTTAAGGCAATTAATTATTCGATTTTTTATTTCCTTAAATTTTTAACTTAAATTTTTACTATCTCCTTATTAAACTTTACCTTTAACATTATTATTAAATCATTAAATAGTAAAGTTATCATTATTATACTTAAAATTATACTTCCCGTAACTTTATTATTAATTTAACCTTTCGAAAGTTAATAATTAATGGTATTATTAAAATCTTCTTTATTTAAGTTAGCTCGGAACGATATTTTTTCTCTAAAATAAATATTAACGATCATTTTTTAATATTAATACATATCCGTTTTATAATTAAACGGTTTATATTAATAAATATAAAACATTATATTATAAGAAAAGCTTTTTAATTTAATTTATACATAAAGTGAATGTTAAAAACATATAACGTAATAATTATTAAGTAAATATAAAGTAATAATGTTTTAATAATGTTTAACTTTTAACCTTTTATCGAAACGGTTACGTGCTTCTTATATATGAGTTTTATTATAAGCGTTAATATTAAATGGGCTTAATCCCGACTTATTTCTTAACATTAATTTTATATTTTTAATTATATTTTAATTTAAGATTAATATTGTTAAGTTATTAAATCTTTTTAATATAAACTTTATATATAAATATATTAATATTTATTTATATATTAAGTAAATTAAGATATTATATATTTATTTTATTAAAGTAAATTTTTTTATTTAATTAAATTATTTATAATTATAAAAGGTTTATAAGTAATATTTTAAGTTTTAATTTTACCTTTTTATTTATTTATTTATTTAAAGGTGGTAAGTAATATTTAATTATTTTTTTATTGTTAAGTAATAATATAATATGGATTAAAATTTACTTATAAATAAAGATTTTTTATTTGATATTATTTTTTCTAAGAATTTTATTTATAAGAAAATTTTTATAAAGAATATATTAATGAAATCGTTAATGGTTAAATTTTTTATAATCATTATATATAATATATATTTCGAAAATTAGTTAATAATAATTAAGATGTTATCATAATAATGGTTATTTAACATGGTGATTTTAAGGAATTTAATGATAAAATTTAAGGATATTTTTTTCTTAAGTTTTTTAATATAAATAACGAATTTAATTTATTATAAGGTAAATATTGTTTTATTTTTATCTTTTAATAGATAATGTAATTATTTATATAGTTTTTTACGTCGTTTTTTAACTTATTTTAATAATAACATTTTGTTAATTTTAATATTATCTTTATTACTTTTTAATAACTTAATAAAAATATATTATGGTAATTATATAATAGTTTTCTTTTCATTATTATTAATATATATATTTGGTTTTTATATTTAAGTAAACTTTCTTTATTAATCTTTTACATGGGTAATATAAAGTTATGGTTAAACCGTTTTATATGTTATTTTTTATTAATAATAAAAGGGTTTTTTTCTTATTTCTTTTTTATTTTTTTTTAAAAAGGGTTAATTTAATATATCCTTTTTTATTATTATTATTTTAATTATGCCACATTTATAAATACCCCGTTTTTAATTTTTAATATATTTATTACTTTTTTAAATTTTAAAAATTTCCTAATTATTCTTAAATATTTTTAAAAATTTTAATAATACTTTTTATATTTTATTTTAATATTTCGATAATAAGGTATATATTTTTATAATTACTTTATTATTTAACGTTTTAAAGTTACTTATTATTATGTTATAATTTTTTTAATTATCTTAAAACTTTTTTTAAAACTTTAGTAAAATGTTTTTATAAATTTTAATTCTTTTTTCCATATTTTCATAATTTAGTTAATATAATATATCATTGGTTAAGTTAAAGCTCTTAAGTTTATATATTATTTAAAAGTTAAAATTAATTAAGGTTTTTATTTATCTTATTTATTGATTATTTAATTTTAGTTTTAATATAATATATTATAAATTTAGGTAATCCATTAATATATTTACTTTTTCTTTAAAATATATAAGGTAATATTTTCATTTTTTAAAAACGTTAATTATAATTAACATCTTAACATTAAGTATAACGTAATATATTTTATTATTACGTAGTTTTTTAAATATAAAGGTCATTAAGTGTCATTTTCTTTTATATAATTATAATAATATTATGTTAATGATTTATTATAATATATTAATCTTTACTTTAATAAATAATTAAATATTAAAATATTTTAAGATAAGCGTTTTTAAAAATAATAGCTTTAATTTTATAAACGTTTTTAATACTTTCATTAATAACTTAAAGCGTAACGGTAACTTTTTTTTAAAAAATTTCGTTAATAAAGTTATTATCTTAAAATATCCCTTAATAAACCTTTTATAAAACTTAGTAAAATTTAAGAATATTTATATTTTATATACGTTATAAAGTATTAACTATTTTAATATTATCGATATTTTTTCTTTATTTATTTTAATATTTTTTAACGTTATTACGAACTTTAAAAAGGTTATTTCCTTTATATAAAACTTACATTTTATTAAGTTAACATAAAACTTCCATTCTTTTAATCTTTTAAACATATTTCAAATATATTATAAATATAATATCTTATCGTTAAAATAAATCAAGATATCATTTAAATATATAATATAAATTATATTTACCAACTTTAATAATACCTTATTAATATAATTTTAAAATGTGGCCGACGCGTTAAAAAGGTTAAATAACATCATTAAATATTCGAAGTGATTATATTTCGTTTTAAATATGGTTTTTTATTCGTTCCTTTTCTTAATTTTAAATCGGTAATATGTATTTTTTAAATTAAACTTCGTAAATAAAATAACTTTTACCAAATAATTTAATATTTCATTAATTAATAAGAAAGTTATATAATCTTTATAAATTACTTAATTTAACGTTTTATAATTAATATAAAGTTATAATTTCCTTTTTAATTTTAACATAAATAAAATAGGTAAATTAATGGAGTTTTTAAAAAGTCGAATCTACCTTTTTTATAAAATATTATCGATATATTCTTTTAAAGTTTCCAATTTTACTTTAGTTAATAAATATATAAATTTATAAGATAATTATTTACCAACTTTAAAATCGATAATATAATCTTAATCTTAATATTTAAATAAGATAAATACTTTATTAATATTAAATATATTTATAAAATCATTATAAGTTAAAGATAAAATAAATCTTATATTATTATTACTTCGTTAAAAGATAAAATATTTTCTTCTTAAACTTTTTTCTTTTTATATTAAAGTTACCATTAAAGTTACCACTTTATTAAAATCTCGTAATGCTTTTATTATTTCTTTATACCTATTTATTAAAAAAATATTTCCTTCTTTTATATGGTAATATTATTAACGGTTTCGGCTTTTAAATATAACGTTTACGTTATTAACTTAAAGCAACTTTAAGAAAACGTTATATTTAAAGTTTTAATTAATAACCTTAATTATATAAAAGGTTTATTATTTAAACCTTTAATTATTTTAAGCTTTTATAATAATTAATAACTTCTTTAATATCTTTCTTTCTTTATATAAGTTTTTTATTTAATTACTTATTTATAAACTTTATAACGAATTTATTATTATATATTTATTAACGATTATATTATAATTAAATCTTATATTAATAAAAGCCTTTAAATTAAATTATTATCTTTTTATTTATAATCTTATTATCGTTTTAAACCGGTTACGTAAAAAGTCCCCATTTTATTATAAATTTTTTACTTTTCTCGTCCCGAAAAAAGTTTTATTTATATTAAATATATAGTTAATATTATTTTATTATAAATACCTTAATATAAAATAACCGAATTTTTTATATTTAAAATATTAAATTTTAAGGCAATTAAACTTATAATATCCCTTTTCTTTATAATTAAAGTAATCGTTTAATTCTTATAAAACCTTTACGTTTTTATTATTAAATAATATTAATTCCTAACTTTAATTAAATTCTTTCTTAATTTTAATTATATTTAAATTAATGATTTATTATAAAACCATAAGATTATTCTTTTCCTTAATTATATCTCGGGATAAGTTTTAATAATTTTTACGTTACTTTTTTAAGATAATTTTAAATAATTACGTCTTATTTTCAAGCTTATTTCAAATCTTTAATAGAAACCTTTTTAAGCATTTATTTCTTAATTTTAAATTTAATTTAATTAATAAGTTTAATACCTTACTTTTTTTTAAATATTATTCTAGGTCTTTTATTTTAATAATTTTAAACCATTTCAAAAATATATTAAACCTTTCCATTAATCCTTAATATAATTCTTATATTATTATAAAGGTGTTAAATATTTATAAATTTTTATTTCCCATTAAATTACGTAATTAACTTTTTATTTTTAATTAAAAGATATCTTTTAATTTTTTAATAATATTTATAATATATCTTTACCATTACTTTATTATTATTCCTTTTAAATATATAATTATATATAAAGTTTTTTTTCTATTTATTTTACAATTATTAAATGGAAATTTAACTTTAAAATCATTTAAAAAAGTTATTAATTCCGCGTTATTATCGTTTTTTTCTCTTTTATATAAAATATTAAGTAAAAATATCTTATATTTAATTAGGTTTTTATTATGAAGTTATTTCGTTTTAATGATAATTTTCTCATTATTTATAAATAATGTTATCCCATTCTTTAAAACGATTAATTACTTAATTTTTTATTTCCTTAAATTCTTAACTTAAATTTTTATTATTTTTTTATCGAACTTTAATTTTAATATTATTATTAAGTTATTAAATAATAAAGTTATTATTATTGTTAAAAGATAAATCGGGATTAAGCTTATTTAATATTAACGTTTATAATAAAACTCATATATAAAAAACACGTAACCGTTTCGATAAAAGGTTAAAAGTTAAGCATTATTAAAACATCATTACTTTATATTTATTTAATAATTACCACATTATATATTTCTGGCATTCATTTTACGTATGAATTAAATTAAGGGGTTTTTTTCATAATTATTATATTTAAAATCATATTTCTTATAACTTCATTATTAATTTAACTTTTTAAAAATTAATGGTTAATAATGTTATTAAAATTTTCTTCATTTAAATTAATTCGAAATGATATTTTTTCTTTAAAATAAATATTAATAATTATTTTTTAATATTAATATATATCCATTTTATAATTAAATAATTTATATTAATAAATATAAAACGTTATATTATAAAAAAAGCCTTTTAATTTAATTTATATATAAAATAAATATTAAAAATATATAACATAATAATTATTAAATAAATATAAAGTAATAATATTTTAATAATATTTAATTTTTAACTTTTTATTAAAACGATTATATATTCTTTATATATGAGTTTTATTATAAACGTTAATATTAAATAAGTTTAATTTTAACTTATTTTTTAACATTTTCTCATAATTATTAATATAAATAAAACTTTTTTATATATTATAAATTAAAATTTAAACATTTATTTATATATTATTATATTAATAATAATTTTTTAAAAACTTTATTATATAATATATTTTATTCCTTAAATTATATAATAATTATTATAATATATATTTTTAAATTTATTTTTAAAGTTAAATAATTAAATATAATAAAAAAGTTTTAAATAATTAATTTCTTTATATATTTTTTATCGTAATTTTTAAATTTTTTATAACGTTTTTAACCGGGACGTAATTATTTTAATTTTTAAACTTTATATTTAAAATTAATTTAATATATATTTTTTTATAAAACGTTTTTTAATTATTTTATTTTCTTAATGTTAAAGTTAATTTAATATATAATCGTAATTTTTATTTTTTTATAAAAAAAATAATGTTTTCTTAAACTTTTAAAAATCGATAATAACGTGGGAGTTATTTTTAAATATATAATGTTAATAATAAATTATATGTGAGATTAAAATTATAAGGTTAATTATACGTTTTTTTTTTCGACTTATTATAATACTTAAATGTTTTTAAACATTAGTTAACCGGGATATTCCGTTCCATTTTGTTGACTTGCTTAACTCCATAGACGTTTTCATGCTAAATTCCTTATATTTTATTCCATACGGTATATGGACAACTCTGATGCTATCAATTCTCTTTTTAGCGCATTGAGGATGCCAGAATTCAGGTCATTACTTATCCTCGTCACAAAGCGCTCAATCCAGGATACCTCTTCAGCGTCTCCGACCTCCTTCAGCCGGTCAGCCGCATCTAAGGCCAAGCACACGAGCCGCGTCCGGGTGTTCGGGCGGAGATTAGGTGGAACGTTGTGATGCATAAATTGAACAGCAGCAGAATGATCGGGGCTTAAGGGGTGGCGTAATTCCAAATGCGCCATATCTAACCGCAGTTTGAGAGGACGTCCGACACCAACGAAAGCATTGAATTGGGGAGCCGAAGGTTTCGGTTGCTCTGAAGCGAACACCGTAGAAGCCAAAGATAACCTCACCCAGATATCCTTGAAGGCTCTGGATGCTACTTGGTTCTTTTCGGGTAGTAGTTCGTTCACGCGTACCATGGCCTCGTACGAGCCATCGAGGCTTGTTTTCAGCCCAGAATACGATGTCCTTTTGTGTTTCATAATGGCGTGTAGTAGTCCGAATAGGGCGGTGAAGTGAGTATGCTTAACATCATCAGTCTCGTTGCGCGCAGCGAGGCGCGCCACCCAACTCCAAACTACTTCCTCGAGGCCCTCCGCATACATAAATGGTATGAGATTCGCGAATAAAATCGCGTTGGAATCTGCGAGAAAGCGCAGGTCGTTTTCTAGGCCGGATGCCCGGAGCCACTGAACTACTCGAAGCCCGGCACCCGAGTCCGCTATGCCCTGCCGAATATCGTCGGCCGATTCTCCAGTAACTTGAGATCGCACTTTGGCGAGAAAGCCCGCGGCGCGGCGTGGGGTCATAAGCCCCTTCGAGACCGCAGAATCGAAAACATCCAACGGGTCCCTAGAAGCCGCTGGCGGCTTCTTGTTTTCTTGATGAGCAAAGAGGGGATTGGAGAGGATCGCGCCTAGGTGACGATCAGTTGGACGTTGGCTGGTTGGAGTATCCGACGGCAAGGAAGAAGAGGCGACCAATTTTGGAAGGGTAGGTTTCTTAGTCTGGGGTGGAGGATTCGGCGAGGTTGACTCATTGCCGTGCTCCCATGGATGTTCTTTATCGAGGTTCTTTCGGAAGGAGGTCGTAATCGATTCGAGTAGCTGTTGGGATTCACGGTGCGACAGCGGCAAAGGTTGATGTATCTTGGGGAGGAAGTTCTTGAGAGAGTGGAGCGAAGTTGTCCGGACCACCATCTTGCAACCTTTTGGCGACGGTGACTCTGACGATGACGAAACTCAGGTCTGATAGTGCGGGGACATTCGGACTTCGTGGCTTCTAACGTCTCTGCGGGAACGGGACCGATATGGTTAATACGGGATCCAACCACAGAAATGGGACATTAATGGACTCCTGTGCAGTTGTGTTGGCATCGCCAACCGAGCGGTGGGGTCGGTGAGGTCGTAATAAGATGATTGAGCGCACAGGGAGCAGTTCAATCGTAGTTCAATCGAACCGTTTGAATATGGGCCCACGATTTTCCCACTTCAAGATTGCGGCTAGGTGGTGCAGGGTACGTACCTTATCGAGTTACTGAAGCTAAACTCTTTACGGTATTCTCTACTCCAAACATGCATGTACATGTACCTACAAGTAAGTCGCGAACGTTTCAATAAATGAAATTAAAGTTTACCTAGATAACGGGAGCTCATGGTTCAAATGCAACTATTTTACAGTTATCCTTCGTATTGGGCCTCTTAACTAGACCATACATAGGCGATATCTTAGACAGTCGGGTTGAGAGACGTTAAGCTAAAGCACCGCAAGCATCATACGTGCTACGTGCTGCCTGTGACATCACAGCGCCTAAGGGCTTGAAGGTGCTGGTCTAGCCATGTAAGATAAGATAATGATATGATCCGAGGAGATCAAATCACGATTCCAACTTACGATTCAGTCAGGCCAAGGTCACACTGTCTGGACAAGGCTTGTAGCACACTACAGGACTTGGTCAAAGAGTTAACGGTTGCGAGGATAATGGGTTTTATTTTCCCTGTGAGTGCGCATACCTAATACCTTCCAGTTGAGTATATGTCGAATCATGTACCTGGCAGCCAGGCTTAGGTAAGAGTAGAAAAGAGCAACTGCATCCTCATCTTTAAGTGGGCTCTAAGATGGGGCCATGAGAGCAACTACCACCCAGAGATGTTTGTGGTAGGTATGATTCATTCTGGTCACAGTGCTAAAGCGTTGGGTTCGGAAGTCATTTACCAAGTCGGCAGATCCAATGCTTCAACCAATGTTTGGCATGAATAGGTTTGACAACTGGATATCAGGCTTGGCACGCACGTAGCAATAGGTACATGTATCTGGAATCCATCGATTTATTGCTGACAACATTGAAGACCTAAAACGACTCCTATATATGCGTATACTTACAAAGACGTACATACCATTCCGCATCTTATAAGTACCCCAAGGTACCTAAATTAAACATGAAAAGGCGTGCACATCCCTTATGTACCTGCATGCATATGATCTAAAACAAAAAAAAAGAAAAGCCGACGGTGCCTGACACCGTACTGGATTTCCTATGTAGGTACAGTGCACACATGGAAGGCACGCAAATCGATCTTAGGTGGGAGGTACCTACCCAGTTAAGTTGTATGTACCTCGGCGGCTTCCACAGCTACATGTACCTCAGGTTAAGCTTCCCCATACATGAAAATTACAGCAGGTAACTGACTCGCACGTGCCACTATACGGTCCCACCTGCCTGGTTGGCGAATCAAAGTCAATAGAGTGCTCACTATTATGGGGCATTACGGGGCGTAATCCCTACCCAAGTCGGGTCAGGCGAGTGCAGGGAAAACCAATCCGGACTGAGATCATTCTTAGGTACTTGGGTACCTGGCGCACACACATGCCTAAGCAGGTGCAAGTGGAAGCGGACGTGCACCTGGGCACCGTAAAATCAGATAATCCAACAGCCGAAAAAGCCTTCAGATCCATCCACCAGTGCACTTCCCTTTTCGCTACAAGCTCCAGATTGCATTCTCGCACACGAACGTTACTACAAAACACAAACCACAATTTCTCACCATCCGCCACATTGAAGCTCCCAAGCTCTTCAACCACCGATTGCCATTGTCTGCAGACAATTGGCCAATTCGCCTCCCGTCGCGTTCTTGACACGCCTCATTTTGGTCGACAAAACCTGTATCGAATCGCATACAGTGCCACGCGCGACACCCCAGTCTCTCATCTTCGTGCCAACCGCCCAACCCACCATCTCCCTTCCATTCAACCTACCTGTTCGGCAACCAGACAAGGTTTTTCGTAGTCGTTTTGTCGCCCCGATTTGACCTCATCGTTGACATCCCCTTCTAAGAAGGGAATCATTCATACCTACTTAGTCCACACAGCCTAACCCAAGTCTCAGAAATGGCTGAGGTACAGGCTCGATCTCAGGCACCATCCTCTCGTGGTAGAGGTGGTGGCCGAGGTGGTAGAGGCGGCTTTGCCAATCGTACTTCTACAAACCGACGAACTAATGGCGACAAGCTAACCACTGCGGATGCGACCACTGTAGATGAAGGCGGTGATGTCAGTCAACTAAGGAAGCAGTATGGTGGAAAGCTTGACACCATCAAGGAGCTTTTCCCGAATTGGTCTGATGCCGACATTCTCTACGCCCTCAAGGAGACAGATGGCGATGTTGAAATCGCTGCTACGCGGATTGCTGAGGGTACGCTGAAGGCATCCCTACCAAACTCCCACCTCTAATCTTTCATCTTCCTCTCGCCACTCTGTTTCACCTCGCTAATGTGATATTAATTTTAGGTACAATTTCCCAATGGGGCGAAGTACCGAAGCAAAAGAAGACCACGACCCGTTCCAAGCCGAAGGATTCATCTACCTCAACTGGCCTCGCTGAGTCGACTGGTAACAGCCGACCCGCACGTGGTGGTCGTTCAGATGGTGCTCGAGGTGGACGCGCCCGTGGCACTGAGAGAGGTCGAGGAGGCGGCAGAGGTCGAGCAACCTCTCATCCCGCCACGAACGGTCATCGGTTCAAGGAGAATCAACAGCTCTCCGTTCCGACTGACGAAGTCTGGCCAACTAGCGCTGCAAATGAAGAAGCGGCCAATTCGACTACTGAAACTACTACGACGACTGCTACGACTGCCACCACTACCACACCCGCCACTGCCGCCACTGCCACCACTGCCACCGCCGACTCTGCACCCATTAAGCCCAACGTTATCCCGCAAAGTACACCGAAGACTTGGGCTAGTATGTTGCGACAGTCGACCGCTACCCCACCAGCCGTGAAGCCGAAAGAAGCCCCTGCTCCGAAGGCGAACGAAGTCCTAGAACCCCTTCCGCCGGCCGAACCCACCGCCCCCGAACCCGAACCTCAGCCTGCTGTCGAGGAGACACCCAAAGAAGTTGCCGAACCACCTGCTGCGTCGGAGACCCCTAAGGTTGTTGAGCCTGAAGTTGCGTTACCCCCTTCCGAAGACGACTTAACCAAAGTCAATCTCGAGCAGCTACCCGACGAATCCAAGCCGCCGGCAACTGCCACAGCCGCTAGCACCGCCGCAGATTCCTGGGACCCGAGACACCAGCAGAGCAATACTGCCACTCCGCTTTCAGCCTCACAGGCTCAGCACCAGTCTGCACGTCCCGCTGCTAGTGGTTACGCGACAACTGCGATCAAGGCGACTGAGCGACCTGCTCCACGCATGCCCAGCTACCAGAAGCGTCTTCTCGAACAAGAAGAGGCAGTCAGGATGCCTGGCAACCGCGAGGTCGACCGAACTGCTGTGCAATTCGGCGCTTTTAGTTTGAATGGAGCTGAAGATGACATTGACGGTGATCGCGAAGATCCAGAGACTAGGACCCAACCGCCTCCCGAGTCTCCTGTTGCCGTTCCACGGGCCTCTTTGCCCCCGGTATCCCAACCAGCCGCAGTTCCTGAGGCATTCCCGCCGGCTCAGAAGCCGGCCACCTCCCTGCCTCCCGCACCTAGCGCAACTGGTAGAATACCTTCCCACCTTCAGCTAGATCAGCACACTAATTCTCAACCAGCAACGCCCGTAGCTCCGCCTACCGGTCCGGCTGCCACTACAGCTCAGCGTATGTCGCAATACCCTCAGATTAGTCACCCAACTAATATTGATTCAGCACCCCAAGCGCCCTCAGGTAACCAGCAATTCGGACGTTACGGCCAGGCGAACGTGCAGGAACCGGCCGGTTTCCCCCAGAAACCGTACGACACGTTTAGCCAGCAGACGGCTACCACCTCAGCCGGTCTAGATACCTACCCCACGCCTACAACTCAAGCCCCCGGACCCCAGACTAGCGGCGCATTCAGCTCCGCACCGAGCGAGTACTCATCTTATTACACTGCTGACCCTCAGAATCGAAATGCGTACAATACCTATTACGGTCAGCAATACGGACAGCAGCATGGTGGTCAGAGCCATCATGAAACGTCGAACGCCGCGAGCCGCGGTTTCGGTGGTTACAACGCTGGTCAGAGCGATAACCTTAGTCAGTATCCGCAGAGCGGTGCTCAACAAAGCAGATACGGAGCTGCTGCTTCCGCTGAATCCCATAACAGCGGCCACAACACACCTAATCCGATCGGCCAAGCCGGCCAGCAGGCCTCTGGCCAAACTACCCAGCCCCAGTCTAACCTCCATCAGCAACCTCACGCTAACCAGTTCCCTTACTCTCACCCCTACTATTCGAGTCCGTACTACGCTCAGTATATGAGCCAGTATGGTGGTGGCTATGGACAAGGTGGATATGGCGGTGGTCCCTACGGCAAGGGTGGACTTTATGGACAGCCCCACCAGTACGGAATGTCCCCTCAAGGTCCCTACGACCATGGTTCTTCTCCTGCGACCAGTGGCTTTGGGCAATCTACTCTCGGTGCTCGTGAATCCGGATTAGCCTCGAGTATCGACAACTATGGCCGAGCAGGCTCTGCCCAGTCGGGTGCTCCTGGCAGTCTTGGTAGCAGTGGATTTGGAGGAATGCACGACACGTTTGGACGTGGCTCAACCTACCCTTCTCAGGCCGGCCAGGCTTTCAACGCTCCAAATGCGCCTGCTTCGAACACCGGTTCAGGAAATGATGATCTGAAGCCGTACGGCGACTCAAAAACCGCTGGAGGACCCAGCCCTTCTCTTGCCGCTGCCGCGCGACCGGGTTCTGCGACTAATACTACCCCCGCAGGGTCCGGTCTTCCGCCTCCTCAATCCGCCCAGCAAGGCATGGGCGGCTATGGCGGATATCCTAGCCACCTAAGTCACGGCCTCCACGGTAACCAGTCTGCAGGCAGCTATGGACTCGGTGGTACTGCTGGCCAAGGCCATGGCAATGGTCCTTATGGAGGCTACGGCGGCAACCAAGGATTCGGAAACTATTATGGCGGTCGACAGCAGCAGGGTGGCTGGGGCGGCAATTATCATTAGGAATATCATGGGCCGCGGACCCGGAAAGGCCGTGGATCTCGTTGGAGAATACAGGTTAGGTCTAACGATACTACTGAACCGAAGGGACCTACTAAGATTGGTGGCGGCATTGATCACGACCTTTTTTTTCCACACGGTTGAACATGGAACTTTCTCTACTCTAATGAATTCTGGAGGGGAATATTCGCCCTCTCGTTGATATTGGCGGGGGCATGGCACGGAATGGGCCAGAAAAGTTCTTGCTAAGTGGTACCGGGGATCGCATGTACGATTGTTTTTCTTTACCAGGGGATCCATCTCTAGCACCGAGGCTGCGGTGCCCACACTAGGATTAGGCTGATACCGAGAACAAAAGCTTTTATGCTCGGATGAAAGTACAAAAGTCTCTATCACGGCTCTCTTTGTGACTGATGTATGCTCATTAGACGCCGACTTCAGGTGTACATCCTAATTCTTAGTCACCTTAGCATGAAGACTCCCCTGAATATGCATATATGATACTTGTGTGCTAACTACCCTATCTGGGCGTCCTTAAATCGGCCATCGCGGTTCAGAGAACAAGATAATTAGGTAGACTAGGTACCCAGATAGAAGGTAGCTAGTATGACGCAACCAGTCACTATAACCACGTAATCTTCAACGTAACTGAAACCGGGAAACTACCAGGTAATCATAAGTACATCAGGCAATACCATTGTAAGCTAGTAGATTCGGACTACCGCTCCCAGCACCGACCACAACGCCCGACGTAGCGAGCTCCTTCACACGGGCGATCGTGTCGGCCGGCGAATCCAGACCGTCCTCCAGCCCCTTGAGGTACAAGGCCAGACCCGCTACGTGCGGCGACGACATGGAAGTCCCAGACTCGATGGACTCGCGGCCCTCCTTGTTCCACAGCGAGATTATGTCGACCCCCGGCGCGAACACGTCAACGCACGACCCGTAGTTGCTGAACGACGCACGCGTCCGGTTCCAGGATATGGCGCCCACGGTCAGTGCGGATGACGCCGAGGCGGGTGAGCGCGAAGAGGCTGGCGCGTTGTCGTTGCCTGCGGCTACCACGGATAGGATGCCCATGGCGGAGGCGGCGTCGACGGCGCGGTTGAGGGCTTTGGAGGGTGTGAAGGCTGCGCGTTTGGTTAGATCGGGAGTAGCAGTAGAAAAAGGGGGGGAGAAGGTGTTTCAGTACCTAGACTCATATTGATGACGGACTTGGCTGCTCGGCCTGGTGTGCCGGTTGCGTTGTTTACGACCCAGTTGATGCCGTCGATAACATGCGCCACTGTCGAGTAGCCCTAGAGTTCCGTATTTCGCGTAAGCCGGTGGGCTTTTTGTGAACGTTCAAGTTTCGAGGGCTCGGGATCTCAGGTTGCCACTTACAGGTCCCCTGACCACTTTAACATCGACAATAGTCGCCTTCTTCGCCACGCCGTACGTGTTGGAAGCGATAGTGCCGGACACGTGGGTGCCGTGGCCAAAATGATCGTCGAAAGATTCGGTATCGGCCCACGTGTTGTAGCCCTTAATGGCACGACCTGAGAATTCACTGTTGTTGGTCAGGACGCCCGAATCCAACACGTAGGCGAACGTGCCGGCGCCGGCGGTGCTGTCATAAGAATACGTGTGGCCCTGAATATCGCCGTTGGCGAGCGGCGAGTGTGATGACAGGCTCTCTAGGCCCCATGGCGCATTTGTCTCTTTTGTCACGGATGTCAGGCGCGCCACCTTGTCTTGCTCCACGGCTAGGACCTGACTGCGTTAGTAAACTCGTGTAATATTGGCTTAGAGCAGTCAAGCATTACATTCGCATTAGCCAGGATCTGCGCAATAGTGCCGTCGTCGAACTCGCCCGAATACCCACTAAAATCCCCGAATCCATATGTCTTCTCGAGTCCGATAGTGTGGCGCCGAGAGAGGCTCCGCTGATGCACGCCGAGAACCCAGTCCAGGTGGACCTTGATGTCTACGCCCGGCTTGAGGCTCACGATATACTTGCCCGGCACGACGTCGCCATCCTGCAAATCTAGTAGGTCAACCAGTTCAGCGAGCGTTGGGATCGCGAGTGCGAAGACCCCCAGAGCGAATATCGTCATGCGCTGCATCTTGTCCCGCCACGTCAATAGCTAACAGCCAAAAGGGAAGAGAAACCTTCCAATACAGACATGCCAGTGAATTTTATTCTTTTCCATGGCTGCCCCTATCTTCTAGAAGACGTTAAATTCAATATGCACATTAGTCTCGTATTCATATCTGTATTCCTTGTTCCGGGCCCTCACCATCGTCCGACTTGTCCAAAAAAGATACTAGAGACGGCTATTGCCTATATAGAGTCAGCCGAGAACATGGTGGACGGACCCGCGAACCGGACCTGCAGGGTGTCTGGAAATTGCCGCCCCATCGCCAAGCCATGGGTCGGGTGAGGTGTTCAGTGTGGATAGATAGCCTAGGTTAGTCCATCAACCCCTGTTCATTATTGAATCAAGCTTCATGACGATATTTGGTTGATTTATCGATAAACTCGTCATTCTATCTACCCACGATCCTAGCTCTAGTGTATGGCCAAATAACTTCCCCTAATTGGTGCACCAATGCATAGCCATTAAGTATTTCTCATTGTAAATATTCTATTTAGCTGGTATGTTTCATATTCACGGCTATAGAATTAAATTACCTAAAGTAGCGCCTAAGAGACATAGTAAATCACGTATCGGTATTAACGTAGTCTTCACATAACTAAACGTGTCCATAGAGTAGGTGTTGCACGTTGATTGCCATAGGTAGGGACACAATATGAAAATCAACACCCCTAAACCGATACCGGAAACCTACCGAAATTCAAGAGTACTGAAAGCACATTAGGTACGCAGTCGACTACAAAAGACGTATTTGGTTGTTGAAAGAATGACAGGCGAGGAAGTTAATTATAATCCTAAGATAAGCCCTATGAATAGCTCATACCGTGTCCGGACTTGAAGAGAGAGAACATGTATCGTGACTAATATGCCCAAAGTAGATAAAGATAGTCCCCTCCGCGGCCTTCGTTGATATCCCCAGAGTAGTGCGTAAATCCACTTTGCTCGATCCTCGACTGAATCTCTTCAGGCGAAAGATGCTCTTGAACGCGAAAGAGACCAGCTTTGGTGAGAGCGTCAATTCCGTTGCGGGAAGCCTGGATATACCTGAAATCACCACCTGCGCCCATTGCAAGGTTGTTGTAGTTCCTGACTGGGCTACTCGACTTTTCGAATGATAGGTCGGAGATGGCTTCTTCGTTCACGGAAGTCCATTCTGGATGGAGCCACACAAATCTGTTTTTTTTCCCCCTTGATCAGTCTCCTTTTCGTCGAGGAGGACGAACAGAAGAATAGAAGGAGGGTGTGAACAAAGTTACTTACTTGCCACCAAATCCAGAGTTGATGTCGGATGATTGTCCTTGAATCTCGTGGGCCACTTCGTCAGGCTGAAGATACTCATCGTCCGCATACATCACCTGGCACCCTTTAACAATAGTCCATTGTACCATGCCACAGAATCACAAGTGTGTCCTTACGATCAAGTTAAAAAGGTACTTGGCCATCTTCACTGTAGATTGCCGAGGGATCTTTCGAGGCGATTTGGTATATGGGATTCTTCTAGTTTCATTGCAAAACATGAGAGCATTCTTATAGGAAATAGATTCTATGTTGTGTTCCGCAATACATACCGGTGATTATGCCTCCGGCCGGGGCCCCTTCCGGCGCGCTTATGCTCGGAGTTTAAGATGCACGGGCCAAGCATGCGACCGATGGTTAACTTCCCTATTTAGGCGACTCTTCGACTAATCGGGAAGTAGGGCAGCCAGTTCTTAGAAATGATCGACGCAATAACCCTTCGCAGGCTCGGGGCGTGTCTCGTGTAACCTTGGAAGTTCAGCTTCATGCAACATTCCGTTCCCTTAATCACTGGTCCTCCAATGAAGCATACATGTGTTCTGGCTACAGGTTTATTATATGTGGCTTATTGCTAACGAATTCTTGGCAACTATCCCCGTGAGACATGGCATCTGCACGTGTACATTGAAAAAACTCCATAGTCCGATCACTATCCCCATCTCTCCACTCTCTCCTCCTTCTCCGTCGGCCAGAACGCCTTTTATATTTTTAGTTCACTTCGTTGGAACCCTTCTCGGACGCCAAGGTCTTGTCTTCTGTATTCGATTGACATATTCAAGATGATTTTCGGACCTCTGAGCTGGAAGCACCGCCCACCACATGCTCTGTCCCAGCCGAGCGACAATCAGGTACTACGGTTCCTTCAAGACGGCACCTTTCAAATTACCGTATTCTCCGACCTCCATTTTGCTGAGGGTAAGTTGACCATTTCAAGGTCGAATAATTCGGCTTCTAATACGAAACATTGCTCCAGACGAAGACAGCATAAAGGGTCCAATGAAGGATGCAAGGACCGCGGAAGTTGTGAAGAAGGTGCTTGAACGCGGGAGTTCACAGTTAGTCGTGCTCAATGGAGATCTTATATCGGGCTATGGCACAAGGGCCGACAACGTGACGCTCTACTTGGATCAGGTTGTCGCACCAATTCTTGATTTGGGCCTGCCATGGGCAACGACGTACGGGAACCACGATAATCAAGCTTACTCAAGGTCTGCAGATCTTTTGAGACGAGAGCAGGATTACAAAAACAGTCTAACTCAGAATATGATACCTGGTAACTCTCAGGCGGGCGTCTCCAATTACTTTCTACCGGTATATTCGGCCTCTGGAAATGAAGATGTGCCAGAAGTCATTCTATGGTTTTTCGACAGCAGAGGAGGGGATGAGCCGCATGACTGGGTCGATGATTCGGTAAAATTTGCCTTCATTTCCCAGTCCAACCGAACCTGCTAACACTGATGGGTAGGTTGTCAACTGGTTTAAAGAAACTAATGCAAATCTCACCCAACAATACCAGAAAACCATCCCCTCGCTTGCTTTTTTCCATATACCTATTACTGCCACATACGATTTCCAGACATCTCCAGGTGTTAATCCCAGTAAGGAGCCGGGTATCGATGGGGAAAAAGTCTGGTGGCAAGGCCGAGGCTTTGATGACCAAACTGGCCACGACGTGTCGTTCATGACCGCGCTATCGAACACGGATGGGCTATTAGCGACCTTTAGCGGCCATGACCACGACAATGACTGGTATGAGCAATATTGATTAGCCTTGAGAAGATTTAATCGCTAATATTCATTTCTGCAGGTGCTTCAAGTGGAAAAGTACCACTGCCAATCAAGCCTCAGCGGGAGATGGTGTCAATGTGTGCTATGGTCGTCATACGGGATATGGAGGCTATGGAAACCTGGCTCGTGGTGGAAGACAAATCTTGCTGAGGCAAGAAACCCTAACAAAGGAAGTAATTACGTGGATTCGACTGGAAGACGGATTGGTTCCCGAGAATGTGACGTTGAATGCAACCTACGGTCAGGATGAGTATCATCCCCTTCAGCAGCATATTGAGCTCAAGAGAAGTGAGTTCGAGGGTGCGGGTAACAGCCTTCAAATTGTCCCAGGATTGTATTCAGCGGCACTTTTCCTGTTCTTAATTATGTATTTTCCTTTTAGGTTAGGGGGCTGACCGGCGCGCGGGACATCCTCAGCCTTCAAGTACCTACTTAATAGTGGTAACGACTAGTACGCCTAATTTTTGACCCATGCATCAAGGACGACGCTCAGAGATGGCGCGAGACCGTAAGCGCATGGAAAATACCATCATGTGGCTACGCCGGCATTTCAGGCGAGGAATTATTGAAAAGCGAACCAACTACGACGCGATGGAGCTACTACATACTATGTTGGAAAGCGACCTCTAGTTGTCATGCGTAGGTACTCATCTAGGACTACAAGTCGTAGGTCAATGATGAAGTATTTCCATTTTCTATTACCAACCCCGTCTAAGACCAAATGCAATGCACAGGTTAATATGAACATGGAACCTGACGCCTAGGACTCTCTATACCTCTTAGACCACCGGATATTTCGGGTGACCAGTACTCAGCCATCCTTCAATATTCTCCTTCGTCGCTCGATTATAATTGGCAATCGTGTCCGAGGCACACCACGCAACATGCGGCGTGGTGACGATGTTGAGATCGGCCGTATCGGGGCCAATCAAGGGGCTATTTTCATCGCTCGCCGGCTCCTGTTCGTAGACGTCCGTGCCGTATCCAGCGATCTTTCTCGCCCTCAGCGCCGCGACCAGGGCCTTCTCGTCTACGATACCGCCGCGCGAGACATTGACTATAACCGCATACGGCTTCATCGCATCCAGTTCAGCATCAGATATCAGATTCAATGTCTCGGGAGACCGCGGCAGGCACAGCACAATGACGGAGCTTTCGCGAAGCAGCGTGTCGAATGCGGTGCGGCCCTCCGCTGCTGTCGCCGATCCCTTCCGTCCAGAGACCAGCACCTTCATACCTAGACTTTTAGCAGTAGCCTCGAGCACCTTACCAACAGCTCCATACCCGATGACCCCCAGCGTCTCGTCCCGGCACGTCCTGGGCGGCTTTCCATCGGGTCCATCGAGGGCTTTCTGCATGGTCCCCATCTTCGGCCACCCGCCAGCGCGGACCATGGTATGCGACAGAGTCACAGATCTGCGCACCGCGAAGTACAGCGCGAGGGCGTGCTCGGCAACGGACACGGCGTTGCAGTGGGGGGTGTTAGCGACGACGATGCCACGGGCCTTGCACGCGGCGAGGTCGACCGAGTCGGTGCCGGACGCGACGACGGACACCATCTTCAAGCGCGGCGAGACCTGGGGCCGCAGCACGTTGGCCGGGACCGGCAGCACGGTCATGATGATGACGTCGGCGTCTGCTATGCGCTCGGCGACCTGGTCCGGCCGCGTTCGCGCGTATTCCCTCAGCTCGTAGGTGTACGGCGCGGGCAGATCGAACTTCGGGACGGGGACGAAGAAGGTTTCTAGCGCGACGACGATGAGGTGATGGGGGTTTGTGCGCTGCGCCATGGCGTCCGCTGGTCGTTTGAATGTCATGGAGTGCGGCGATTATTCTCTTCTTGTGGGGGCTCTCTGGTATACCTACATGTATGAGGAAGGGGATCTCCTAGGTAGGCATTTTGCGAGGTAGGTGAAAACCTTGGTATGTAGGTCTGGTGGGACCCCCTATTCGAGGCTAAGGCCCGGGCCGAATTATACTTCCCGTGACCGGATGCAGTCGTGTAGTCCGTAGGGCGTGCCTGGATTTTTAGGTACTCTAAGTGCGCCATACTGCGCCGTCATCTCGATCATCCCTGCAACGCGCGTCTTGCCGACTCGCTTATTTAGTCGAATTCAATACTGTAACCTTCCACTACATCAGCAGAATGTGGGTATATCTCGATGCGGCTGTCGAAGTAAGGGGGGGAAGAGGTCATCCCCACACTGTCGCACAAGAAAGTAGCAATATCACTCGCTATTGCGGATGTTTTTCCTTTAATGGGTGCTGACATAATAACATCGGACGGCATTGAATAAACAATCAGAGCAAACAAGAGCTAGAAACCGGATGCGATGTAGGAGGGCAAGTTTGTAATCTTAAATGTTTTTTATGTGTCTGGGTATTTGACATCACCGTCCTCCTTGCCGATGCACTCTTCCTCCGAAGGCCGGGGACATCCCACGCCTATTCCGTACGGCATTTCCCTAAAGCGCCCATGCTCAGTCCGTATATACACTACCTTATTATAGATAGTTCTAAGAAGTTCTAAGTAAGAGCACGATGTGACATGCCTCCTCACTCAGTAGACCAGCTATTCATCCTCCTGTCCTGGACTTAACGTTGCTTCTCAAGCCTTCTGACGGGTCTCGCACAGAACCAACTCGCCAAAGGCCTTGAACTCCGGCAGAGCAGACAGTCCCTTCAACCAAGCAACGACGTTGGGGACGTTCTTGCGCATCTCAGCGTCGATCAAGAACTTGGAGCCGAAGTACAGCGGGCCAGCGACCATGATATCGGCTAGAGTGACGTTGTCACCGACGAGGTACTTCTTGCCGCCCTCAAGAGCAACCTCGAGGCGCTTCAGTGCGCGCTCAACAGAAGCCACGGAGCTGTTGTACTTCTGCTCATCGAAGGGCTGCATCTTGAAGAGAGTCATGATGGCGGGGGGGAGGAGGGCCGAGGACAGCTCGCTCTCGGCGAAGAACGTCCACTGCGAAATGAGGGCCTGGGTCTTGGCGTCGGCGCCGACCAGCTGGGCCTTCTTGGGACCCGCCAGCGCGAGATAGGTGCAGATGGCGGCGCCCTCGGCTAGGCAGAATCCGTCAGCGCCCTCAAATGCGGGCACCTTGCCCATGGGGAACTTGGCTAGGAACTCGGGGCTCTTGTTCGTCACTCCCATCTGGAAGCCCTCGGCCAGGGGCACTTCGAGGCCATTGAAGGCGGCGGCAACTTGGGCCTGCGAAAGAGAGTTAGTTAGGTTACCTGACTCAAGCTACTCGCGCTAGTCGCGATTGGGCGTCACGGAGAACTTACCCGCTCAACGCGGAAGTTGTTGGGGTAGGAGTAAATCTTGCCGAAGGGAGCCATGATTATTAAGCGGACGATGAAGTCGGAGGGTTATTATAGAGTTATTAAAGTTATTAGGGTTATAGCGAAGTGTGGTGAGTGAAGCGTGGTAAGTGAAGAGTCTCTGTTTGCGATGTTGCAATTTGTGGTACTGATGTTGCGATCGGGACGCAGATACAGATATACCCCTCTTCCCCCCTTGACGGTGTTTGATCCATATATTTATACGGAAGGTTCAAGAAGCGACGGTCCCCAGATGGATCTATCTAGAACTTGCAATTAGTAATCTACGGTAGTTCTCGGTGCATTAGCGATGGGGCAGTGGATACGCGGCATCGAACGCCCTGAAACATGTCGGCTACGATGATGCTAACTGCCTCTAGGTAGGTACATGTAGCCACCTGGCTTGGCGAAGAGATCAGGTAGAGATGCATGGAGATGAAGCGGCGGTGACAAACGTGCAACATCGAACCTAAGGCAATGGGCGCTTTACAGCCTCAAAACGCGTACAACATGCTCCGTTGATTGTTAATCGCATCTCGTTCTTACTGATGCTTATTCATAGCACAGCCGCGCGATCTCATAAATGCCTCTCCTATTAGGGATCAGGTTTCGAATTTGATTTGTGATTCTTTGCGAGAAGCGGTTGCTATTGGTCTGAAGCATTTGACAAGGTTGAGGTCGTTTTGGTTGAGAATAAGCTCACCCGGCACTCGGAATGATTCCGCAGATCTACTATGAGCAGATTAGTAAACAGTCCTAGGTACTCGAACGCCACGGACTTCACCTTCACCGAGCCTTATAGGCTCTCTTGAAACGCTGCGCGATTGTGGCTTTTTAACGTCGCCGATTGGCAGGACATGCAGTTTATATTACCAATGATGAAATGGGTATCTTTGGTCTTCTTTCTCTATATGTATCTAATCTGTCTAAGACCTATAGAATGAATCTCGATTCCTCGATTCTACATATAGTTGAAATATCCCGTGAAGATAAAGTTCTGGATCGGCCCCTGCCAAGGGAGTAGCCGCTGCTTATTCTGACTGCTGCCGATCCAATCATCATCCTCGTCCTCGTCACTAGTGGCGTTGCGACTAACGGGACCACCTCTCACATACAACACAGCGGCCTGTCGTGCTTCTTCGCCCCAGTCTACTAGCTCTCTATCGTCCGGTATAAAGCACTCGTACTCAGACAGGAGATCGTAACTGCGTAATCGCCGCCCGACAATCAGTTCCCAACTCCCCGTCTCGCGGCGGTACGTCGCCTTCTGGGATAGCAGAACGTCGTAAAAAAGACCCATCGTCATACCGGAAGGAGGTAGCTCTACTTGGTAGTAGTCGACCGAGTCGCCCTCTGGGGCCGAATAGCTCTTGACTACGTCCAGATGTGTGATGGGAGCACGCCCAAAGGTAAGGCTGATATCGCGCCAACTCGCTTCCGGACGGAGATATGCTTTGCGCTTGTTGCCTGATTTCGCCCATGGAAGCCTGCGGAAGGGAAGTGTAAAATCGCCATTCAGGCTCAGGTATGCCATCCTTCTCTTTTCCTCCATTGTGAAGCAGTCTACCGTGTTGAACAGCGCTTTGAAATTAGTCCTCCACAGAGGATGTATTCGCGTCTCCACGGCACCATCATCGCAGTTAAATGAAGTGAGATTCTGGACTTTATTTATGGCATCCTGGACTAGCGCGTGAAGTCGTCGATTTGTGAGCTGTGAAGCGATGAGCGATTGGAGGTCCACGGTGGCGAGGATCTCCAGTATTGCGATGAGAATCTCATTAGGCAAGTTCAATAAGTTAGCCATTCCCAAAGTAAAGGAGAAAAAATACTATTTATTCTAATACTCGATATATTCTGGCGGCTAAAGAGCAGATAAGCGATCAAGTAGGTAGCAGTGAGGTTGGGTTGCTTGGGTTGCTGCAGTGTGAATGTTCCCACAGCTGAGAACAAAACTCCCCACTCTGATCTCATGAGCGTGCTGGATTAAGTTGGCCCACTCATTCGATATCACGATAAGATCGAGAGAATTTGTGGGTACGTAAACTAAACTCGAAAAGGGAGTATTTTGCGACTATGATACAAACTTCCTCGAAATCCGAGGGAAAGGAAGTCAATCGACTGAGGTATTAAGTCAATAGGTACCTAGGTGGTTTTGCTGAAAGATGTCGTACTACTTACTACTGATGGCAGTGACCTCTTGCGATTCTGTATGTCCCAGTGCGGGAACCTGGCAGCCTGGAAAGGAGGGGGTGGTAAGGTTACATGGACAGCTTCGGAATGCTGAAACTAGGGTCTTAAATAGAGGCCATAATCTATTTCACCTACCATAATTTCAAACTCAAACTCATCAGGTCTATGTTCCTATCTTGCTTACAGGAATTCTTCTGCTGGGACCACGATGCCAGCCTTTACCGACCTACCCCCCGAGTTGCTTCAGCTCATTGCTGGGACTTGTCCAGCTCTAGATATTCTGGCACTCAGCCGGACATGCCGTCATCTCAAAAAGACATGCGACACTGCTGCTGTTTACCAAATGTCATTTGAACAACACGTATGATTCTAACGCAACCCAACTAACTGCCCTCAGATCCGAAGCTGACGCCGGGGAATCTATGTAGCTTCCTGAACTTACCTCTAATGCTTTTAGTAGCGGAAGCGCTTTGACACGCTTTATGCAAAGATACGTTGACGGTCCGAATAAGCCCTGTCAACGCAACGATGGCCCGAAGAAGGCCTGGCTTTGCCTTGCCGTGGCCGTATCCCGGTTTCAAGACGTGCTGCCGGAATTGCGGATGGTAATTTCAAGATTTAGATCTATGGGCGTCCATTTCGATGAAGATAGAGATCGATCGCTTTCAGGGCTAATAGGCTTCCTAGCCACACTACCCGTCTGGGGATGTAAGCGCTAATTTCCGTCGAATCCCTTTTACATTCTCCTGCAACGGTTTTGTTGACATGCTCGCGCATGTAGGCACAGCGGCGTGCAATATCGAGCTTGCTTCTATACTCGACGATGTGTATGGCTTTTTCTTCCCCGAAGGGTTGAAGCACCATACACACCGTCAGTATACTAGAGGGGAGCTTCCCCTGCAGTTCGCCTTCTGCTTGGCTATGAGCGGTCTTGAAAGTTGCCGGGCCCCTCAACTCGAGATATATGACTTGAGTCACAATGAGACAATAAAATTTGCGACGTATAATAACCTGGTACCTGCCGAGGGGCGCTACAGCGCCGGAATGGGCCAGGACCATGGCAGGTCCCAAGGATCCTGGATAGACAAACAAAGCCAGGCGCTTCTTCTGGTAGACCTTATTGCGCGGAATTCCTGCAACGTGACAAACGAGAAATCGACACTCTTCGCGCGTATCCGAACCTTGGGGTGGAGATTCAATAAAGATAAACTTCCTCCTGAGCTCCCAAATCCACGGAAAATCGAATTCCTTGGCTCCTGGTACTTCGCCGGCGACAAAGGCAAGGATATCGAGCACGTAGCAACACCTCTACGGCCACGGTTCCCCCTTCTGGAACCTCACCTTATAAGATGCTCGGGGGGACGGGGTCGTTATTTCCAACCCTTTGCTGGCGATGAATGGTGGTCGTGGTACACTACGCGCGTGCGAGACCTGTCGAGGAGACTCGATGAGGGGGAGTGGTACGGCACCTACGCGCCCACTCTGCTGGCAGGAAGCAAGGCGGGATCGCCCTTGGAGCGAATTCGCTTCCGCAAGACCAGCGCCGATGGCGATACCTACGCGGTCGAAGCACCTGACGGAATAGACTACGCTGGGACCTTTACATTGCAGGGCGAGATAAAGGTCTCCGATATGGGATGCACTGTTCGCCTGCAGAAGCAGTACAAGAAGAAGTACAGTTCGGCTGTACATTACTGGCGAGGTACACTTACACCCCTAGGCATTTGCGGTGATGTCTACGACCGAATATCCGCCAAAGGGTATTTCTGGCTCTGGAAGAGAGAGTGGATGAATATTGCCGATAAATAATTCGGAAATCCATTTGTTTCATTCCCGGATTGTCCAAACCAAATTTAGATCTGCTTGATTTTATATGCGGTGAAGCTTTCTCAGACAATTGGTGAAAAGGTCTATTTATGATTTCCCGCTTGTGCTTTGAGGGGGATAGGGGAGGATCTCCGGCCCCGCATTCCCCCTTCTAAGCTGTGCTTACAGGGGGATTCTCACAAGGTTTATAGGGCTTCTTCCAGGGTCCAAATCTACACCCTTGAATTGTCTCAATTGACGTCCGGTCTCACATTTAACCCTCTCGAAGTACTAGAAGCGGCCCCCACTCACCCGACGTCGCGGGACTGCCCTAAGATGCACAATTACGCACCTCCTAGAGGGTGAGTAAGCCAGTAAGCAATCTTAGGTACCTAACCCATATAGTTTTCATCTCCTTACAGCCGAAAGCGCAATCATAAGACAATGTGCTCGGCGTCATTGAAGATTTATTCAAAAATCCATCCTGGGTATATAACCTATCATGCAAATCCCATTCGAAATTTATATAGCTCTAATGGCAATCAAAACCAACCCATCAACCTCGCCATACCGCAGCAAAGCGCGGCAACCCGCATCGAAATGCTGGTTAAATCCGAACGGGAAAAGCTTCATGCTCCCTAGGTAATCAACTGATTTCACGGAGGTATCCTCTCCCTCATTAATATGCCAGCAGGACCTATGGATTCCGTAGAAAAAGATAACATAATCATCGCGGCGAGAAATAGGATTTATGGTTGTTGGTAAGAGGGCGCGGGCGCAGGCACGGGCATTTGCATAGTCGGTTGGGGTTGGTACCCCTGAGCTACTACGGGCTGGGCGTTCTTTTGGCGGGTCACGACCTCGTTGTCCTGCTGGATAAGTGCGCAGCATGGGCACCAGTAGGAAACACAACAGTCGTTGGCACCACTACCCTCGATATTGTACCGCTTGCGGATCTCATCTCGCTTCATCATGGCGTAGCTATGAATGACATGTCAGTTTTTTTTGGAGCTAAAATGTTGGAAGTAATTTGGGAGAGCGTACATCCATCCGCAGCCGGTGAAGCAGCTGATAAGGGTGTATATCATGCAATCGCTGTTCATCATGTCGGCCGTCTGCATCGAGGGGTCCCTAATCCGTTCAGAGGTCTGGCCGATTACTACGAAACGAATTGTGTTAGCCAATTGATCACCATCCACGTTTCTAGAAATTTGGTTAAGATGCTTACGGATGCATGGTAGACAGAAGCCTAGCAGGCAGCTCGTGCATGGCGAGCAGTCGCAGAGACCTGCCTGCCATCCACCACCTTGTTGGCCATAGGCCGTTAGGTACGGTTGTAATTGTGCCTGCGGTTGCGGTTGCGGTTGAGGTTGAGGTTGAGGTTGAGGTTGAGGTTGTTCCCGAGCTTGTTGCTCTGGTTGTGGTGATTGTGCTTGTGGGTGCACATAGGCTCCTACCGGCGGTTGTCCTTGCATTGGCTGCTGTTGCTGGGGCTGTTGCTGATACTGGGATTCGTTGCCTTGGGGCTGGTCAGGTCCGAGGTAGAGGAATTTCTCTTGGGTATCCATTGTGGTTACTCGATTCTGGACTCGATTAAAACCGTATGCGAAATAAATGAGACCGTCTTTGTTCCAGTTACTCCTATAGTGACATGCAAATTCCAGGGACAAGCTTAAAGAAACGTCGAAATTACTCGTGATCAACTGGTGACAAAATAAATCGAGAAGGGGAATAAAGAAAACAAAAGACCAGTCCGATGGTAATTAAACCATGGAGCAGGCTGCAAGTAGCCTAGGGACCCCGGCCTCGATAGTGAAGGATTCATCTCCCAGACGTACCGCAGTCATACCGCACCGCATCGGACTCTATGCGGCTGTAAACGCAAAACGCGCCGTACGAATCGTACGAAAAGCAGCGTCACAAGCCAGCTTAGCTTCATTTCTTTTGTTCCACTCGTCTGTCGATGTTATCTAACAGCAGAGAGGCGCGGCGCGAAGGAGCAACTGCATGACGGTAAATGGGGTCGATCCTTGAATCTTCAGCGAATCAGCACATGGCTAGTAAATATGCTGCACTACCACATGCAGCGCCAGCATCCGCCCGCGGTGCTATGCTTGGATGCAGTTAGGTCCCCGATGTAATGGTTGTTCAGCCCCATGCCAAGGGTTAAATGAGGTAGGGCGTAAGGCAGTTCATGGACCCGCTCAAGGGGCTTTGGGGGCTGAATGACCGGTATAACGTTCCGTATAATGCAATGCCACCGTAGATCTTGCTACATCATCATTATACGCATGGGGGGTTGACAGCCTTACGACACACAGACAAACAGAGCAATTACCTGATTACATTGCCCGACAAAATGATCCAGAGGACAAGATATATCCAGGTGGGTATTCAAGAGCACAGAACCTTACAAAAAGTCCATTAATGGATCGCTACAAGGTTCAAACCCCCAAAATTGGCCCTTGTCGCTAAATTTTAGCGAGTACGTCAACAGCAATTGTCCACACAACACATCGAGAGTGTCTCACTCATCTCAGCAGTAGCTGAATGTTTTGTGCGACCCTACTGGAAGATCCTCACCCCTAGGGCATTCAACTGCGGTCTCCCCGCCCACGTCCAACGCAGTCAGTAGGTCAGGCTTCAATCATAAGCACAACAGTAGGTGTAACTCGATGCTGACCTCGCAAGGCAGTAAACAATACCAATCTCTCAAGTCTGATTGGCATAAATCCGAGGGTCTTCTATGATTTCTTGTTAGGTAGGCAGGTATTTGCGAACTGTCCAGTTCTTGTTCAGCCATTTTAAGCGCGGCTGCCTCTTATTTCCAGTGGCTAATACGAACTATTTCAAACCACGTCGAGACTTATAAAGGTGTGATATATAATGAAAGCTACCCACGCAAATAGTCACGTCAAAGGAATGTATTCAAATCTTACTCAGCCTCAACGTCGTTATTAAATTATAATGATCAAGACATAACGACTCGATTCGAAATGTCCGCTCAAATATGATAACGGGGGTAAAGCTCTTAGTAGGCAGGTATCAGTACAATGCTCTGCAATAGTCTCTGTCCAGCTAGACGCTATCGATAACATACCCTCCAGCTTCCAAATAAAAGACAAAAGGGAACCGTGAACGTTTCATCTCTCACAAACATATGGCGGAATCCCATCATTGATACGCACGTAGCTACGGAAATAACCTTTACTGATGGGTTCATCACGGGGTCTCCCGTCCCGGTCGAACTGCTTCCCCAAAATATTTTTAATAGTCGGAGGCCCAGGTATCAGAGGCTCGTCTTCGGGCCAAACGTAGCTAAGACTCCGTTCAAAATACCCACGATCAATCAACAGGCTGAATGCTTGGTAACTAGTTGATAATCCAATCAGTACGCCTTCTTCCCTCGCAGCGTTGTTAAAAAAAAAAAAAAAAAAAACTTACATGAAGTCGCGGTACCCATGGGCGTAGGTGTGGCGCATATCGAACTCGAAGTGCTGTAGCCTGTTCTCAATGATGGGCCTCAATATGTGTTCAAGCGTCAACTGCCTGGAGAGAGGAGTGAACGCGAATGCGCGGCATACTCTCGGGCCCGGGAGTTCGTACCCCAATGACAGAGTGAGCAAAGCTCCCGGTACGTAGCCATCAGTCTCGAGTTGGGGGTAGTCCGGGATCATCCCTAAGCGAACACTTTTGAAAGGAATAGTTGCCCCGGCCGGCCGGCTGAGATCGATCTTGAAGAAGACGAGATTCGGCGAATCCTCGTGGCCTTCCAAAGGCGGCATGACCTCGATGTATAATCTCAGACAGACCGCATTAAGCAGCTGCCGCGGGACCGCGTGTAGACCACCAACAGTAATGTTGTGGGTTGGGTACATAGAACTAAAGTAGGAACGTAGCAGCACGCTCATGATGCTTATCTGACAGCCTAGACAGAAAGTCGGCTCGTTCCTTTTCTATGGTTTTCGGTATCTAGTATTAAACGATGGAAGATACAATGGTTTTTTATGAGTGTAAGATGAACCGAGACTACATGTAGATAGAGGAGAATAATAAAGGTTTTATATATGTTATATGTTTTCTGTTCACAAGTGTCCTCAGAGTCGTGGAGTGCAAACCACCCAAGGCAATCAACCGTATAAATGACTCTTTTTAAATCTAAACAAGCGCGCTTATTTAGTTGTAGGAGCTATTTACTTTAGGTAAATTATTGCCCGTTTATTTTCGTCATTTATTTCTTCTGTGCTTATGCGAAAGGCAGATTCGTGGGTAGTGGACATGTTGGATCTCTTAGGTCCCGGTCGGATGCTCGCCTCATAAAAGCTCATGTGTTTGACGTAGTACCGATAAACCGTTCTATATGATTTCAAATCCTTCAACCATTGGTATGATGTTGGTAGACACGTCTCCTTGACACGTGCTACGGCTCCCAACCGGCTTTCCTGTGGCGAATCTCTTACGTGTTTAACAATGGTGTTCCTATATGTTATAATGGAGGTGGCTGGCTCATAATATGATTTCGACGGGCTTGCCCCTTTAAAATAACGAAATCGATAATGTCTAATTTAGAGATCATCAGATCGTTCCTTAGGATTGATGTACTTGGTGTCAACCTAGTGAAAGCATTGCCAACACGCCGCGACGCGGTCAATTCAGAACAGGTCAAATCGATATGTAACATACGCTGAACCTTGTATACCTAGGTACCTTACATATAAAATATTGCTTGTCCGTATGCTAGTTACACGGTACAGTTATACATCGTACACACCTATCTATCCATCCTTGGAAACAATACAACCAGCCCCCTAATCCATAGCACTAGATACCATACCCCTATTTATAAATCATATTCATAACCGCTCTCACTTTTCACCCACGAACTTCCTTATTTCTGGAAGTACTCCGTAATATCGTTCTCCTCGCCACACTTCCTACACCGATGCGTGACGCGATCCCCAGACCTCAGGGCTGCCGGCGCCGCTGCGGCAGCAGTCGCACCTACGCCCGCAGCTGTAGCCGCACTAGTAAGGTCCTTCTTCGGCGCAGCGCCTGCGTTGACGGCGGCTGGATGGACAGCAGTGGCCGACGACTTGGCGTTGGCGCTGTTGTTGGTGGGGTGAGTGTCAAGGCTCTTGCGACCCAGGTGGTCCCGCTCGCCGATGTTGATGCCGGACGGTGTGCCGGAGGAGAGCACATTGTACTGCCCGCCGTGGCTGGAGTCCGTCGATGAACGGTTTCGTGTGTGACCCTTAGTATAAGCAGCGGTGTTCTGCGTGTTGGAAGAGCTGATGGCGCCAGGCTGATAGTCGCGGGTTGCGGGAGATGAGACGCTCTTGTTGTCGTTACTGTGGTAGCGTGCTGCAGCGGCTCCAGCTCCCGCTACACCGGCAGCACCGGCAGCGGCGGCGGTTCTAGCGCCAGCGTGGTTGCTAGCGCTTGAGCGCTTCCGCAGACCAGTTGGCGACGATGTCGCAGCACTCTTCTTGTCGCCGTGGTGGTCGCCAGTGTTGATTCCTGAAGGCGTGCCGTCATTCAGAACATTGTACTCGCCATGACGACTAGAGTCACCGGATGTGTGAGCATTTGCGCTGGTGTTGGCGGTTTCCATGTATGGCTCGTGGACCTCCCTTGAGCCAGGAGCAGCCGTCTGTCGCGCCTCGGATACTGGGATCTTATCGCTGTCGTGGTTACCAGCATAATAGGCGGCAGCGCCAGCGCCAGCTACGCCAGCACCGGTAGCTGCGGCCTTGGCGCCGGTGTGGTTGTCCTTGGTCGCAGTGTTATACCCGGTGCTTGGCGATGAGGTGGCAGTGTTTCTCTTGTCGCCGTAGTGGTTATCGATGTTGATTCCCGACGGAGTACCGTCTGCTAAGATGTTGTACTCGTTATGGTGGCTGGGATTGGCATGAGAGTGGCTGTTACTGGAGCTGGATTGAGTTGGCGTGTGCTGCTTCTCTGGAGCAATCGTAGTAGTGGTACCTGAGGCAACACCGACTTGAGGTTGGCCGACGGTGTAGCCCGAGTTTGCTGGCTGCTCGGGTGCCCTAGACGTCGCTGTTGTAGGCGTGTTATATGTTGGCTGAGAGGAATGTTCCTGGTACTTGGCGCCATCCCTGTTGGCATACTCGTGTGCCGCATAGCCAGCACCTGCCCCCGCACCGGCGGCAGCGAGTCCATAGCCGAGCCTGGAGTCGTTCTTTTCGGTGGACTTCTCTGGAGCCTGATAGGTAAAGGGGTGACCTCTAGTAGTTACATCTTCTGAGGTCGGGTAAGCATTGTTAGAGCTCTTTGCATTGCTTTGGCTGTTAGGTCCGGTGTAACCGGCGGAAACGAAGGGGTCTTTCGACAATTGGGGCTCAGCTCTCCTGGTTGGCTCGTTGATCTTCTCATTTGGGTGATCGTACAGTGCGTTCGACTTGTTCTCTTTCAAGCCGGGATCAGACCCCTTGTGTTTCTTGTCGCGCTTGTCGGCATGATCCTTAGAACCATACGCCATAGTAGCAGCGGCGAGAGCTGCGCCAGCGTCTCTGTCCTTAAGGGGGCTGTCATCTTTGCTCAATGTACCCTCTTCGACCTTTCTCTCTTTGGAATTATGCTTCTCAGGCTTGGCCTCTTTTTCTTTGTGGTCTCGATGGAAGATGCCAGCAATTTTACTTTCCTTCTTGGTATCTGACTCTCCATGCTTATGAGAAGTATGTTCCTTCTCCTTCGAGTTCTTGTCGTGGTGACGATCTCGATGCTTCTCAGCAAGCTCAGATGCAGCGACACCGGCACTGGCACCTGCGCCTGATTCGGCTAGGCCTTCTTTGAATCGAGAACTGTTCCGGTGGCTGGTCTCATCGTGAGTGGTTTTGCCGGTAGTGGATAGTGGGAATGCTCGCTGTTGGTCATGGCCCAACGAAGCACCATGAGGTTGAACGGATCCCTCGACTGGTGTCTCGGAGCTGCCATGTCCAGTAACACCGTTATAAATTCCGGTGCCGTAGGAAACATCGCCCCAATATGGATCCTTATGCTCGACGTTACTAGTTTGCCTCAGGCCGTTTCGAACGATGTTGCGATCATCACTTTTCATGTTTTGCGCAGAATCATTTGATCTAGCGGCGGTGGCTACGCCTGTGGCAGGACCAACAGCGCCAATACCCGTTGTGGTTTGTTCCTTGGTGGTTGGGTCTTGTGTGATCGACTTGGAATTAATTTGACCATTGCTGTTGCTACCAACGCGACTGTAAGCACCAGTCATGACGCCTGGTTTGCTCTGATCGCTAAGGTAGCCGGTCGATCTCGCTGCAGTAGTAGCAGTAGCATCAGGTGTTACGTTCTGGCTCTGTGAGGCATCCTGATTTGAGTTGAAAGCTCCATCATTGGCCCTACTGTAGGCCTGGGGGTCTGTCGTTCTCGAATCATTCATGCCGATGCCGGAATCAGTATACTGGTGACCGCGTGCAGCTTTCTCTTCATCACTCCATCCTCTAGGATCTTCGCGCTTGTGTAGTTTGTTGTGCTGAGGATGGGATCCCGAGGAAGTTAGACTAGGATTTTCTGTCGTAGGTGTCATTGGGAAAGCACCTGGCAGAGGGACGGATTCTCCTGGGTTAGTGTATGAAGTCATTGCGGTAGCTTTCGAATTAGGTCTTAGATCTAGGGGTATCGTGGTTAAGTCAAGGTGTCCTATGAAACTGCTGTGAATAGTATCTGGGTTAAAGCTGATACGAAAATCTCAGACAAGTCTGCTGTCTTAAATATATCTTGCGAGTTCTACTGTACGGAGTGGATGAGCTCATAGCTTCCGATTCAGACGAGTCACGTCGCCGAATTCAACAGTTTCCGGAGCTCTCGCAAGCATGCTTCAGCTTCGCAACATTACACACAAAGACAAGGACGCTAGTAATGACATCAGACATCGATATCGATCAAGTTCGAAGTCTCAACGGCTTTGTCTCAATTCGTTTCCATTGCCCAATCAGGAACTCGAACGTCGTCAGCTAAAGGGCCGGTGTCAAACCGTCTGAGACTAAGAGGCTCCATTTCGTCATCAGGGCCCCGATCTACTTGTCCCGACTCACCGGGACATCTGGTTCCAGAGCTTAATCTTGATCGTTTCCTACTTCGTCAGCTCTCTTGCGTAAGTGGTAATTCCTACGGAATCTGGTGCGATTCTGGATCAGTGAACATCTGGTTTGCCTGGCGAGAGTTGACGTCGCAGTTTGAGGCGGAAGAGGAAATCTTGGCATGGAGGTCATTGTGGGTCAACCCTTTCTAGTTTTATATCTAGATAGCACTTTACCTTGACGATGTGAGTGATCAGACTAGAAGTGACAGATACTTGTCTTTACGTAAATAGAGCTTCACATACCGCTCTCAGGCCATATTTGTTTCAATATTGCGGCCGTAGCCCACGTATATTTTATGGTATAAACGTCGTAAGTTGATAGCTTCCATAGCTGACCATCATCCCCCCACGATATTCCTATGTGCTGTTTTGACGAAAATCTGCAAAGTCAACGCCGTTGAACACCTTTTGCATCAACCTCTGGCAAACGAAAAAGCGCATCTTGTATAGTTACACAATGTAGAGGGTCGAGTGTAGACGGTGGGGTATAGTAAGTCTTGCGGAGAGCGACCGCAAACGTCTCCATGAGTATCGGTGCGTTATCAGTGCGCTGCCTCGTCTAAATCATCTCATCTGCGCTCATGGTCTCATCCTCTCCTTCATATCCGTTCTCTTCAGCAGCTTCCCTGGCTAAGCGGGCAGAATTCCACTCAGCAAATCGGGGCTTGTAATCCGGAGGAGGCACCCATTTTGGGATTAGGCCGCGCTTGCGCAGACGTCTCCTATGTCTCTTGCGTTGCCAGACATTCATGTACTTCTCATCATACTGAGTGAGATCTCTATTCATCACCCAGTCTGAGACATCAGCAACGACGTCCCCTATCTCCTCACCGATCTTCCATGTCAATGCTCTTCCTTTACCGCCGGTAGTCCATTCATCCAGCATGAAAGGCATCGCGTACGGGAAATATGGTTCATTTGGCGACCAGACGCAAGGCAATTGGGGCGTGCAATCATATTCGGTGGTATACAATATACAGAATATCGACTCGAGAATGTACCATACGAACAGGGCGAGAGCCAATACGCCTAGTTTGGTGGGTCTGAATTTGGGGGATTTTCGGTATAGAGTGGGTATAGCGAGTAGGACGGGAGCGGATTCATTCGGGTTCGTAGGTGTATGTGTTTCGGACTTCGAGCTGGAGGCATTCAGGTCAGTATGAGCCTGGTCTGCTTTATGCTCGGTATGCATAACCTTATCTTCTAGACGCTCAATCCCTTTCTTCGCGGATCGAATACCTAGAAGACCAGTCTGCAGCGACTTGCTCATCCTGTCGAAAACCTCAAGCTCACGATCTCGCTCTGAGAGTCCTGGGAAGTCAAAATCATCATCGATCTTGTCCATAGTATCGTTCACCATTTGCTGCAGCTCCTCGTCGTTGATTTCCTGGTCGGCCAGGATTGTATCAAAGTCCTCAAGCGTTGAATCATCAATATTATTCAACTGTAAAATAGCACGTATATCATCTTTAACGGACGGAGGCTTGGCTGTGTTGATCAGGGGACGGAGAGGCCGACGATGTCTGGAAGTAGATCTGGCGCGACGCGAAGCTGTGGGTACCGACGAGGATCGTGGTATCGATGCCCTTCTTGAGGAGTCGGCACCACTACTTTCTTCTTGTTTGACACTCTCTTTGTTTAACGGCTCACCAGAGCTCTTGGTGCGAAGCTCGGAAAATTTGTTAGGTATTTGGTTGGAGGCATCCGACGCGTTTTTATCGTCTGAATGACTTTCTTGTTTCACTTTGATAGTGGCGGGAGTCTCAACATATGCTCCAGTGACACGTGGGGTTGGTTGTGTCAAAGGGTCAACTCTGTTGGCCCGGGGCGTCTCCTCCTCAGCAGGATCTGATGGGACAGGCGATGGCGCCCGGACGGAGCCTTTCTCAGAGTAGTTATCGAGCGGTGCAAAAAGTTTGAGTTCCCCCTCAATACGATCCAGGGGGTCGGCTTCTGAGCCATGCAAACTACCCCGTTTTTCCTTGATAGAATCACTGGACACATTTCGCCGCAAACCAGCGAAGCCGACCGTGGGCCTTTCTCTAGAGCTCTTAACTTCCAGATTCTTAACCTCTAGGTTCCTAGGCTTTCTATCTTCTCTTGTCGGACGCGATCGACTACTCTCTCTACTTTCCGATTTTTCTTTTGGCAGAGAATCCTCTAGAATAGCTTCCTGATCGGCCTTTCCAGCAGGAGGGCTAGCGCTGGTTGCTCGTGCAAGGCGCTGAAGTAAGTCATGAGAATCATTTCGCGGTAGTTGGACGTTCTTTTTGCCATCGTCGGCCTTGATGTCATCTATCTTCTCTTGAGATGACTCGCCCAATTTAAGATCACTCATGCTTCGAAGGACGGTGGGGGGTGTATCCGATATTTGTTCCTTTTTCGTCCCGGATACTGCCTTATTCTCTGGGGTCTTCGCAGGCTCATTTTCTAATTGAAGCGAACTACCCCGTAGCTCTTCCTTGTTAGAATTTCGCCCAGTCTCCGGTGACTCAGAACGCGCCTCGGAATTTTTGATTCGTATCTCATCGAGCCTGCTCGTAGCCACTGCTCGCTTAGATAGCGCCGCCATTTCTCGCGCCCGTACTTCATCAAGTCGACTGTGCGTTGGTCTGGAGGAAGGTATATCTTCTTCCGGTAGAACAGCATTCGCAGCTTCGATCTCCTTTTGCCGAATTTGATCAAGCCGATTGTTACTGCGACGCATGTTCGGGGTGCCGTTGACCGGGGAGCTCGTACCACTTGACGTCTGCCGAGAAAACTTCCCGTTAGACTGACTGGTACGGATCCGAGGACTATCGGAAATTTGGAGATCTCCAGCAGTGAAATCAGCATCTAGTTGCCAGTTGTAGCTCTTTTCGGGCGAGGGATAAGCAGATCGCTTGGTCGGTGAAGCTCGGTCGTCTCGATCGTCACTAGCGGATTCGTACTCGATAGACGGAATAGGTACGGCGGCGTTGAGATGCTCCTTATTCAAGCCGATTTCCTGCTGGCTGCTTTTGCGACGTGCCGGGGAACCCCCAAGGTCACCATCGCTGGCTTTCTTGGCGAGAACGTTACCGGTTTCCGAAACCTTAGGCCCAATTCGAGTCCTACTGAATAAGCCATTAAGCGGTCCGTTCCCTGTGCCAAGTTGATGGTTTCGGTCAAATTGTCGAAGATGCTGTCCGAGATCACTATTCGGACCGCTTGTCAAAGCCCTCTGTGGAATCGCGCTGTAGGACTGGCGCCTCATACTTCGCGGAGCTGGGCTAGGGGAACCATCAATACGCCCATTCATCTCCGCGCTAGCCATATTAAAAGCATGCTTGATACTGAAGGTGTCGTCTTGCTGGTCGTCGGCCGCTTGCTGTTGAGCCAGCGCAAAGGCCGACCTGAAGCTCATAGGTTGTCGCATGTCGAGAGACTGCGTCTGGAAGTGCCCCGGCTTATTTTGCAGGGTGCTCTGCTGTTTGTTCTTCTGGGTGGGAGATGTGGGAATAGGTCCTGTACTCTTAGGAAGAGGTATTCGTGTTTCGCGCGGTGATTCGGAATTTCGATTTGCGGATGCACCGAAGCTATTACTACTGGGAATGTATTTCGGGCTCGAGTATAGTGGGTGTCGAGAATTAGGGCTAGATTCTGTGTCGGACGTCACGGGCTCTTTCTGATCAGGTCTGCCATTGCCCTTCTTGGACGCTCGTCTGCCAAATGGTTGAGTTGAAGTCCTCGCGCCGCGACCGATACCGTTACCGTTGACGTTTCCGTTGGGCTTCGGAGCTAGGACCCGTGGAGATTTTGGTAAGTCGCGATCCATCATTTCGGACGGCGATGACGGGAACAGGCTGCGAGTCAAGCAGGTAGGCGCATGGTTGTTCAGGTAAAATACACATGCACGTATTCGTCGCGAAGGAGTTCATGCCAGATTAAAAGGAAATAAAGAAGGAATAAACAGTGGGAAGAAAAGATTCGCAGTATTGGGTATCAAGGCAGGTACTACTTTCCTATGTTTCCTAGAGTTACATCAATTTGAGCACATTGTGAGAGTGTGGTGAAAACGGCAAGAACTAGACGACTGTTATGCTATCATGAGTTCGAGGGAGCTACAACCAAAGTTGGCGTCGCGACTTGCGGTGGAGACCATGTTGATTCCGCTGCACTAAAACGGAAGGCGGTGATCGCCGTACAGCTGCTTAGCTGGACTTTCCACCAATCCGGATCCACATTCTGATTTAGAAGGCCTAGATGTGGGGCGCGATGCACATGGGATTAAGCCACAGCGGGGCTGTTAAGTATTTTATCAGTTGCGTATAGTCAACCTTCACCATCTTCCTCAGAACATTGTTAACAAACCAGCAACATTATCACAACTCATAACATCGCAGCCCTCAGCTTGGGTAGGCAGCTTATGTGCGCCCCTACTATTGGTGACGCCAGTTCAGTGCTGTATGAAGCGACACAGTTTTTGCCAAGTATCCAGGACACCATCCTCTTCCATTGTACTTTGCAAATTCATCGATACCTGATTTTCTTTTTTATTTTACCTAAAACCTAGAATGATTAGGTACCAAAGTTTGAAAAGCTAGAGCACCAGATAGCCCCTCGAGTAGAGAGAAGCCAAGTTTCGCTGCCATGCGCAGACTTGGCCGTCCTTGAGTGGCCTTCAAGCTTTCAAAGCAAGTTAATTCGAGGCCACACGCGATGCCTCACGTCGGCAAAACAGAAGCATCTCTGAGTCCGAGCTCCAAATTCCATCATCAATGTAGGCGCGCCACGAATTACGAATAATTCCACAGCTTTTGATAGCATGACAAGTTGCCTCGTTGTATTGCACATCACGGCATATACTGGGTCAACTCCCATCGAGGTGTATAATGGCGATTATATCTGTTGAACCAATAGTGTGAAGATTTCATAAACACTTGGCAGTATTTCGATACGAAAAACGTCGGTATACCAAGGAGGTAGGCAACGTATGAATCCCATTCTTAGGTACCTATACTATTTCCGACTAAATGCCTTTCTTCAAGTTTGCTCCCAACTGTCGATCATGACGTTCAGTGCTGTACCGAGTCTAGCAGTGCATCCCCCAGTCGGAAGGGAGGGCAGGACCGCGCCCCGGACCGGCGTCTGGGGCGCCTGGCATCGTAAAGTGCCGGTGCGGGGAAATCCCTCCGGCAATGTCTCCCGACACGGGAAATTCATGAGCTTCCCCGACCAGTTTTGAATGTCTTTGTTGTAGGTACTCATAACTTTAAGGAATAGCTCGTTCTGCCAAATTCTATTATGTCAGATTCCAAAGTAGCCATTATCACCGGCGGCGCATCAGGATTGGGACTAGCCGTCGCCGAAGTGTTCTCTAGAAAAGGTTGGCGGGTACACATTTTCGACTTAAATGAAGTCAACGGAGATACAGCGCCAGATACCCTAAGTAATTGCACTTTTCATAAGGTCGATGTCGCCTCCTGGGGGTCTCTCTCATCCTCGTTCGATGCCGTCTTCAAGGCCGAAGGCAGGCTCGACTTCGTGTTCGCGAACGCCGGTATTATGGAAAAGGGGAACTTCTTCGAAAGACACGAGATATCGTCACCGCCACCGGAGCCAGATGAATCTAGTATTGATGTCAATCTAAAGGGGGTGGTTAAGACTAGTTACCTTGCACGGCACTACTTCAGAGCGAGTACAAGCGGTGGCAAGGACTGCGTTCTCGTTATGACCTCAAGCATCGCCGGCATAGTAAGTACCCTCCGTGGAGTAGTCATCATGATGCCACCGCCTCATATACATCTAGTACCCTCAAGCAATCACACCTTTATATGCAGCGGCTAAAGCGGGCATATTGAATTTCATGCGCTCGGTTGCCCCCGTCTTTCACGATGAAGACGGCATAAGAACGTATGCCATCTGTCCTGGATCTGCAAGGACGAATCTATTAGCGAAAGAATTATGGGATGCGTATCCGCAGGAATATTTAACCCAGATGGAGAAGGTGACGTCCACGGTCGAGTCGTTAGTTGGCGGCACCTTACTTCAGGATTCATGGGGACAGAAGTTCGAGAAGTCGAGCGTTGGTCTCGCCGTCGAGATTTTCGTCAATGATGTGTATTCCAGGGGCGCCCCGGAGCCTTGCAACGATGGCATGAGGTTCATATTGGAGCTCATGCGCCCCGGGAAGAAGAAAGATGCAGACACATGAGAGTAACTCAAGTAGCGTGATCGAATGTGAAGAGTAGAAGTTTAACCATCTTGAAACCTGATTCATTTCATACGTGTTCGATAGCCCTATCCAATATATGCATGTCTTATTCTATTCCATCTACAATCACATAAGTCTCCGGTCGGGTTTCGCGTAAAGGCGTGCTTATTACGCTCCCTTGTATTTAGGATCCCCTATTCGCTATGGCGGGCAAAGATGAAGCCAGTGATTTCTCAATTCCACCACAGTTCTCCGTCGACAAGGCTTTCGCCTCTCGCTACCTGAGGTTCACTATATCCAAGAAGGTCAAATGTCTCGAATGACCCCTTTTCCAAAGGCCCAGAATTGGCTGCAGGTATCAACGACTCGAAGCCTGAAATCGCAAGGCTGGAAGTTCCCTGGCTGCTGCCTTGGATTGGGGATGTGTTGCTCTCGAAGTTCTGAGTACATGCATCTGTTGAAGGAGTATACGGAGACTTGAGCTGCATATAACTTGGCGAGGCGGAAGATGAGAGCAAGGTTGATGATGGGGACGGAGCGTGTTGCATCTTTCGTCGTTTATTCCCAGTCTCCATAGCAACCACTACTTCCATAAGGATGGTTGATACCTCGCACAATCGTTTATTGTACGAATCATCCTCTTGCAGGTTAGTAACGCCTTGAAGCATTTCGGTAAATGACCGAAGCAGCTCTTGATCCGAATCCCCTTCCTCTTCCTCCAAAAGTAGGTGCGCGCATATTTCGTAAAGATACAGAGGCGGGTGAGATGCGACAATACTGTATACATGAGCTTAGTTTCTTGTAGGACGTAAGGGATATAGGAAGGATGAGACAGGGGGCCGGGATTGAAAATCGCTAACCGTGGAAATATTCCCTGGTATCCTAATTCCGCCGAGAAGCGCCATAGATGTAACATGAGCTTCATACACCTTCTGCTAGCTTCTAAACGGCGAGACATGACATCTGGATGCTCTCTAAAGGGCCACATGTATAATAACTGAGTGCAAGTAGACCCAACAGACATTTGAATCTTGGAGATGGAGCCTGAGGGGGCAGCACTGCCTATATCGTCCAAGTCGATACCTGCATCGGTCAACCAGGCTTGTAGCCTCTGGTCCAGTTTGGATATTTGCAGTCGTACTTGTTCCTCCGTCCTTGCTGGAGCTCGACATGCATAGATCTCCCGATATATCTCCTCGTTTATTTCGGCAAGCTTTACTTTAGCGACGAGGTCGTCCATGATTCCATTGTTAAGTGACTTCGGAGTGGCATCAATGCATATGTCGGAGGCAGGAATGCGAGGGGAAGCGCCGACAGTCCAGCAGACCGTCTTATCGAGAATGTATAAGCAGTATGATACGCATTGTCTCTCTCGGCTGCTTTCGTCTACTACCCGCTCGCGAACGCCCCTTTCCCAATCATGAAGACCGATGGACTTGGCGCCCTGAGCAGCCAGGCTGAATAGTTTGGCGAAGACGGATGGAGACATATGTTCTTGGGCTACAACACACTTTTAATGAAACGTTAGCAGCGCTCTATTAAGACGGCTTCTGGGGGCTATTAGCATACAAGAGATAAGAGAGCCTGGACGTTAATGAGTCGAGGTGAGAGGAGAAGCTCTGCATGCCTGATTGCCCTCTTCGCGCTTGCGAGAAAACCCTTAGCGAGATCCTGATCAATTGATGAGCTCTTGTGTATCGGCCTGAATCGCCTCAGCTTATCTGAATGGGGAGGAGGATGTGATAAGTTTGCTGCTAAAGTCATGAGGACTAGATTGTTAGAGCATACAACCTGCCCCAGGTCCTGGTCAGAGGAATCCGATTCTTGTAAAGCCGTGACAATTCGCACGAAGGAATCCTTGGTCCAGATGGGGAGGTGGGGATTAATGGTTGCGAAGTACGGCTCAACCATGGCTTTCAAGATAGGAATAGGAGGCGCTGTAGGAAGAATGCCATTCTGCACACTTTCTTCCTCTCGAGATACCAGAAAGTCGAACTTTTGCTGTGCGAGGAGAGCACATTCCCTTACGCTCTGACTCCTAGATTTATCGTTCACAATGGGTTCAAGGATGGTATCCCTAATGTTGTACAACAGAGACTCGAGTGATGTAGGGTCAAAATATCTCTCGCTATCTTCGACATCGTGGCCTCTAATAAAATGACCAACAGGCCTCTGGAAAACTGGCGTCTCAAATCTAATGGGGGTTGTATCCTCCGGCGTAGGCCAAGTATGGTTGGATTGTAACGCTGCGAGAACGTCTACACCGGTTGTGGTTCCTGAGACCAGTAGCTTCACAGCATTTTGTGTCTCTGCTAGTGCATTCTATCGATGACCGTCAGTTGTTGTGACGGGTGGTGTGGGAAACAGAACGGGGGTAATAGACATACTTCTAGACTTTCGAGACGCTTACTTAATGCTTCGATGGTATGGCTTCTGTTGTATGTTAGTGGCATGTTAAGAAGTCCGCTTAGGGTAATCTGTTCTTACAGGAGGACTGTTTGATTACCCTTTTTGCCATTCCCAGACCATTCGCATTTATGACCAAGGCGCGTACAGTTGGAGCAGAAAGGCTTTTCTCTCCCACATCGTATCTTCTTGATTCGGCATTGATCACATACTGCCAACACTGATGAGTTCTAATTCGTGCCTAACGATCTGGGGTGCTAAGTGGTCCCCGCTCACCTGCGTAATCCTTCCCGCTTGTCTCCTTCGACATCTGATCAGTATTAGTTCTATTCATGCCTAAATGATTTTTAAGAGAATTACCTCGTCTGTCCGAACACGCTTTTCTGAAGGCATAATGGATAGAATAGGTAGTCACTCAAGACTATGTATGTCGACATAGGGGCGAATATCATACATTTCAACCGACACTTCGAATTCAAAAGTCCAAATTTGGTTAACAGCTAGGGGGCAGGTAATCAAAAAGGATTCGGGGTCCAAAACTAGGGACCTTAATGGTCATCCTATAGCTAGATCTTCCGACCCATTTAACAAGCTTGAGTCGACATGCCATAAGCTTAATGCCATGGCCGCTTGCCCTATCTTAAGCTGCTGCAGATCCAGCAAGCCCATGATTCGACATGCTTACTATTATTTCCACTAAAACCGCCAGATACTACCTGGATACGCAATCATCTACTTGCTCCCAGCGCTTCCATGGCCCCCAAGGTCCCGCCTATCTAAGGCTTGCGATTGATCCTAGGTGGAATCCCTGCTAGCGGGCTACCTGGGCAAGCCCATATGGAGCCCAGTACGACCACGTTTTCCAGCTCCGAAGCAAGAAGGAGAGATTCCAACAATCCAATGTAGGGACATCCATAGGCGCCGACGGAATTAAACAGTAGTTGCCTGCCTTAACCTATTCATCCGATGCATGATGAAGGCACAGAACACGGTTCACACCGACTGGATTGAACTCCGGGACACCATAATCGTACGAGTCCGTATATACCAAAGTACCTAGGTACCTCCTGTGACTTATAACAAATCAGACATCTGTTCATTCAATCAACGGGTTTCACCTGTAGTATGATGGAGCAAGCGGTACCCATGCCCATGGTGTGTGCCGAGAGGGCTGGGTTATACATGGTAGGTACCTAACCCATCTTCATTTTTCTTCTTAGCAACTTAAAATGCCTACTGGCCCCGGCTGTCAAGATATTATGTTATTATAGGACTCAGCGTCTGTCGGCCTGTCATAATCGCAATGGCATCCAATGGCGGTTTGGCCTAGACTACCTAGTCTCCTCTCACTCAGCACTCAGTGGCCTGGATTGTAAGCTCTGGCTTGGCCTTCGGCCCTATTCGAAGCGAGGTACTGACCATGTACCGTATAAACTTCGATGGTATATTACACTGCTGCTATGTCGTCGAAGCCCCGCACCAACGGTTCCGCCATTGATGGAAATGATTCCGCAGAAATGTCACCCCGGGTCGCGCCGCATCTAGATAATGGGCAGGTACGGGTGCTACAGCGTCGTATGCTTGATGAGCAATTTGATTCCGGTGCTTGACTGATGTTGATTAGATCTGGTGGTTGTAACGTTATCTTGTAATGTGAATCTGGTGTCCTAGACAAAACAACAGCTGATTACGTAGCTCGCCTCAATCACACCTTAATATGACGACGTTTGACGCGACGGGTGACTCTACACCTAAATAGGACTCCTGGTCCGAAGGATCGGATCGTCGTATAAGAACTAAATCCTCCATTTCTGCGGTCAATGGTCTCTTCGCTCTCCCCATTGCGTTGTGTCAAGAGCTAGTCTGCCTAGCAACAAACAAAGCCACACTCCAGGGAGTCACTCATGGAGATGGTTTGCTCTGAGTACCGTAAAGATCTCGACTAACGTGCATAGTCATCGATAGCATCCATTAACGCCAAGTACGTTCTTGATCTAGCATGTTCCGCACGATCCGCGGTCGATGTAGAATATAACCTAGTAGGTGGGGTTATGGGATATAAACGGCCGAGCCGGGATTGGCGATCCGTAGCATCGGGTCAGGTTTGGACTCCATTCCCCATGTGAAAAAGGCCGCAGTAGCAGCAGGATGAGCCTCCTGCTACCACGTGTTTCTCAGGCGTTCGAGGCCAATGGGAGCCGAAATGTATCCCCATGGGTAACATCTTTTGCATCTTGATTCTAAATCAGTATAACAAGTGCGATATGATAGGTTGCCTGATAGATTTCGTCTTTTGGGTGGTATTGGTACCACGCACAATGTCCTGGATGTGGCACCAACACCTACTTGGCGCTTTAGGGGGTCCGGGGTAATCCTATCGATACAATCCTGCTTGAAGACAGTAAAGGTAAAATCCACTGCTGGTTTTTTATATCGCATGCGAGAAGGCGCCGATCAAATTCACTGAAGAACACCCAAGGCTTACCTCCTATTAGTTTGAGAAACTTTGCGTGAATAACTTAACCATCGTGGGATGTCCAGTGGGATTCGCTGTGTGACATTGGTATTCCCCCCGCAAGGCGATCAATGCATGGTGCCTGTAGCGGGTGGCATGAGCGGCGGTGAACAGCACTTCATATTGAACAGCTATTGCAGACAATATGTTTCTCGCACCAATTGATTGAGGTACCTAAAGTATAGATAAATATCCAAAATTCCCAAAAGGGCCCCTATTATACCTAACGCATCACCACGGGTTTCCTTAACCACCACCTCATTCAGAGCCCTTCGGCTCGCCATGTTCTGTGGCGGCCCTCAGTAATCCTTTTGCCGCGTGCTGCCCGAGCGCATCGAGAGAGCGCATCCCGAGCATCTCAAGCACACTAATATCAAGAGGCGTGCAGCTCGTTCCCAATCTCGTGAGCAAGTGGCTTCGAAGAGGGACGGGTTGGCCTTGGCACTAGCCAAGAGAATCTCGTCGAACATGGCCATCCATGGCGGCATCTGTGCTACCACTCTCATATGCAGCCATCCGGCGGTGATCGTTCCATACAGCTCGATAGTTCGAGCTACTTAGCGAGATCGTTGAACCGAGGCCGAGGGCAAAACGTCCAGTTTCCAACGAAATGGGAATCGTTCGGTCCAAGCTCTTCTAGCTGTTACCTATAGGAGCTGTAGCTAGCGCCATCGCATCCAAAGGTTCCCGTTCGGAAACTCCCTTGAACCCATCAGATTTCATCTTGTTCATTAATCCCTGCTACTGCGATATGAAGTCAGTGTCCTCAACCGCTCCAATATCCGTAAAAGAGGCGGCAAGTCCGAGCCCATTACGATATTGTGCGAAAGCATCTAGGAGATTTGTTCCCGCTGGCGTAGTTCGCCTGGTCTGCTGTCCAATTATTCCTTAAAGATAGCTAAACAGTACGAAGAAATCAAGTTCTGTACCGGCAGTCACTGTGGTGTTATGAAGATTCCAAGTTCCTTCAACTTTTGGCGCCACTACCACATTCCACTCATCAATCGCCATGGCCTCAGAACTCTGGTCTTGAAGGGCTATCGATATCTACCTATACAATTCCTTTCAGGGGATGCGTCACTGATGAAACCGCCTTAACCACGTCATCGAGACTTGTTACATCCCCCTTCACAAGCTTAACAGCACAACCCATTCTTTTTAGCTCATTAGCAAACGTCCCATTATGCGAGTCACTCCGCAAGAGGTGGATCAGTACACGAGCGCCATGGTCGAACCATTTACGTCGAGATCGCACGACCGAGACCACTTACTAAAAGGTATGACGTAGAGCTGCCGAAACCCACAGGTCTAGTCATGTTCGTGGCATTGAAGTCTATTTCGCTATTCTCAAAGGAGCTTCGCAGAGAAATGCCAATTCCGCTAATATGTTGACCTTTTTGCAGGTACCAGGACGCATCCGCGGTTTCTGCTGCGGGGAGAATTTTCAGGGGTTGGGTTGAAGTTGTAAGCCCCTTTTACGACGTTTTTGTAGTTCGAATTGGCGGGTGGGAAATTCAACTATCCTTAAGCCGACGAAAATGTCCTAGAAGACCAATTACCAGCATATATACCACAACTACGAGAATTTCTTACCCTAAAATTCAAGCCAGCAGAGTGTACTTCAACTTTGACTTCATTATTGCGACTATCCTCGCGCGGTGTCCGGATCCAGTGTGGGGTGTTGAGGCGCCCCGGCATGCCAACATCAAGGATGGCTTTATCATCTGGTTCTGATATCAAGAACTCGCATTTCAAAGCAAATGGATACAGTCTTTCCACCTGGATTATTCCGTCGTGGATTGCATACTCAAAATCTGGCTTAAGGACATCATCACTTTCTCGTCTCTGGAACTTGGCCAAGACTTGAACTATCTTAGCTGCCGTTGGGCTGAAGCTGTCAATCTCACATGTCGCGAAATCCACCAACATCTCCGATCGGATCATCCTCCTCAATCCAACGACCCGAGCGTATCTAGGATCTTTACAGCCAGGTTGGCAAAGAGGCGTGACCCATAGGATTCCTGCATTGCTAAGATTATGGGGGAACTTCCTAAAAGACTCGAAGCGAGCAGAGTCCGTCCCCCTCAAAATATGGCACGGATATGTCAAGAAGAAAAATAACATCTTGGTCAGGGGTTGGAGAATCCTCCACTTTGCACCCAGTAATTTTGTATCGTTCATCAGTTGGTCGATAAGATGACTTTCGCCGCTCTCCTCTCCTCCGCATACGACTGCCACTTGCTTTGACGGGGGTTTTATGGACGAAAAATGCCCTGCGATAATTGTAGTCGTCAATTGATGCGGTTCGTCTGAGTCCAAGACAGCCCCGTCAATGCTGCCAAACCCTGCGGCTAAGAGTTCTGATTCCCATCGCTTCGCATCAAGATACAGCCCATTGGGCCTACCGTCAGTGCTGTCACGCCACCATCTTGGCGATATTCCGAATAGGTAATTGATCCATTTTGAGGATGGGCATAACTCCTGAAGCAGCAATTTACCATCAGGCCGAAGGAGCTTCCTTATATTCTTCGGGCCTTCCTGTATATTTTCGTTACTTGCGCAACGTTTGATGCGATAACAAGGTGGTATTGACGACCGTCAAAAACTTGTTTCTCGAGATCCTTACTGGTAGCTAACGTGGCATACCCCATACTGGGGAATGGCTTCTGTTCATCCTTCGCGGAAATGGACTAGTCGACGTGGACGTATACTTCGGGCAAGGTACTTGGCCATCGGGTCCAGTGAGGTTCTTAAGGACGTCAGCTACCCAGGAGCTTCTTCCAGCCCCAAGCTCTAGAGCCAGCAAATTTGGCCTCGAGTGCCCCAAACATTGGAGAAACCTAGATATGTCGGAATAATCTATAAAATCGCGAAGTTTCGTGAGAGTATCACCCGACAGCGAGTCTGATAATGCTTGGCCGGATCATACACGGCCCATATCCGTCCATATGCGACGAAGGGCGATGGCTGTAGATGCCGTGGGAGTCTCTGAGAGCATCGGTATAAAAACGATGTGCTTCGAATGAAAAGTGTCCTTCGCTATATCAATCACTCAGAACGCAACTGAATGTTGGGCGGCCACGGATCCTGGTCAGCGCTGGACGGGGGGTGCGGGATTCGGGCCAGTGGAGTAGTATGTACCTAGGTACTTAGCTGCTAGATAGGGGCAGGCATGCAAGCACGACGGAACCCGGCACGGGCAACGAGAGTTAACGCAGGAACCCCTAAGGTACCTCCTAGGCCTAAGATATACACAACTCGACTGCAACTTGGTGTCTTCCACCGGGTTGAAAGAAAGGTGCAGCCAGCTTGTTCGATAAACAATAAGCCATGCAAAAGAACGAAGGCGATAACTTTCGATATCTTATCCGTTATCAAATCCAAGAATTTTTCAGATAGTGACCTTTGCAAGCAGCAACCAGCTCCTCACGTACCTGATCTAGCAGCGATGTGAGTGTTTCGATAGACCAGAAGCCGTTTATTTTAATTGAATTGAAGGAAGAACTGATACTTCAGCACTTTCTCTAACTTGGTGCATGTTATCTGCTTGGCCCTCGATTTCGTCCGGGGCAAAGCACGCTGCGAACCGAAGTCATAACTTTGGCCAAGCAACCAATTCCAAAAGGCACCGAGATCTATTTGTCAGAATTTTGGTTAGAAGCCGATCGGCTTGAAAAGTATGGATGCCTAGCGGGATGTTCGGGGTCCAAGTAAGACCCGAACACCTCCCCTAATCTCGCTAAAGATGTCGCTAACGGCACCTAGGCCTATGTACTAGGTAGCGCTGTATAGGGCTGAAGACGGTTGGCTTCCGCTAACAGATCCACTGTTTTAAGCTCGGGTCATTTTCCTTAAGGGGTATATCGCAGGTACCGATGCAGCTAACCTGCAGATCGGCTCGCTATCTGTACCTCCTAATTAATCCATGTTCCATCTTGTGATTGTGAGGCCGCCGGTGAACTTCGAAGAAAAAATATATCAATTTCATCTTTTGTGCATTCTTGACATTGCGTCTATTACTTCATCTAAATGTCTATTTAATCCTCATCCATATAATGTATCGATACAGACTCAACTAATTCTCACGCTTTAACCGACTTATACAAGATCTCGGGCTGTACGGACCTAATTGCTGTTGCCAATCGGGATTCCGAGCCCCGCGCGTGATACCTACAACTCCGCCTCCAGTTCGGGAAGTTAGACAGGTACCGTGGATATCGCGCCGGTCTCTTGGTATTAGAACATGGCACATACGGTTATAGAAAGCACCGCGAAGGAGTCATTCTCCACTGAGCCCAAGATATCGGGCCCCGGTACGGTAGAAGCAAAGGCTCGGCCAGGCGAGACTGATGGTCCAGAAACATTAGAAGGTGAGGGGGACGCCAGTGCTGCAGAGGGTGATGCGACTCCAAAAAAGCCGTTGGGCTTCTACCTCTCATTCTTTGCCATCAATATTCTCGTCCTGTTATTTTCCCTAGATGCTACAACTCTTGCGGTAGCTATTCCGGTAAGCTATCTTCTAGCCCCTTTCTTTTAGTCGTTGTAGAAAAGGGGGTGGAGAGCGCTTCATGAATCACAATGGAGCTGTATTGACAACAACCAGGCTATCGCGTCTGAGCTTCATGGCACCACCTTCGAGTCCTTCTGGGCAGGAATCGCCTATTACTTAGGCCTGGTTGTCAGTCAACCCCTATACGCGAGCATTTCCGATGTTTTCGGCCGTAAGCCGCCTCTCTACGTTGCTTTTCTACTCTTCACAGTTGGCGCCCTCACGTTTTCCCTCGCCCGGAACATGGTCACCATCGTCGTCGCCCGCGTTATCCAAGGTTTAGGTGCTGGCGGTCTTGATGTTCTTGGCGAGATTATCGTGTCGGATATGACTTCGCTCAAAGAGCGTCCGTTGTATCTCGGTATCATGGCTCTGCCAATTTCACTTGGGAGCGTTCTTGGGCCCACGGTCGGGGCCCTCTTCAGCGACTTCGTTACCTGGCGATGGATAGGTTGGATCAATCTGCCGCTTCTAGGCATCTCCTTCCCTCTGATAGTCTTCTTCCTCCGCCTACGGTCACTAGACTCGTCTCTTGAGGCGAAGGTGAAGCGCTTAGATTGGGGTGGCATGTCATTGTTCGCCATTGGCTGTACTCTTTTCGTGTTGCCGCTGAGCTGGGCCGATTCCTTGTATCCATGGAATTCGTACCAAACGATTCTTACCCTGCTTCTGGGCGCTGCAGTTCTCGTCGGATTTGCGGTATATGAGGCCAAGCCCGAGGCGCCTGTTGTGCCGTACCGGATCTTCCACTCTCGGACGGCAGCGGTAACACTGTGCGGCGGGTTCTTCCACGGCATAATATTGTTCACGCTCCTACAGTATCTACCTTTGTACTTCCAAGCCGTAACGCTCGATTCTCGTATTGGGGCGGCACTGACCCTACTGCCCACCAGCTTTTCCAGCGTTCTAGGCGCTATTGCTTCCGTGATAGCGGTAGGAAAGGCTGGTATGGGGTATAAAATTAGAATCTGGATAGCTTGGAGTCTGGCAATTCTGGGGTCGGGCTTACTGCTCCTCCTCGATTCGTCTTCGCCCTCCGGCATGAGTTATGGTATTCCAATCATCTGGGGCGCGGGTATCGGCGCCTTGCTACGTCTCCTGCACATCCCCATGCAGGCGAGCGTGGCGCACGTTGACGACACGGGCCACGCAATCATGCTACTCCTCACTTTCCGGTGCCTTGGCAGCCTGGTCGGGCTCGCTATCGGGTCGACAGTGTTTAGCAGTGTGTTCGGACAGGCGATCGCGGTCGTCGGGGAGCTGCCCGACTCCCTGAGCGTCCTGAGGGACCCTCACAACGCCGTCGCCTTCATCCCAACTTTGCGGACCTTGAATCTCCCCGCCGACGTTATAGCCCCTGTTATTGATGCGTACTTAACGTCCATGCGCGCCATTTTCTACGTCATTGTCGGATTTTCTGGCCTCGGGCTCGTAACTTCGCTTTTCACGGAGGAGCTGAGCTTGCAGAGCACGGATCGCGGGAGACAGCAATTTGAAGCTTGATCTACGATGGAATTTCGGATCTGTTTCTGGTTAGGAGCGATTTACAGCAAGGTACTCGGCAGCAGGTCATTGGTTTTGGCGGGAAATAGATATCTTGCATGATACAATACGACATATAATTAATACAGCTAATACTAATTATTGACATACCAGAGTTCACATGAGAATTGCACTAGGTTGAGTCGAAGCTCATAAGACATTTCTAAAGAGGAAAATTCATCCTAGGGAGCTATGCATAGTACTACCAACAAGACACATTAGATCGCTATAAATATGAGCCTTTCCCATGTGGCTAAAGAATCGTATCAAGACCAAGAAACCCATAAGCCATGAATGAGAATACTAGGATAAGAAGTTCAAGACCCAAACGACGTCCTCCAAGGCCTAAGCATATTCACTACCCCGCCAGCCCGCCTCCCTAATTCGATACCCCTTGACGCCGAGTTCTGAAATGATCAAAAAAAAAAATAGCGACAGAAAATCGCGACACATCTATAGGAAAGTCATCATTGCCGAATAGCGTCATCATGCAAAGCCAAAGCAGGCTACAGAGTTGCTTCACCACGACCAAGCCGATCGCTAACATGTATTATGCAATAGTCAGCCTCCAGCTTATAGAATGAGACTCAGTGCAGCACCTTGGTGTGGAGAAGTACAGAAAAGCTCGTATGAGTGAAGCCAAACGACGCGACTAAAGTGAAGCGTTTCATGCATAAAAGGTATCTAGTGGTATAGGGGGTTCAAGGTCATCAAGATGGACGTCAGTGGCATTCTTGTAGAAAATTTCTTGAGAGTGACAACATACCGAGCTTAACTAACGGCAGTACTATCCCTGCCTACGATATGGGGCTGGTTCGTGGGATTAACACCTCCGAAACGAGACTCTCCGACTCTCCCCTTCTAGTGTATGCGATCCCATTGGTGGACGATGCGTTGTGTAGCCTCTCAATTTTCTGCGAGGTCATATAGAGCGATCTCTTATCATGATGTTGTTGAGGACTTCGATGCTTGTAACGTGTGACGATCTTGCAACCCCACTGTGGTCGTGATAGGGGATAAGGCAGCAACATTATGTACTGACTCGAGGCCCCGCCGAATGGTCAATCTCGGTCGCGAGGAAGAAAATCCAGGTAGTTTGAAACTTCTCGTTCTAGAGAGCCCGACAGATAGTCTCCGCATTGCCTTCGAACTAATGGGCTTTGCCCAGAGAGATGTAGCTGCGGCGAGACGAGAGGATAGAGTTTTAGGAGGCTCAATCAGATCCATTAGGCGCGCTAATTGTTCGGATAACCGATATTCGACGCCGTTCCCAAGCCTTTCGCGGATCTGAAGCACAGCCCAGTCTAAAGTATCTCGCGCTCTCCGGCCGTCACCGTCGACTTCGAAGCACTCTTCTGCATAGCAGAGGGCGCAGTAGATGAAAGAATTTATGTCTTTATCCTCAATATCTTTCATGTTCCCGAAGGCAGTTTTGGCGAGACCGAACGCTTGCTCCGCGGGGGCAGTGTTCTCAGTTCGCAACAATTGCACTGCCATCCGGATCAACAGTTGAAAGCCATACCATACATCGAGCTTTTCCATGAGAGCTGTCTGAACTATCCCGTCTTCCTCCAAGCCTTCGCATGATTCCCGACCGTTTAAATCTATAACGGCACTGATTTGTCGGAGATAAGGTCGCTGAATGTTATTCTTTCTGTAAACGAATTCGACACCATACAATTCAAGTCCGTCGACAAGGAGCTCTAGGTTATCTTGCGTAGTCCCGATATATGCTTTTATACGATATAAATCCATGATATTCCCGACGATATCATCCCGATAGTCAGTCTCATTCACGAGTGATAGTCTCAAGGTCCAAAGGGCATCGGCAAGCTCAAGGTTGAATCTTTCGGCAACAACTGCGCATCTATCCAAAATACGGAGCTTCGAATTTTGTAGCTCCGGGCCTTGCAGTTGTAAGAGAGCTGAATTGTAAGCTTCATAGGATTCTTCATATCGTTCTTGGTCTTTTAGGACATTGCCTAGAGCCTCATACGCATCAATATAGGCGCCATCCCACAAAGGCAGAAGTGCAAGTTCTGCGATGCGATCCCGAATCATGGCTTCTCCTTCAGCCGATTTCCCCATCTTTGACAGTGCTAATGCCCTGAAAATGCGCAATTGGAAATAGAACCACCCGCCCGTATCTGCAGTCACTTCGACCGCCGCTCGACTGAGCTGATCTAGAGTATCAAGATCTTCCAAGTGAGCGATAGCGCACAGGGTGACCTGAAACAAGATATGATTGTCCCAGAGTTCCATCCAAGAGTCATTTCCGTCGCATCTCACTGTCTCGTTCAAAATACTTTCCAGCGTCGCATCGAGGACATCATTTTGGCCCAAAACTCGAGCCGCAACCATTATGTTAGTTAAGAGTCTGTGGCGTCTAGTCATATTTCGCTCATCATTCTGGAGTTTCTCTAATTGGCTCCTGCAAAGCTCGAGGGCTTCCCGTGTGTCTTGCCAGCTGACAGTATATAGAAGCGAGTCGATGAGGAATTCAACGCTCTTATACAGCATATCGTCGTAGGATGCATCATTACCGAATATCGCTTTCCAATAGTGCAACTTTTCTCGGCTTCTGCGCTTTCCCTCTTCAAATAGATTCAGACTCCAAAGACTTCTAATTTCAATAAAGCCTGCCATGAATTTGACTCGCAGCATGTGACTATCGGATAAGTCACAAAGCTCCCAGATCCATTGTGACAACTCCAAGCTATCCTCAGATAGACCAATCCCGAATAGATACATAGCTATTAGTTGCTCAGTGCAGGTCACCATTGAATGCCCTTCATACTCTGAAGTGACGATTGTGAGGCGTAAAACTAATTTATATTTTCTGAATATGTTCATCCAAGAAGTGACATGGGCGTGTAGCTGGCGACGGCGAAGGAAAGGCCAGTCAAACCCCGGCTCGAGCGAGGATTGATTTTGCAGCTCTGGTAAGAGCACGGCCCCAAGCATTTGAGTGAATTCCACGAAATTCGCTTTGTGTACGCTATTCTCCTGGCGTAGATTGATCCAGTCTCGCACGAGAGGGTGCAGGGATATGACAGCGTATTCTGTATCCTTCCTCTCTGTATTGAGCGTAGTGATCAGTGACAGTCGAGAGAATTCCCGCATCACAGTGTCAAATTTTCTGCTTGACCACTGCCCCTTCTCATCCGTAAACAAGGACATCCATTCGGGTCGTTGATGGGGGAGGTTCGCAGAGCAATAAGCCTGGAAATATTCTTCCGAGATCTCGTGCTCGTGGAAGAAAGCCAGAAGATAGAGTACTGTAGCCTTCAAGCAGCCCGTAGAAGTATCAGGTTTCAGTAAACTGAATGAGAGATCCCAAGTTGTAAATACTGTTTTTGCCATGACATCCGTCGCCTCCTCTCCATTCCCGCTCGGAGCAGACTGGGTGTACTCCCACAAACTTGGGACAGAGTTGAATATGTCTCTTGCAGATCGGTCGTAGTAGCTCAGAAAGTCTACCAAGGGGACGCCTTCTGCTTTCATGTATGCCCCAGCCTGGTCTATTGCGAGGGGTAAATAGCCCAGTCGCCTAACGATGTCGGTTGCGGCGGTTCGGTTAGTGAGGTCCTCGGAGGCGTCGAGTTGCTTGAACAGCAATCTCGTCGCTTCGTCCTCCGTCATACCAGAAATATGCATCATCGACCCGATCCTCTCAGTATCAGTACTTCGACTAGTAATTAGTACATAGCCAAGAGGACACTTAGGTATGTACTCTCGAAGATCGAATGAAGCTGGGTCATCATAGTTATCGAGTACTAGAAGCCATGAGGAATTTGCGGTCGTCAACTGACGCCTCACGAACGCTATCCGGGCGTCGGCATCCGATAGGTCTAAATTGTTGTGGTTAAGCTCTTCAGAGGCGTCCTCCAGGCCTCGCACCGTGGAAGCTCTAGTAGCAGCATCTATCCACAATATGCAGTTAAATTGCTTTTGGAGGCGAGCATTTGCGCAATACCTAAGCGCCAATTGCGTCTTCCCCTGACCTCCCATTCCTTGCAATATAACAATCCTAGGTGACAGCGTAGGCTGATCATCGAACAGGCGGTTGATTTCGGTCAACACTCCTGGCCTGTCAACAAAGGACCGAACCTCATGGCGAGATACGTGGTAGATTGTGCTAGAAGTTGGCTGTCGTTGGCCAGGCTCTGTGTTGGTCCCTGCAACCCTGGGCCTGCTCAGAAGAAATTCACTTTTGAAAGCCATCGACGTGAGAAGGAAGGTTGTCAACAGTGGCAGCAGTTGGTTAATGCTGGCCATCACGGACTCGATTTCAAGGTCGCTAGCAATACTCTTTAAGGCCGCTAACAGCCTCACCGAGGTCGAAGCGGCGTCATCTGGTAGGTAGTGCGTAAGCAAGTCATCTAGTTTTCCGCCTTGGCGATTGAGGTTCGACACATAACCACTCAATATCAGGAGTTCATCATCCCGAAAGCCTTCTTGGTAACTCCTAAGCCCTTCCTCGATCCGTTGAACAGCGCTGTCGAGAAGGCCAAGCTGGTTACGAAGGCGCTCAACGAAAGCCTTGGGGCCCTCGGCGTCATCAGGTACATGACGCAAAGTTGCAAAGACCGCAATTCGTTTGGTGATTTTGAAAGTGATTTCGGCGAACTGCATAGCAGCAGCAGCCACGCCGACAGCGCTGACCGGATCCATATGGCGCCGTTTTGTATCTCAGGCCACTGAACATGTCGCCTAGCGAAAGTGAGGCTTGAGGGAGAAAATCCCCGCAAGTCGATGCTTTCTGCGACTCGCATTTTGGGCTTTGGCTTTGGGGGCTTCGTCCAATAGATGTGCCCTGTAAGATCTCCTCTCTCGTGTAACACAGGTAGCGATATAGAATGATCCAGACCAGTTTCTCAGCCACCTAGAGCCTTATAACGTCCCCAGGAGGAAAGGATGCCTTACGGTGACCTCCGCCCGTGGCGATAATTCTGCCTATCAGCCTAACCAACAAGGGCCTGGCAGACCGTCCTCACAAGAACCCGTTAACGAGCCCCCCCCCCTTCTTTTTCTTTTCAAGGCGGGGGGAAGAGAATTGGGAATTCACGCCATTATGCAGAGAACCCTGGCCGCCGAATAAACATTGTGACAGGGCTTGATAAAGGCAGTCAAAGTCGGGGACAAAGAAGAATAATATTGATTGTCCGGGGACAACACTTGCACTCAAAACATCCATAATTATGATTAAGCAATAGCATTGATTATAGTAAGGTGGCGCACCCGGATTTCTTTGACATTTCAAGAGGTTGGTGATAGCGGTTGTCGTGGGTTGCCATAAATTAGGTACCGGGAAGTCCAAGAATCGGCCAAGTCGTGCAGCCCCCGGTCCGGGCAATGCATCATGGTAGGTAATTACGACTAGCACGTTCTAGGATCACCCAAATTCCTTTCAAGTTGCGAAAATGGAATGTATTATAGCATCAGGCGATGGGACAGCAGAGAGGCCATTCGTGACGTGGATGGTACCACCGGGCTCGCTACAGCAGATCAGCGACGCCCGGCGCGAGGCCTGCGAAAGAATTGCTTCTGAAATTGCAATGGCGCTCGGTTCCACTCACGTCACAATCGGGTCTTGGAACAGGGAAGTTCAGTATGCATACGATGACCGTATGAGGAACTTTGTAGAAGAACCCGCTGACTCGCACATGATCGTGGAATTACGGTACCACAATGAACTGCATTACTACGGCCACATCTACACCGTCGATGACGAGAAGCAGATACCACAGAGACTTATGCTGGCTGCTGAGCGACGACATACGAATTTACATGATTGGCAGTCACCTCAGCTGTGGGTGAAGAGTCCTACGGAGCGCCAACGATGCCACCCAGTTTTTGACAATTTGGGGGATTATATCCGCCAACAGTGGGTTGATGAAGTTATTCTCTTCGAGACGGAAAGGGGGACTAACACTGAGGAAACGCAGAGAGATGCCGAGCGTAAGCAACTAGCGTTACTGCAGAGATTTAGGGAACTCAGCATCTCAGAGAGCACCAGTGTTGATGTTGGGGAAAGTTCACGGAGTATAGAGCATTCCCAAGATCTATCTTCTCGCATGCTGTTAATGTCGATTCATTGACCTTTAGTCAGATTGTATGATAGGCCCTTGAAAGTGACAATGTAAACCCGCGGACAATGCGCGGCAGGACTGTAGATCTAGTTTACTCTCCTCAGTAGTTGCCCAAGTATTGACTTTGATACTTCCCCGGACTCTAATACATCTTGAAAGTAGAGGTTAGACCATAGGTCTTCGATGTGACAGGCAGCATAAGTTGCAACCAGACTTCTCAACTTATCCTGCTCGCGCTGCCCACTCCGCGTGTTCTTGTACAAATAGTCGATCAGCTGAGCTACATCAGTTACCCTAGCTCCTTCATGGAGGTTGAACACCTTCAGCGTCCGGTGTAATTTGCGGACGCAGAGACCTACGAGCGCCTCGATGTCGTAGTAATCCGCGAGAGCGTATAGGCGTGCGTGAGATAGGAAAACCTCAGAGTAGTTGGCCGAGGGATCCGTGTTTGGTTCTTCCTTCGGCTTAAGGTTTGGCTCGTCATAAATACGCTCTTGGAATTCTTGCCACATGACATCCTTCTTCGTCGGAGGGGGTGGAGGCGGTGGCTGCGGCGTACCCCAGTTGTCCCACAGTTCAGGAGCCTTTTTCTTGGACTTTTTCTTCGACACGGAGTGGAGTGGGAGTGCCCATGGATCTGGTTCCGGCTCCGGCTCTGGCTCTGGCACCTGCTCCTCCAATGCGGGCTCTGGCTCTAGCATCTCCTCTGCAACGGATGATTTCGATTTTGAAGATTCGCCTTCGTCGTTTACCCTTGTAAGCATGTTCCATTTTGCATGGGCTTATAAAGCCTTACCGTTCTCCAACTCCGGTGGCGTAGGTGGCATCTCCATGAATGGCACCGCGGCTTTATAGTCGCCCGTGTATGCGAACTCGCAAAACCGAACGAATGTTTCCTCGTCAATCTCGGGCCACTCAGCGAGGCCCCCTTTACTTTCCTTCCACTCGCCATTGACCAAAGTCCAAAGGGGCTTTGACATCCGGGCGACCAACTCGGCATGCATCGTGAACTCCTTTTTCTTTGGTCCTACGAGGAACCGGAACGGCTTGGACGCCGCGATGCTGTATGCCAGGCGAGTTAGTTAGCGTGGCACCGTCAACCCCTGAGCGATGTTTGGTCTTACATCTCATATGGCACGCTAGACATCTTTAGAAGCGAAGGCACATCCACAATAAAGAATTTGAAGAGCGCGACGACATTAGAGCTACCTATATCTCTTAACATATATAAAATTGAAATAGGGCAGACAGCAGGATTGCACACGAGGCTCCGGCTCAGCGGCCTGCGGGGTCTGCAGCAGGCCGCCAACTAAGCCTGCAGAATATGATGCAACGCCGCGAAGGCTGTAAGCCAACCGTGCGTCGCGTCTTGAGCCAACAAACAGAGTGCCCTACCAGCGAGATCCGACGGGCTGCCTGCGTGAAACATGCACAATAGGACCTAGGCTCTAGGATAGGCTGGGATAGCTGTTATCCCTGTTCGTGGTGACCACGGGGGCATCCGCCGGCCCCTTCTAATTGATACATCATTTTCCATACCACCATGCAGTGTAAACAAAGACTTTTCAGCGCACATCTGGGTTTAAGCAGGGTGCCTAGAATGTGTATCCGATGCAACAAGCCGGGACGGGACACTACATCTGTACTTTAGGTACCTGGCAGCATAGAGCCTTACCTCTTAAACCCCCCAAAACCAGAACATCTTCAGCCACACTTATTTCGCACCAGACAGCCAAGGCAATTTAGTATGTATGTGCAGAATATTAATAGTATTTAGGACTCGGCTCTCGGAGAGCGCGCCGGTCACTCATCCAGCGCGCATATTATCAACACAAACTACCGTTATAAATAGGGTCTGGGGGTACGAACTGCCCCTCTTCTATGCTCGAGAACCGATTCTCATCATCATGCGTCCCTTCTCTATTACAGCCTATAACTCAACGTCGGGAAAAAAAGGAAAGAGTTCAGTCGTCATCGGTCGCCCTGGCCGGGCCGACCTTCTTCATAGCCGGAAAACGCCGTCCCCTATGCCGCCGGAAGGACCTCTATAAACAAAAACCAACACACGCATTTTTTTACGTTCTTACGCCGGGTCGTATGTACAGCCGTCTTCGCCCCTCCTCACATCCGTTTCGAGATTAGCTCCCGCTAGTATCTGCGTGTCCGCGCTTCTCGGAAGTAGTTATACTGCATGGGGTCGTGCTCCGGACCGAAGTCTTCCTCCTGTGGTAAGCCTCCGTAACCTCGCGGACCGCCTCCTAGCATTCCTACACCGCCTGGCGCTCTGAGAGGTCTCTCTCGACTGCGCTCTCTGGTTCCAGGTGCCGCCATTGGCATCGCTGCCGCATTCCCCACCAAATTAGATCCACTATCATTTCCATGTGAGTACAACGGACTACGCGAACGGCCGGTACCCACCTCAGACGCGTAGGGACTACCTAGCGGCTGGGAGTATCCGCCGGGATATGTAGTGCCTATATCCGAACTCGGCATTCCGCTCGGACTATCCATTCGAGGAATACTTGGAATGGTGGGGCTTCCCGATCTTGAAGGTGGTTCGCTGCCGTTCCACGCACTACCAGGTGTGCCTGGGCGCATGATATCGTTGGAGCGGCCGAAAATATCGCCACCGCCATGTTCCGATGCGAATTCGGCTCGAGTCTTGTAATACTGGAAATCAAGTCTGGATTCGGGTACGATTTCGAATCCTGGCAGGCTAGCAGATTTCCCAGGTTTGCCCGCATTCATTGGGTTCATCACATAGGCATCCGAGTAACCGGATGTGGACATCGTATCTCCGGAGTAGGCATCGCGACCGTCGGATAGGCGTCCCTTGTATATAGAAGCCAGGATGTTCTGAGCTTTGGCGTGCACCATGGGCGTGATGAGGGGTTTGTAAAGGGCAGGATGCCCAAATCGATGAGCGAGACCAACGGACCGCAACGGATCCTTCTGCATTACCCCCTCTGGGTGCTTTTGGATGTTGCGAGTCGAGTAGAAGTGGATCTTGTCGTCGAATGTTCTAGAGCAATAGATCTTGAAGATTATCATGATGAACGGTAAAGGAATGGCCGCGAAGGCCATCTCGTGGAATCCGTCACCATGCACCCAAGCCCCCAGGAAAACCACCAGATTTGAAAGGATGGTGCCGAAAAGGAAACGGTTGAACAGAACTCGCCAGAACATGCCGCCAGACTCTGTCTTCGTCACGAAGATGTATAGCAATAAATACTTCTTCAACCAAACATCAATTGCAAAGTATAATGCCGCGGCCGGTAAGACGAGTGGCTGAAGCCCGGCGAAACATAAGGCAACGGTAGAGTAGAACAAGAAGTAATTGTAGTAACTGGCATAGTCGAAGGATGGGGGTGCCGTGAGTTCGATCATCTCTCTAGGAGTGGGACTCGAGAACTTGCGCATGAAGAAGCTGTAGATGAGAGTCCATAGTTGGGCCAAGTCAATGGCGGCGCCCAAATTCCTCTGTAGCAGCCATGTAACCCAGAATGCCGAGATGTCGCACAACGAGATGAACAAGGTGACACCGAAATTTGACAGCGTATCCCAAGCCTTCTGGGGGTCATTGGCAACCGATGAGACTAAATTCCAAATTGTGCTGAAGAGGCAGAAGACGATCAAGTTGTTGAAGACGAAGAAAGCATATAGCTTGCCGACGACGTGACGCTCACGTCCGGTCTTCGTACGGTCACCAGCTCTAATGGAGAGTCGGCGAAAGATGATGGGGAGGACAAGATAGACCAGAGACAGGATACCTGGAGATGCCACACCCTGCACAATGGACCAGAAGCCGGTATTACCGGACAGCTGGGCTTGAAAGGCGGGCCAAACCAAGCCTAGATTACTCAGATTGACCAAGAAGATGGCAATCATAGCACTGGGTGCGACCCAGACTAGGGTTAGTATAGTAATCCAGAAGTTGATAATGATCCTTCTCCAGCTTCTATTCGCGGGGGTGAGAGGCATGTTATCCCAGATGATGTCGTTCGGCCTCGGGGCTAAGACGATAGTGGCACCTTGAGGCTTCTTCTTGCGCAAAGCGTATGCGATACTGTGGGCCTCGGATATGTCATCGTAACTAGCAAAACCGTAAGACAAAGTACTGCGCTTATCAATATTTGCTCGAGCCTCCTTGACCTCAATTTCGAGCTCCCTGATTCGTTGAGTAAGGTATTCGATAGCGTCGACTTTCTGTCCCTTGGGATAAGTACTGTAAGAAGGATCCTTTTTAGAAGGATAGCACGTTGGTCGGGCGGGAGGCAGATGCTGAGGATCCTTGAGATACTTGGCCAGTACTTTCTCAAGCTTCCGAACCGTGTGGTCGTGTTGTTGAATCAAGTTGGGCAAATCCCTAACATTGCGAGCAGCAGCCGTCCTAGCAAACGAAGCGTGGGGAATGACGTCGTCGATGATTCTCGCAATGCCTTCATCATTGGCATACTTCTTAGGAAGATCGTTCAACTGCAACGTGTAAGCTTAGGTACGCTGCGAGCATGATTGGTCAGAGAGGGCTTACCATCAAAGTTCGGGCAGATAAACTCTGCTGATATTCTTTACTTTCAAAGTATATCCGCCTCAGTTGCAAAACTCTCCTATAGTTCCACCACAAGAACCCGATGATGATGAAGTTGAACGCATAGGCCGTCACGACGAGCGCCCAGATTGGCTGATCGCTAACGTTAGAGGGCGTTAATCTCATAAACCATTTCTGATTGCCCGTTTTGTCGCTGTTCAGGGTGTAGTACACGGGCAGCAGGATACCACACCCGACAACACCCAGAGTGAGGAAGATGTTGCGGCACATGATGGTAAACCTCAAAAATATGGCAGCGTCCATGCCGGCGTGAGCGACCATCTCTTTCTCGGTCGTTTTCCATAACGGCGGAATCCATGCGAGGTACCCTTTACCTATCGGGGGCGGCGCATGTTCTTCGTCGGCATGTTTGAGCTTCGGTGCGTAAACGACGGTATTGTATGGTCGGAGGAACGAGAAAGTGATGGCTATGAAGGCGGTGAATCCTAACGATGTGCCCAAAGCAGACCATATGGCACCATCTGTGAGCTGAGAGGAAACCCAGAGTCAGCTATGTGTTCAGCAGTCAAAACAGGCTAGTTGTTCTTATTACCGTTTGTTTGAAGGGGTTCCGCAACAACTGCAGCAACTCTTCAGCTGGGTTTAAGTCCTGCCTAGGTCTCAAGTACTGCACATGAGCCCAGACGTCCATCCTCGAGTCGAAGCCCGTATAGGGCTAGTGGTTGAAGCGACTTCCAACAGGTACCTCCCAGTCTTCAAGGGCGCCCACGATGGCCAATGGTTCGGGAAAAGTATTTAGGACTGGGGAGAAAACATGCGCAAAGTCAATAGAAGATATACTGGCAGAACACAATATGGCTATGTTGAACTTGCGGGATTTGGCTACGAAAGGACCCTAGTATCGTGTATTCAGCTTTGCACGGTGCTCTTTCCGGTTAGGAGGACATAGGTTTTTATCCTTATCCTCTAACAAAGGTGGTCGTATAGTCGAAGGTCGAAGTACACAAAGCGAGCGCAAACGAACGACGCGACCGCGGCTGTAGGGCGATTGTTGAAATAGGATACACGGTCGAAGGGAGAAAGAGCCCTGTATTACGTAGGTTAGCTTGAAGAATTGGTGGTTCTGCTAGTGGTGTATGTACTATAGGTAGATATGTATGGAGGTAAGGGGAAGGGTCAGATCAACACCTATCAGATCAGACAGATGCTGTGGGGATGAGAAGACAGACGGATAACTGGGCGACTATGCACGTGGAGAATGCATACCTTGCGTTGCTGGAAAAGAAGGTATCGCCGTGCACAGTGCAGAAGACAGAAGATCGAAGATCGAAGAAACGAATGTTGTGTATTGAGAAATTTTTGGAAATTTCAGAAACCACTGACGCCTTGAGTTGGAATCCCTTCTAGACCCGGGGGACGGTATAGCGAATGACGAAAGGTCGCATTGGCGCCCGGGACACGTCGAGCTACGCTAAGCGGCTTCTAGACCTGGACACTGAAGGTACGAAATTTTTAGGGGAAACTGATAGCCATGCACTTAGGCGGTTCAGCTAGCCTCGGTTTCAGTGATCCTTGATCCGATTCCCCAACCAATAAATATCTGTTTAGTGAACTATGCGGCGATAATTACATACCTACTAAGTACATACATGTAAACCACTGTGATCCTTAAATGGATTGACCTTGGCAGCTGATAGCGCTCCCGTAAACGCGATAGCCTATTACAACCAGGAAGCGGCAAATGTATGAACACGTATAAAATAATTATACTGGCCTTGTTTCTTACGAATTTCAGGTATTAGGTATTATGTGGGATGATCTTCAGAATCACCCCATGGGCATGCAGGACATTTTCAAGTCTCCCGTCCCTATTCAATAACAGCGATGCTGAATATCTTGGACAAGCCTAAAAATACAGGGTACCTGCACTTGCTCTATCATGTACGGGCCCATTTTTCTCCAGGGGAGATGTTCAAGTCCAAGGGAGTCGAGTCCAGGCCCTATATCCAATAATATGACCAGGCGACCCAGGGTGTCCACCAAGACTTCTATTTTTGACTGGATCGTTGCTAATCATTGCTAGGAGCTATCACTGCCGCATAGCCAATGGGACAATGGATGCCGATGGTGAGCTGGCGGGGTCATTCCAGAATACGAGCTTTTCCGCTAGATGCCTCCCTAATGCAAGACATTGTTGGGCTCTGTAGCATTTGGACGTCCCCTCGAGCAGGTCATCGTTCAGTGTCATGCGCCTTTATAAGTTGTATACGCGAGCCAACCCCAAACACCACGATGTTTATTAGATCTGTTGCACATTCAGGATGATCACCAACTTGAGTCAAGCCAATCTTACTTCTTGTATCACACGCACTAAGCAGGTACCCTAGATTAGCTTCTAGAAATAAGCAAAGGAGCAGCATCTGTAACGCAGTAAGGGTTCGCTGATCCCCGAACCAGGATCTCGGGAACGGGATTAAACTCTCAGAACCTCATCCTTGGCGATTCGTAAATCTCTGCTTTTTAAGACTCACGGACGACCACCAATTAAAAGTGAAAGATATCGCCTATTACACATACATAAAATGGTCAATCACTCGGATGTTGCGGCCGGCGGCCTCAGCGTCTTAACGGTTTTTTTTCTCGATTAAGACTTAGAGACCGACGGCCTGACTTAGCGCTCCTACGCTTCGGATAACCAACGCGGTCGCGGGTCGGCGTCGTCGCATGATTGATAACGTATCCCGCGTATCCAGGGACCCGTCATCAAGAATCCAAGTCTTGATCCTAATATTCATATATACGATACATCAAGGCCTCCGTCCACGGCCAAACCTCGTGTGCGCGCTTCCGCATGACACCAGCATTTGTGATTTGTTGAATGTGCCAGGTTTCTACTGCGCGACGCCCCTCGCCCGCTTTTCTCACTTTACTCCAACCGACGTTTCGAGCATATTATCCTTGAGATTCTGTTTAGTTGGTGATGAATTTGAATGGGCTACTCGTGAAAGCTGTCAATATTGTTATCGACCTACCTCAAGACCTGGTCCATCTAAATTCCGAGAATTCTCATAAAAAGCCTACCTCACTTGAACGAATTACACTAGGCACATATAGAGGATCGTCCAAGTGAATACCTTGTGAAAAGACCAGTTTTTTTCGGGTGCAACGTGGCTATTAGTCTAGACGTTTCACATTATTCTGGACCACAGCTCTACTTCGCTGTCATCATTCCCTGGAAGATCTTCTAGTCTAAACAGGTCTTTCAAATCTTCTACCGAAGAAGGCCCATCGTGATGTCATCTCCGACTTGAGCTTCGGAAACAATATGGATGTCATGAGCAACAAGGCCGGGCTTGGGGTCCGGTGTTCGACGGCAGGCTGGATCCATGCCGGACCTTGCCAAGGAATGAAATACTCGGTGTCCGTGTAATTTTTAGAACAGTGGCGTCCCCAATTCAACTGTCTAGCCCTACCAAGGTCATTCCTGTTAATACTCCTCCATGGACGGCATGTACTCGGCCAAGACCCAGTATTAGCCCACTCAGTAACGATAATTGTATTGGGTCATCCCAGCACTGTAGCTAAGGCCTCCGAAGATATATGCGTGGTAGTAAATAGCTGTCTCCATTGCAGCCATTTGTGATATTCTAAGCTTACGCGTATCCAGAAGATCTTGTTAGTTCGTTTCAAGTTTCCTAGGGCATTTTAGCGCCTGGATGACCTTCTAGCCCGCGTCCAGGCTGGTTCTGGCCCAAACTCATTTAGGGCAAAGAGGGCAGCTTTAGCATCTTCAAGCTATTACGTTGGTTAAATAATTGCTAATTGCCGTGTATTTTCCATTGTTATGCGACTGCTCGATAATGTCTCTTCCAACATGTATTTTTCTGCATTGCAGGCCGCGGATTCCAGCTTGCTCCCAGAATGGGCAAGTTGTACGCTGACCTTGCACCTCTGCCATTGAGATTATTGGGGGATAGGATATCGCTTCCATATATATAGGTACTCCTTGGTCTATTATTTTTAAGAATGAGTATCAGAGCATCTTCAATTGAAGCATCACTACATGCACAGCCTTGTAACAATCACGGAGCCATTCGGATCTGCCTCCATACTTTTCTAGATCAGCTATTGGCAATGGAATGCTCCTCTATCCTATCCTCGCCTAACCATGCTACACCATTTTACTCGACCCAGCCACATCGCCAATGATACTTGGAATGATATTTAGAGCTTCGTTGTCGCTGACAGGGACACGACGAAAGCGAAAATATGAAAACACTCCTGGTGCCAACTGGTCTGGTTTGATCGTATTATAACGATTATATACAAAAAACATAAAACATAAAACATGAGAGTTTCGCCTTTTAAGACCAGAAAGGCAATAACCCCCAGCACAGCGCCCCCAGTATTCCGAATTCATATTTTTATGAGAGTAATCCAAATCGATGTATGGGAAGGGGAAAGAACGAACCGGTTTTTATCTTCCATTTATCATCTTGAAGGTACTCAATCGGCCGCCCCTTGGCTTCGAGTCTTCCTTGCTGTCCTGCCTACAGCTGGTGGTGCTTTCTTATCTTTCTTCGGTCGACCAGCCTTCCTAGGAGCGCCGTTGGTAGTAGCCCCATTGGTCTTTTGTTTTTTCTCAGCTGGTGAGTCCTCCGAGGGCTTCTCAACTGGGCTGTCTCCGTTGGATGCTTCAACTTCACTTGGCTTGCGCTTCTCGCCGATGCTAGCTTCTGTCTTCTCAGGCTCGGGGGTGAGTGGTGTGGCAGCCGCCTTCGGCGCATCCTTCACTGGCTCCTTAACGGGAAGCGCACCAGTCATCTCAACGGGTTGAGATGGGGCTACGGCCGGCAAATCTTGATCGCGTATCTCTTCAACAGAGACTGGCTTTGGAGGTTCCTTGGCTTCGCCATTAGTAAGCGATGGCGCATCAGCAGTCGTAGTTTCTGCAGCAGTAGGTTGTGCAGGCGCAGAATCGGCTGGCTTCTCTGGCTGCTCAGCCAATTTCTCGGCAGCGTCGATCTTTTCGGTCAACTCCTCTTTTGAATCGGTGGCTGGAGCATCGTTTTGCGCAGCAGCCTCGGAGCTCGGCGCAGTGGCCGCACTTTCAGTTGTAGTCTTGGTCGCGATAGAGGACTCCATGGAATCTTCTCCTGCGTTTAGAGGGCCTTTGGCAGCTGGAGGATCATTGGGTTGCAACTCGGGCGCTGTCGCATCACCACTTGCGCCTGGCTCTGTAACGTTAGCGCACTGTGCACCTCATTGTTTGCGATCCAGTCGCACCGGCGCGGAATGCGCGCAATGTCTCAGAGTGACTCAATTGATCTCGGACAAAGGTCGCATGCATTCTTGCGTCGTATTGAGAATAGAATTGATGAAAATACTACCTTGATCGATGCCGTTGGTGTTGTTGTCGGCCATGTTGATGACGTCAGAATAGCTAGCTGGAGAATGCGCACAGTACGCAGAGACGGGTTTGGAGGTTCGGTTTGAACGGAAAAGTAGGAATTAGAAGGCGTGACGATGTAAAGTACGATGGAAAGTTGTTGTTGAGGAATTCGAGGTTTTGGGGATGTCGGTAGAGGCTGACATGAAAGAAGAAAAGGAAGAAGAATAGAAACTGGGAGAAATCGAGGTGAGGTCGGTCAAGCTTCTTGATCCATCTCACAGTTCAGTGGCACGAGCGAATCAGAGGCCGCAGCGGCATCGGGAAAACTATTGAAGACGAAGCTTCTTTCCACATTTGCTTCCAGATCCTTACGCAACCGGAACACAAACATAACACATAGCAACTGCCAGGGAGCCAGGGAGCAGGGGGAGCAAGGGAAGCTAAGGGAGCATTTGCATCCGACTACCAATGAGGGGAAGCTGCAGATGATTGCGAAGCTGTAACCAGATTCGGTTGTCCATAGCACTTGCCCATAGAATTTACCCAACAGCCCATCAGACCACGCACTTGCACGGCATGTACGTAGTGTATTAATAAACACAACCGGCCATCTGGCTGTTTTACTTACTTCCACCCACCCATCCATCCATCCATTATTCGTGTATAGTCATCCTGGATGACAGGTAAACTACGGGCCGAAACAAGCACTGGTCTGCTCTTGATTCCGACGAGCTCAAACGTTTTTGCATCGACTTAAAGAAGCCATTGTTGTTACCATTTGTCAGCTTGTATGATGACGTCTGCGTCGGAAATGTCGCATTAGACACGCACACATACGGCTAAGCATACCATAGGCTCCGCAGCCGGCCAAATCAAATGGAACAACAGCCTCCTATACCTAATTCGACAAGAAAAATATGTTTCCATGTCTCTGAATGGCAACGGAATTCTCCTGAAAAGCAATTATGTATAGCTCCGTGTGAGGCTCGTGGCGGAGCAGTATGATAGGTCTGCGAGTTCATGGAGAAACGGGGATGAGCGGTCCACTATTCTGTGCGGACGGGATTTCATTCGTTGGTTTCTTGATCATTATGCGCACAACATGATACGACGAGCAAGGTTAAGTATAACTTCCGATGAAGGTGGCCAAAGCTTCCAGCCGCCAAATTTCGGGCTGGGGACAGTGCCGACTATCCGATATTATGCCGCCAAGAACCTTCGGCCAAGAATTAAGGCGAGAAGCTGTCACATCACGTGGCGACGAACTTCGCGAATTAGCACGTGCGAGATGCTCTTCTCTAGCAGCCAGCCCCACTTCAAGCACAGCGTTCAACTCAATCACAGAGTTGCGCACTAACAAAGAACCTCGCGAACCTCTCAGAGCAAAGTTATTCTTGAAGCCAAGTCTTGGTGTTGGGAAGCCAAGGCTCCGATGGCCTTGGGGCCAAGCCTTTTGGTACCACCGGTGAAAGCAAATTCTATACATGTCCTGCAAAACCCTCGCTGTTATCTCTTGTCTAGGAGCCTCATCCACGTTCTATGCAGTGATCCAAAGCCGCTTCTGACGTTTGCATTACTTGGGAACCGATTCTATACCGGTTTCCTTGCCCATTTCAGCCAATGGCAGTGGCTTATTCACTCGAAGTCGAGACTAAACAGTGTTCTCGATGACTTATCTCCCCGAATAACCAAGAACGCCATGGTGGTCATAAGTGGTCTTGGTTCACTTGGCGTCTATGATGGAATACGTGATGGTTTTTATTTTCTTTGGCGTAGTACGCCCAGATCGAATAGATCTCTTGCTCTCATGCCAAGTATAAGTAACTATCTATACCCCGGGTAAGTCCAGATGGCTTTAGAAGACTTGAGATCGAGACTCCTTTTTACGATCATTCTCTATAGACGTCTAAGGCATCATTAAGCTAGAACTAGAAAGCTTGATAATACATGGTATAGACGTTCTCACCCGCTTAATATATCCATTCATGAAGACCTACGCCCTCTTCGAGTATACTCATATAAGCACCAATCTCGATTAAATGGCTGGTCAATTCGAGCGTCATCCGTTCCTTCTAACCGCCCAAGATGTCGCAAAGGCACTTGGGACAGACCTCGAAAGAGGCTTGTCCTCCACGCAAGTTGCCCAGTTACAGGAGAAGTATCCCCCTAACGAGCTTGATGTCGGCGGAGCTATCCCTTGGTATAAAATATTCTTGAAGCAGTTGGTAAATGCTATGATTTTGGTAGGTCACCCGTGTCAGGAGACCGCACTTGGAGTTGACCTTATTTGCTAGGTTCTATTCTTTGCTATGGCATTGAGCTTCGCTGTAAACGATTGGGTAGAGGGGGGCGTCCTCCTTGCTGTCATTGTACTCAACGTCTCAATTGGGTTCTACCAAGAATATGGCGCAGAGAAAAAGATGGACGCTCTTAGAGCCCTTTCCGCCCCTAGCGCTACAGTACTCCGTGATGGCAGGACCCAGGTAATTCCAAAGTAAGTCTACTTCATATCCCGAAAGCTGTATAGACTCAAGAAGTAAGGCTAACACCTTCAATAGTGCTGAGGTTGTACCCGGTGATGTTGTCATTCTGAAAATGGGTGATACAGTCCCTGCCGATGTCCGTCTATTCGAAGCTATGAATCTAGCTGCCGATGAACAGTCTCTGACCGGGGAGTCTGTTCCTGTCGAAAAGATCGTCGAACACCTGGAAGATGAAGAGCTTGGTATCGGCGACCGAATAAATATTGCCTATGGTACAACCACTGTCCGGAAAGGCCGTGGCCGGGGCGTGGTAATTTCAACTGGCATGCAGACTGAAGTCGGCAAGATTGCTGCCTCCACTGCGAAGAAACATCGCAAAGCTGGCCGCTCCATGAACTACAAGAAATACGGGAAACGACAACCAGTCATTGGTTTGACTAGGCGTATCTATGATTTCGTTGGCAAATTCCTTGGTCTTACCGAAGGGACACCCCTTCAGATCAAACTGTCAAAATTGGCTTACATGCTTTTTGGCTGCGCCCTGTTGCTTGCAGTCGTCGTTTTTGCCGTCAACAAATTTCATGTCCCAAACGAGGTAGTCATTTATGCTATCAGTACTGGCATTGCTATCATTCCCGAGTCACTCGTCGCGTAAGTTAGCTTCCCCATACGCGGTTACCTAGCAATGGCCCGACACTAATATTCTATCCAGGGTTCTCACAATTACTATGGTCGTTGCTGTAACCGTCATGCGAAAAGCCAACGTTGTTGTCCGAGACTTGTCAGCTCTCGAAGCCCTTGGCGGCGTCACAAATATTTGCTCCGATAAGACTGGCACCTTAACTCAAGGGGCTATGATCGTTCGGAAAGTCTGGATTCCCTCCAAAACGATTTACACGGTGAAAGACTCCAAGCATCCTAGTAATCCGACTGAAGGGACTGTTACATTCTCAGAGGATGACAGCCAAGCCGAAGAACCTGAGAAACGAGATTTCGATCAGGAGCGTAGCGCGGCAGTCCTCAAGTTCGATGTGCCAGACGAAAAGCTAAACCCCTCCAAACACAAGGCGGAAATTGAGAAAGAGGCCACCATGAACCCTAGGCTGGAAGCTTTCCTTCTCTCCGCGGCGCTTTGCAACCTTGCTACGGTCAGACATGAGCCGGAGCCTCAAGAGGGCCATCCCAAATGGCAAGTCACCGGCGAGCCTACTGAGATCGCGTTGCAAGTATTCGCCCATCGTTTTCAAAGGGGCAAGAGGGTCGTGGAAGCGGAAGGCTGGAAGCAAGTCGCCGAATTTCCTTTTGATAGTAGTATCAAGAGGATGTCTGTGATTTATAACGGTCCAAATTTAGACCATAGTATGGTTTTCACCAAGGGTGCAGTTGAACGAGTCCTTGACTTGTGTTCCACCGTCGGCGTTGAAGACGCCCAAGAACCTATGACAGACAAATACAAGGAGCGAATCTTGAAACAGATGGACGTCTTCGCTAGCCAAGGCCAGCGCGTGCTTGCCGTAGCCTCCCGCCCATGGGAAGGGAAGTATACGGAAAAACCTGCGCTTGAGAATCACGAAGGCGACGAAGCTCTACGCAATCGTGTTGAGAGTAACCTCACGCTCCTAGGCTTGGCAGGGATTTATGATCCTCCACGGAAGGAGACTACACCAGCAATCGCTGAATGTTCTTCTGCCGGTATAAAAGTAAGTAGTCTTCGAATCTCATTAACTTCCAAATTCCCCCTCTCGAAAAACAAAGAGGAAAGGATAATTTTCTAACTTTCTGCCTTGCAGGTACATATGCTTACTGGTGACCATCCCGCTACCGCCGAGGCAATTGCTAAGGAAGTAGGCATCATCCCTAGGAATCTCAGCGTCTTAAGTCGTGATGTCGCCAGTGCCATCGTGCAGAAGGCAAGCGATTTTGACAAGCTCTCGGACGCAGAAATCGACGCCTTACCTGAGCTGCCCCTCGTCCTTGCCCGCTGCGCTCCGGACACCAAGACCCGCATGATCGAAGCTCTCCGCCGCCGGTCTGCTTACATGGCGATGACCGGCGATGGCGTCAACGATGCACCATCTTTGTCTCGCGCCGACGTAGGCATCGCTATGGGCTCCGGCTCCGATGTGGCCAAGTCAGCCGCGAAGATCGTGCTGACTGACGACAAATTCAATTCCATTGTCGCTGCTATCCGTGAAGGTCGGCGCATGTTCGACAATATCCAGAAGTTCATCCTGCACCTCCTTGCCTCCAATGTGGGAGAAGTCATACTGCTAATCTGCGGTCTGGGATTTCAGGACGAGTCAGGATTTTCGGTGTTCCCTATCTCGCCGCTTGAGATCCTTTGGATTAACATGGTCACCTCCTCATTCCCTGCTTTTGGCCTTGGCCGTGAGCAGGCCTCACGCGATGTAATGCGCAAGCCCCCGCACGATAGGAAGCGTGGCGTATTCACGAACCAGATCTTGGTCGACATGCTTGTTTACGGGTTATTAATGGGCATCCTGTCGCTTATGACGTTTGTCATCATCATCTACGGGGCGAATGACGGGCAGCTAGGCATAAACTGCAACAGAGAGTTCCCGGAGGAATGTGTTCCCGTGTTTCGGGCGCGAGCTACTGTGTTCGCGGAGCTAACATGGCTTATCCTCATCAGCGCCTGGGAGTTCAAGGATATTCGGCGATCCTTGTTCCGGCTCAACCCGGACGACAACTCCAGGTTTCCGCTTTTCAAGGACGTCTACGAGAACAGGTTCTTGTTCTGGGCTGTGGTACTGGGAGCTCTGAGCGTGTTCCCTGTCGTCTACATCCCGAAGGTCAATACCAGCGTCTTCAAGCATACGTCTATCAGCTGGGAGTGGAGCCTTGCCGTCGCTGCTACCATCGTTTATGTAGCAGGCTTGGAGCTTTGGAAGTTGACGAAGCGCCACTTCAGACTATTGGAGGACGCTGCGGTCGTGAGAGGTACATTCTCTCAGGGCAGCGAGGAAACCGGCCACAAATTCCACCGCGCTATCAGTTTCAGTAGTTTGAAGAGTTGGCGGAGCATTGGAAGGACCCATACTGGCGAGACCAGGGCTAGCACGGGGGAGAAGAAGGACACAAGTCCCGTCTGAATTCATCAAGTCCTAAGAAGAGAATCTTCCTTTTAGGTTGACCTAATTGGACTAGTGTGTTCTCTTCTGCGTCGAAGGCATTGACGTTATGATATATGAGATGATGTTGATTGAGGATTGCCCAACCAGTGAGGTTAGTACTCATGGCAGGATATAGAAGATACAAAGGAAACATAGTAGTATAAGCATGCAAATACGACTAAACATTCCCTGGATTTTATGCGTTGGAAATATGATATAGCAGCGGAAGACAAGACTTGCCCGAGATATTTTGCACATATCATAGGTGATTTGGTGATCTTTAAATATGGAAAATCGCAATAGTTTATATTGTATATGTCCAATTTTATGAGTTTCCCGTTAATAGGGGAAGATTGGAAGAAAAGGGGCTAAAAATCTGCTTAGTCACCAGACCAGGTGTCGCGACCCACTACGATCTTTAACGTTAACGCCAGCGTCACGTCGCACCGTGTCCAATTCTCCAAGCTACGCGACGACTTCATCTAGCCAACTTCAGTCCACTCCTTTGCCCTACATACGAACTACGATTCCTTTCACCTAATACTCCCACCCGGATTTTCTTCGCCGCAGTGACAATGGCTCCGACAAAGCCCACCGCAACTAAGGACAAGTACTCGGTCATCCTGCCGACGTACAACGAGCGCCGCAACCTGCCCATCATTACCTGGCTGCTCAACCGCACCTTTACCGAGAAGTATGTTCCGATCTTCGATTTCTCTTAGCCATCTCGCCCTCGTACGTCCGACTGGAAGCTAATTGCAGCGTCTCCGTAGCAACCTCGATTGGGAACTCATAATCGTCGACGACGGCTCGCCGGACGGAACACAAGTCGTAGCAGAGCAGCTGGTCAAGGCGTATGCGCCGCACGTGGTGCTGAAGACGCGCCCGGGCAAGCTGGGTCTGGGCACCGCCTACGTGCACGGGCTGCAGTTCGTGACGGGCAACTTCGTCATCATCATGGACGCCGACTTCAGCCACCATCCCAAGTTCATCCCGCAGATGATCGCGCGCCAGCGCGAGGGCAACTACGACATCGTGACCGGCACGCGGTACGCGGGCAACGGCGGCGTGTACGGCTGGGACCTGAAGCGCAAGTTCGTCAGCCGCGGCGCCAACCTGTTCGCCGACACGGTGCTGCGCCCCGGCGTCAGCGACCTGACCGGCAGCTTCCGGCTGTACAAGAAGTCCGTCCTGCAGAAGGTCATCGAGAGCACCGAGAGCAAGGGCTACACCTTCCAGATGGAGATGATGGTGCGCGCCAAGGCCATGGGCTTCACCGTCGCCGAGGTCCCGATCACGTTCGTGGACCGCTTGTACGGCGAGTCGAAGCTAGGCGGCGACGAGATTGTCGAGTATGCCAAGGGCGTGCTGAGCTTGTGGTTGAAGGTTTGAGGTGGACGATGGAGCTTAGGTGCCGATGCTCGGCTGCTACGTGTCTAGGAAGCAAAAGGGGGTCCGGTCAGTTCGGCGTTGGTTTGGGTGGCTTGGCCTGTGTACCATCTATGCTTATTATTAATACAGGCGAAGTTTTGTAACGGGTGGTCACGCATGCATATAATTCACAACTGGCTACTTCAAAAGCTGAACGAGGATATAGGCACTCTTGGCAGCCTCATAGACTCGGTCACAATTTCGTAACAAGCTGTGTTGGGATGTGGTCAACTCTGACTCTGGTACTTTCCTGGGAGCCACTTATTATGTCTTACAACGCTGGAGCCCGTCCCTCCTAGAGTATAGGTAAACATGCTGTGGCGAAGAGATGCTAAACTTAATTGTCAAGAGAAACCGTAACCTTTATTGCCGATAAGTCATGACGGTTAACCGATGGAGTTCCTTTCTACCGTTAGGACGGCTCTTGAGCTGAGCTGATCTCTACCCGTAGAGGTAGTTGAGAATTATGTAGGTACCTAGCCTACCTAACGTATACCTACAGATATCTACCAAAACCCTAACTTACCACTTCCTGTAAGAATCGAGTTACTAGGGGCCCTCGCCGAGCATTTCTTAGTGCGTTGCCCCATGTCCTGGTACCATGAAGGGGTCACTCCAATTCACACGGTCCCTGTCAGGATATGTGAAGTATCCAGTTTCCGGGTCCAGCTGTTGGCCATACCAAACCATATCTTCTCTAGGTATTCCTAGAACATCGTACGGGAATCTAGTTCGTGAAAATATTTGCTCAATCCCGGCGCGGAATTCCTCGGGGTTCGTATTCGTAGCAAATTCAATCATCCGGTTGAATATATTAGCCCAACGCCTGGAGCACATCAAGTTAGTTTAGTTTTCAGATTAACGATGGAAATAGGACTTTTCGACTTGCTCACCTAATATGGTCCGCATCCAATGTCCCCTGCATAAGTCTCACTTCTAGCGTCTGTGTAACCGTCTCGCTGACTTGATCTGTGAGGCTTTGACCACTGAGGCGCCATGCCACGTAGGGATACTCAGCCTTAGCACCCATAGCCCGAGCTAAGCCTGAGATGGTATCATATTGCCAAACCTCCCTGATGAAGTCCATTAAATCCTCAGGTATCCTGTCAACTGGGACGTGCTGTTCCACTCTGTGTCGGTAGTAGGAGGACAATTCATCGCTACGATCTCGCACTGTCGAGAGAGCGTCACGCCTTTTATTATTCAGGCACACAGCAAGTGGGGAATTTTTCCTAAGTGGTAAAGCATAATCATACTCCGCAGATCGGTATCTTGGTTGAAGATGCTCTGCGCTTCTTTCCATAATCATCCATAGCGCTATCAACTAGAATATTTAATCAGTCATGGCTCTTTAATCAGGGTTATAAGTTAGTGTACAATGAGCGTTTGGATCTGGGCACTGTTCCATCAGCCCCTTGATTTCCAAGGAGCACATGTTCAGATACGTTAAAGCGAACAGATCGAGCAGCAAGGGGGAATTATACCTTCTTAAGTTGTAACAATCTCCAACCGTTTTCCTGTCCGAAGTGAATGTGGAGACCCGTCGAATGTATTCTCATTGGTTTATGGATCCGTAAATGGTCTCGAAGCGCAGCACACTGTATTATCAAGTTAGCATCATGTCTTGAGAAAAGGGGCTCGCGGTCAATATATGCTTGTGAATATACTTACTGCTGTACGGATGTCGGCCCACGTTTGCGGGTCGTTGAAATCTAGAATAGGCGTTACAAGTTCTCCAGGGAACCACTTGTAAAGACACGGCGGTAGCATAGTTTCTCGGGTGACAGTCTTGCCGCTCACGGCCTCAACGAGAAGCTCGCCGTCATCGTCGCGTGGAACGGCCGGAAGTGAGCCATCCGGGATTTCGTAGGAAGCAGCAGAGGCATCGTTACAATGTGCGCCTAAGCTTTCATCGATGGTACATGTCCAAGCCCTGTACCTGGGATTTGACCCTGGCATGTGGATGCTTCTCGGGTCGATTACCCCAGCTTCTCTAGCCTCATGTATCCTTTGCTCCCTTTCGATTCGAGCCCTCATATGATGGCGAAACCATATTGGAATAAGTCCGTCCGCGTCACGGCCGTCTGGTCCAGTGATAAATTTGGGAACATTCGACGCTGTAACTCTATGAAGAACTACGTCCGAGGTTTCATGTAATTCCAGTTGATTATTGGCATGGAATTGAATAAACTGATCACACAATTGGATTGTGCCATTCTCAATGTTAGTCCTGTCATCCAATGCCGGGTCCCATTCGTAGTGTCCCTGCCAATCGACTGCCTTGCGATTCTTCGCGTCCTCTAACCTATCTGATTCGGTATCCTCAAGACTACTTGTCCAACCCCAGTCTTGCTGACGCTCGAAGTTAAAATCGGCTCCCTTTGATGCTATTATCCCATTCCGCCTGAGTATGTCGACTATCATATTCCGCACTGTAAGCCGAAATCTTGGAGAAGTACTGTCTTCTTGTCCAAGGTTCCGTGCTTGCCACCGTATATCAAGCGGATGTGGATCTTCCAACTCAGCCCACCGTGGTGTGACAGCAACGTAGAACTCCATTTCAATGCCAATAAGGGTCCGGCCCCGGCCCCCCGGTAAGAGGGGATTATCGGGATCATCCTCGTCTCTCATAGGAAGACGAATATCGCCATAACCGCTGGAATCGCTGCTGTTTGAAGCGGGACTGTCACCATTGGAGCGATTATTGTTGTCGCTGCTTCCTGGAACGGGACTGTTACTGTTCGAGTGATGATTGCTGCCCCTGCCTGGCTCTGGAGCGGGACTGTCACTGCCATCTTCGTCTTCCGGACCGTAAGCCCCGAACGGTATGGGCTCTTCGTCCTCCTCGTTTGATTCTACTTCTACTATCGCTCCTCCTGTTGCTAAGTGCTCATCCAAACTTATCTCACCGGGAGTCGGGATTGGCCGGCCTCGTGAATTATATCGGCTGGTTCCTGTTTTAGATGCTCCTCTAGCTCGTGTCTTGGCCCGCATCTTGCCTAGGGTTCGACTCGGTCCTGCCATCGTCTTTTCTGATATAGTGTTTGAACGTTGCTATTAGGGAGATTGTTAGAATCGTCTCGCTATTGGACCGATCACCCAATATAATATATTATCTCTCTAGACGTCTTTGTAATTACGAAGGTTCTTATTGTTTGAACTCAATCAATGGCCATTCATTATTGTCAAAATCGAGTCAATGGCCTCGTGGAAAGAGTCAAATCATTTGTTTCCCATAGTTTGGCCGATAAAGGCTTCTTGATAAGAATGTTCGTGACAATCTGTTGGTACGAGAAAGGAAACATCAGTCTCTAGACGCTCTGCTAAGCCGCTCAGTACGGCCTATCTTAGGTATGCCATGCTACTGTTATATGGATGCAACGCGTAAGCTATAAAAGGGGTAGGTATCTCCTAGGTACCGCAGCGGGACTGGCAGGTCACCAAGAACCATCTTTCCCACCCCTGGATATAGTTAAGGGACTATAGGGAACTATACGTCGATGGTTTCTCGTACGGAAATCAAAAATAGATTTCTTAATATTTATTTATTCTTATCTTTACAGCTACGACAGGGCTACAGAGCCACAAGGCTATGAAAGGGTTTCAACTGTACCTGGAAATTTGGAAATTTGGGGGACCTAATAGACACAGGAACCTAGCGACCTAGAGACGAGTAGAACAAATACGAAGTTGAAGGAGAGGAAGGAAGCTTAGAGTGAAGGAAAAGAAAATACCCTTATACAAATACGCTACGTGGTTGCACGATCAAACGCGTAACGCATCGACCCTAACGACAATGATATATTAACAAAAGAACAAAAAATATCTTTCTCAGGAAATTTATCCTCTTGGGAATAATCGTCAATGTTAAAATTACATGTGAAAGAAATGATTGTTAGAAATATAATTCAATTGTATTTCGCTCCTGTACTTTGCCGCTACGGGTACAAGGTACCAACTAAAGGTTTAGATTCAAGATTCATGGCCTATAAGAGGGAGCATAGAAATACATATCGGGAAAGTGGACCGTGCGCAGACTTACCTAATTACATATTACGTAAGAGACTGGGGGCGGCACCCCACCCTGGCACCCCGCTAAGTTGATTACCCTACTCTTTTATCAAGTACATCCATCTACGATGAAGAAATCGAAGCGGGGTTCTAATAAATCCAGTATTTCCCATTTCCCATTTCCCATTTTCCATAACTTGCCTTGGCTTCCTGTAGCTCTCCATTCAGGTCCAATTCATTCCACCCTCCTCAGTCTGGCCGCCGCTTGACATGACTTGACCATGCGTGGACGCGGCGGCGCCCGAGGAAATAGGACCCCTTCTGCGCCATGGAGTCGTCTGAAGCCTGTAGACTTGGATCCTCTGGAGTCAATGGGCTTGCCCTCGAAAGGAGATAGCAGGTGAGTAGCATGTCGACTCCCTCAAGAGAAGGAAGCCCATGCCGCTGACAAGGTGGATAGGTTGCTCGACTTCAAGACCCAAGAACGTTATTACACCAAAATCGTCGAGCGCTATATGACCTTTTGCTCCGATGCTGGTGAGCGTGACGAGCTCCTGCGTCGTTTCGCTTCGCTTGACATCTCATCCAATGCCAACGACGGCCTCCCTACGAAATCCACAAGTGGTATCCTGCCTCTAGACCCGAGTAAGCCTTCGATGGCGCCGACTACCATACCAACCAACACAAAAGGGCTATCCGACGTCCTATCAGCACTTAGGAAGCTGCGAGAGGGGATCGTGGCCTCGAAGCGTGCCGATGATTTCGCGATACAGGCCTACCTATTCTGCATTCGGCTCTCCGTCTTGGTCAAGCACCCCGAGTCTTATCACCCCGCCATCCTCCACCTTCTGCGCCGCATACAACCGCTACATAGCATGACGTCGGTCGAAATGAGCGAGGTGGTTGGCTACCTCGTCCTCGACACGGCCTGCAGGCGAAACAATCTAGCTGAGGCTTTTGCCATACGGTACAAGTATCGGCTGAGGGATTCGAAGGTCGACGGGGTTCTCGATGCGCTCACACACGACAACTATGTAGAATTCAACCGCTTGAAGAAGAGGGTCGATGGGCATAAGGCGAAGCTATTGGAATACGCCGAGGAAGGCATGCGGAAACATCTGCTCAAGTGCTTCGGGAGGGCGTATCTGAGTGTGGAGCTGGATTTCTTGGAGATCTGCGCAGATTCGAAATGGGCAAATCTCACGGTACAAGACGGTGTCGGTTGGGAACTTGATGACGGGAAGGTTGTCATCAGGAAGGTCAGGGCTCGGTAGGTACAGGAGAATGGACTTGTTATTGATACCCTTAGGGCAGTATATTTCTTTGTCAAGCGAACTCAAAACACGGTGAGTTTCATACCAGTCCATCTGCCTCTACGTATCCACCCTAGCCAAGGAATATTCATGGTGCTTCATGATATACTCATATTGGTAATGTGGTATGGCGTCTCTTGCTGCCAGCCAAATCCACCAGGAGCCGGTTCCCATGCGCTGGTTGAGAATTCCATACCATCCACTCGCAGAGGTCCGTATTCAATTGTACACTCACTCAGAGGAACTTCAGTGGATGGATGTGCTTTTTTACGCTCGATCTATGTCGCTTAAGTGAAAGCATAGTGCTAATAGGCGGCTACATTTCTTGATATCCGTTAGGTCAACGATTGACGATCATAGGTCTATCTTGATATGGTTAATAAGTTGTCTTATTAGTCTGGAGTACTGTCTCGTGGAGAGTAGCATTGAGCCCCATTGCCCAGGTCCGCCAAGAACGCTCGCTAGTTTCCGACTAAGGGGTCGAGAAGTCCTAGTCGGTCGCCGGCAGCCTAAATCGTGGCTGAGCCTGCTGTGCCGTTGCGGCTCTTCGAGCCGGTTAATTTCGACTTCCCAATTCTGGCCTAGCTGCTCATCTCCGATAGGGCTCACGATCCCTGTCCGTCGGCTGAGCATGGATTACGAGGATTTTTGCATGGGCTAATTTGCAGCTAACATTGCAGAGCAGAGTGGCGTGGCCGAGATAGAAAAGGATAGCCGCCTCCAGCTTGATTATGCCTGCGTCGCTGACATCGTTTTTGTCATTCCTTGTGAGCGATCGGCAGCAGCAGCATTCATTCGTTTATAACCGCTATTTAGCTGTGTCACTCCTTTAAGCGCTATCAACGTTATCAAGATATTAGGTACGAACATGGCGAGAGTCATGTCAAACCCGCTAGCGCGTGTCCTGCTAGTTGCGCATGGCGCGCTCGCAGGCCTGACAGTGGATGTCGAAGATACAGGTTGGTGCTCCATACAACACTATGATTACCATTAGTGAATACACAGAGTTGACTTGGGCTATTAGACTCCGTAAGAGCCGCCGCGGCTCTCGTGGCAGAGGATCTCATGGCTTTCTACCCCGGCAACAAGCCAGGCAACATTCCCGGCATATTTGCAGAACCTTCAGACGGAGACTACTACTGGTGGACGGGAGGCGCTCTGTGGAATACCATGCTCAACTATCGAAACCACACCGGAGAGACCAAGTACGATGAGGTCATCTCGCAAGGCCTTGTGTGGCAGATCGGCCCCAATGCCGATTACCTGTCTCCGAACTGGACCGCGACAGAGGGCAATGATGATCAGGGTATCTGGGCTCTGTCCGCCATTGCCGCTGAAGAGTTTCAATTCCAGGAACCAGGCCAAGATAACACGTCGTGGCTGACGATAGCGAGGAACGTCTTTGATGAACAGCAGAACGAAGATCGACGGGTAGACGACGGCGCTTGCGAGGGAGCCCTGAGATGGCAAATATACATGTTCAACCAAGGCTATGACTACGTTAACTGTCCGTCATCCTCAGTCCCGCATAGCACTTCTCCATGCATGAAATTCGGTTGCTGACTTGATGCTAGCCGCTTCCAACGCCGAATACTTTAACCTTGCCGCTCAGCTGGCACGTTTGACGGGCAACAAGACGTACGAGGATGCAGCCGGTGATACCTTTGAGTTGCTCGAGAATATCGGCTTGGTCAACAAGGAGTACGATGTCTATGACGGCACGCACGTGAGCAACTGCGGGGACATCAACAAGGCGCAGTTCTCGAGCAATGCAGCTCTGCTTCTGCAGGGCGCCGCGTACATGTACAACCACGTAAGTTCCTTTTACTACCTGCATATACTATTACCGAGTAATATCTTGACTCGTGTTGTGCCATCGTCCTAGACACTGACCTGCATATAGACCGGAGGCGACGATGACTGGAAGGAGCGCGTCGACGGCCTCGTCTCTCGCACTCTCGAGGTATTCTTCCCGAATGGCGTCGCATTCGAAATTGCGTGCGAAAAGCAGGGCGCGTGTAACTCGGATATGTACTTCTACAAATCCATCCTGCACAGGGGGCTCGGCTCGACCATGGAGTTGGCACCGTACACCACCGCCAAGATTCTTCCCGTCCTGAAGTCGAGCGCCAAGAGTGCTGCGGCCCAGTGCACTGGCGGTGACAATGGTCGTTTGTGCGGCTTCCACTGGAGCACTGGCAAGTTCGACGGCAAGACTGGTCCCGCTCAACAGATGGGCGTGCTGGAAGCCTTGGTTAGCCTCTTGCCTGCACAGAGCGCTGCCGCAGGGAATAGCTCCAGCAGCACCACCACCGGAAGTGGAAGCGGAAGTAACAGCGGGAGCGGGAGCGGAACTGCCCAGGGCAGCACTTCATCCAATGTGCCTGATGGTAACATGGGGGCGCGAGCTGGTGTGAGCCTCGGCGCTGTGATGGGAGCCCTACTGGGAAGCCTTTTGATCTAGTGAGCCTGAAGTTGTACAAGAGATACCCGCAAAACCGTAATTTTCTCGATATGTATATGCCATATTTATTACCTATATAGAAATCTAAAGAGCTAACCCTTACGCTTCGCGACTTGCTCCTGTGCATGTTTTGCGTGCTTCAGGATAGCGCAGGTGATGTCGGCCTTGATCCTGGGAAAATATCATGTCTAGGTACGTGGTGTCATTGTGATCTAAGAGACTGAGCCCTGTTTATTGACTGCATATATCTAGGTACCTAGGAGGTATGTAAGTCGGTGAATATACCTCTAATTCCTAAAGCAATACTCAATATCTTACCCCGGTAACCAGGTAAATATTACTTGCCTTTCCTCTTAGTCCCTTGAAGCTGCTTCTCGACGTCCTCTAACGGACGCTCCTGAAGTTCCTGCCACTCCTTTTCCTCCTTCAAGTATTTCATCTGACGATCTAGGCGTTTATGTGCGCGATACCTGCACACGCTATTTCTGCACCAGCAAATTGACTTTTGCTCAACATTCTCAACACCCGCACAGGCGCGTCCTTCCTCGACATCAACGCAGGGAATGAGGCCCGGCTTCTCTTTACAGCCGCATGCTAAGCTAACTGTAATATCTTGACACATTTTGGATAGGGGTACATATACTAGTCATTTGGGGGAGGTGGGTCCGTGGAAAGTAGGGCCTCTGACCTTGAGCTTCTTAAGTTATAGATCAATTCAGGATTATATTGTTCTACTTCTCGAAGTGTGTGAAGGAGTTCTTTGATTTGATCTTGATATAAATATCAACAAGGGGCCAATATAAAGACATTGTGGGTCGTAAAGGAATTGAAAATTTTAGGATCGCCAAAGCATCCATAGGGACCTCGTAGTTAAATGCTGGAGGGGCTTACGCGTCGTCGTGTGGCTTTATGCTTCGTCCATGTGCTGTAAGATATCTGGTAGGTTGTGAAACTGCCGAATAGTAAGCCGCATGGCTATTCTATGAATAACAAATGGTGAGATCAGCTCCAAGTGGCAAACCTATCATCGTCTCAGGCAGAATGGTATTTGTGGAGATCGTCATATTGAACAACAATGGCTTGTCGCGTAACACGGGCGCCCTATGTTTCCTAATAGGGTAAGTAGAGGCCGGTTTTAGAGTTCTGATTTTGATGAGACGATGAGACTACGTGGGTTGGGACGTTGGGCTTTAGACTTCAGACTCCGACGCCAAGTGACTTCATCGTCGGGGTCGCACAAAGGAAGAAGGAAAGACGTCCTCTTTATCGATTTGGCGAGGTCAGGTACGTCGGCTCTCACAAGACGTCACTGCTCTCTTTGTGAAGGGTTTCTTTGAACCGCGTATGAGTGGCGTCTTCCAATATTGGGCCACTGACTGCGGGTTTGGTTCACGACGGAGGCTTTGGTATCAACCAACACCATTTTTTTTTTCTTCGCACCGTTTTGAAACTTGAAACAAGAATAAGTCAGCACGTATCACAGAGAAATCCTACGTTAACATGTGCAAGAGGCACGATCGCTTCTATATGTGCGGATGTCGGTTCGTCGACGAGAGCACCGGGGAATGGATGTACGAGATCGAATTTTGCGACAAGGGTAGAAAACGCCAGAAGGCCTGCGCGAAGCCCGAAATAGCACTGCCGATCTTTACCAAGGACACATACTGCGACGACCCGCACTGCCCAGCTTACGATTGACCAGATAAGAAGTCTAAAAGCCCAGTCTGCCAGTCAGTCAATCAGCTACCCAGCTACCTTATACCTAGTTCGGTATCCCCGTAATATTTTGGTTCTATGGAATCTTGGACGCGACCCCGTACGGGCTGGTCGTCTAATTCGCATTTGGAAAAGTAGGACTCGGCGAACAGATGAATGATTGAGTCAGCATTGGATGCCTCTCCGAACGTCAAGCGTCAGCACTCTATAATTGTCTCTCCCACCTAACACGCGATAATGGGGTTCTTGGAAGATAAGCGAGGTTTCGCGGGGCTAGAACGGCGGACGTTGTGTTGCATACCTTCCCCGTAAATAACATTGTGAAGAATTATCTAGCGATGGGCGTACGAGGTTTTGAGGCTTCGTCGAACACAATGCAGCGGCTAAGACGTGGTGCTCCTCTCGTGATGTTGTGCTGCGTGCTTGATGCTTCAGCCATGGTCGAATTACCTAACCCGTTAATCATACAGAAAACGGCGTATTGTTTTGGGGATGTAGCCCGGGACGTTACTAAGGATCAGACTGCGGAAGTCCATCGGCAATGTTTTTTTATACCCAATTCGTCCCAATGTTGCGGCGGATCGACAAACGAAAGTTGCTCTGATTGGTCAGGCCGGGCCCCCCTGCATGAGAATTGGCCAACGGCTGGCGCCAGCGGTTTGGAAACATGCAACCCCAGTATATGAATGACTGATCGTGCGTGGGCAACGTCTAGGCCAAGCTCTGCCCAGCCCGCCATCAGCCCTATCCATGCCTGGGCATACTAATTTCGCTACCCTTCTGCTTCGTGTAATGTACGGCTGCATCTGCATATGTAGGTACTGGGATACTTGTGGCTAGGCATGGGTTCTCGCAGGCCACACGAGAACTTTTCATGAGGCTCCTGGGTCTTTACTGAACAATGAGGATGACAACGCAGCATAGTACCCACTTCGGAATGAGCTGAAAACTGGATACTCGATGCTGATGGGTATAATGCAGGGCGGAACACTGCCCCATAGGCTGGGTACCAGCGCAGCCAACTGGTCATTGGAGTTGGAATATAATTCGCGGTGAGCCTCCTTTTCTTGGCTTTCGATTTCGAGATTTCTTTACTGGGCATTCATTCCTCCATTCTGTCGATCACTTGTCTAGCAACCAGAGTCAGTCCTCAGACGTTCGTGACTCCGCAAGCAAGATGTCGCACCACGATCTTGACTATGCCGGTAAACGCCTGCAGCTGCTGGGTTCTCGAGTCGTCGAGCCTGAGCAGTCGGGGCACCGCGTCATCCCGACTTCTCACCACCACCATGCTCATCCTCCCCATGAGGAAAGAGAAGATGCCAATCCTGAGAAGGGGAGCCTCGATACTCCCAAGTTCCACAAAGTGAGCTTTCATGAACTATCATCTTTGCAGAAGCAGAGCTAACAGATACTAGCCCCATGCTGCTACCAATTTCGAGGTTCGTTCGGGACTCAGATCTAGTCCTCCCATATTCTCCGTTGCTAATAGTTAAACTAGCTGTTCTATGACTTGTGGTTTGTAGCCAACTTAAACGTCTTCACTAGTGTGCGTTCTCCATGTGTCTCTTATAGTAGGGCTATACTGACTCTCTATCTCAGGTACATGATATCTCCGACTTTTCACGATTCACCTCTTTTATCGGTTATATGGTGTAAGTGGATTCACTGGTCGGAGCCTCAAACTACTGCCTAACACGACTTGTAGTCTCTTATGGACGACATGGGGCTTAACAACTCTCTATGATGTGCGATTCACAGCGGACAGCATATGGGAGCGCTGCTGCAAGGCCGTTCACCTAGGAGTTATGATAGGGTTCGCTGAGATCGGTACCAACTTCGACCCGAACGACCAGATTGTATCGGTATTCAGAGCGATGTCGCTATTCCTTGCTGTATCTCGGTTCGTCCTTTTTCTCCAGTACGCAATGGTCACCTTCCAGATTCGCAAGTACGCCGATGGTAAACGACCCATGTTCTTTACCGCGTTCCTGCATTTGGTTGCCGCTGCGATATACTTCGGTGTCTCGTTTAGATACAACCTAGGGAAGAGCAGCCGCGTTTTCCTCGTCTGGTACATCGGAGGCGTTGTTGAGATGACGTTGCACCTATCCTTTTCTCAGATGGCGCACGTCCTGACATTCATTGGGACTCACTTGGGCGAGCGTTTGAACCTTCTTACGCTTGTCATTCTCGGAGAAGGTAGGATCACCTGAGCTAAGATACCTATAACGAATCCAGTCCTAACAAGTTCTGCAGGTTGTATCATTCTAGCCAAGAGCATTACCCTCTTGGTGAAAGACACTTTCCTTAAGGATTCTACATATACTATATGGAGTATGTATCGCAACCCGGTAGACTTTGCATATGACTAACTTGCGAAGGTCCGACTTTAATCGGTCTCGTCACCGCTGCGACAGCCTTGATCTACATCATTTTCCAGATTTACTTCGATTGGATGCATGATGAACACTCGATGTCGAAACGACACCAGGTATTATGGTAAGCATTGTCTATTATACAATTGCTATGCTCCATAATCTCATATTGGATAACTACAGGACTTCATTGCATCTACCCGTCCATATTGCTCTCGTGCTCCTTCTGGAAGCCTCGAGCATTTTCGTCGTATGGGCTCGTGTCCTCGAAAGTATCAATGCGGCTCTCACAAGCTTTTTGACGGTCGAAAGCGAGTTCTCCGAGGATACTACCTCTGAGGAAGCCTCCGAAGCGCTTGCAAACCTGATTCAACCGTTCCTGAAGAAGTATCAGCCCCTCGAAGTCCTCGAGACATATGAATCCGTGAACGAGACCCTGGAAGACATAGCCAAGATTCCCAACTCATTTTGGAAGGATCCATTGGCGGACAATTCGACCCTGATTGATTATGAAAGTGATCGAGCGGAACTCATGAACACGATGATCAATGCGATCTATAACGCTTTTCACCTTAATCCCCCTGAGGAGGAAGATGAAAGTGGTTCGAAGACCGAATTTTGGCAATCCGAAGCAGCCGTCGCAAGTGCCAAGCGATTTATTCTAGTTGTAAGTTATCTTCTAACTCGCTAACATTGGGGTCTTTGGTCCCGTATGCTGCAAGGACTAACATAATGAACAGTTCATCTACGCATTCGCGTGCGCCGGCATTGTTTTACTTTTCTTAACTATCATGCACATCATTTCTAAGCGAAGGGGATGGTCACCCTTCAACATCTTGCGTACCGGCATTTGTATCTCCATTGCCATTTTCCTTGCTATGCTCTCCACTATAGCGGCCAACCAGGAAGCGGTACTCGACAACAAGAAGGGTACTTCCTTCGTTGGAAGCCCTTGGATGTTGCCGACGATCACTCTCAGCTACTTCACAGTCCTTGTCCTAACGCACCTACCCCACCCAAGGGGGTGGTGCATGGGTAACATGAAAAGGGGTACATATAAGGAGGTTGACGAACGAGGGGACCACAAGGAGAGCCACCCCCTAACGGATATGCCCAGGAGGAACCACCACGTTGCAGACTTTGAAGACCGACGTACCGCATACTCATCAGCCGATAACGAAGTCTTCTCTCCTCCGCTCCCCCAATACGATGACCATCGAGCGAGACCCCATCCGAGACGCAGTCAAGACAGACGAAGCCGCGAACTCAGCCTCCAAGATCGGAGACACAAGCGTTAAAGGGCTCGGGAGATATTAGGCGATATCCTCCTATGAAAATTAGGCGACGGTATGATCCTACATGGAACTTCTGTGTTTACTGGATGGACCTTGATTTTGAATGATGCTGGTTAGTGATTGGACGTTTAGACTGTACAACGTTTTCTTTGACGACTTTATCTTGAGCATGGTGTTAGGGGCATGGAAAGATAGGGGTAATTTGGACTACGATGGAATTATTCATACACTAGCGATACCTGATTCCCTTTTTAACATGTCTAAATAATGTACGGTTAATATGAGAGAATTAAAACGTCAACGTATTTCTACGAAGCATGCCCTACACTTAAGAAACTTGTCATATAATGTATCTGCATAATGTTCATGCCATTAGTGTTTACCATTACCCCGGAACTAGGCAATTATCACCTTAGCCTCAGTTGATGAGACTACCCTTAATATCGCCACTACTAATGCCCTCTAGGCAAGTAAAGGCTTTGAAATGAATCAAAATCGGCACCCCAAATATTCGTAGAGCTCTTACGAAGCCCCCTTCCCAATATGTACTGCGATAAGAAGACCTCCTGAATAAGGAGCTGTCGTCATCTTGAATCCATTGGCAGGATCTTCCAAATAGGCAATCAGATCTTTGTACCCTTTCGCGGCTTCAATGGTGTTATCAGCAATAACCATTCCACCGATTCTCAGGCGTGGATGAACAAGTTTCAGGGTCGGCAGAGCGAGGGGAGTCCAAACTGCGTCATGTCAGTTTTACCTGTAACGAAGAGCCCCATTTTTGCAGCAACAGTAAGCTTACTATCAAGCAGTAAAAAGTCAATCTGTTCGGGCAAGTCGGTCTTAAGAGTCTCTCGTAGGTCTCCCTCTCTCAGTTCAATCCATTTCTCGATATCGTTCCCGGCAGCCTTCCAATGCTCACGAGCCTTCGCCGCCTTGGTAGGCTCGTTCTCCGTCGCAATAACCTTGCCACTGGAGCCATGCAAGTTGGCATTCTGTCCTACGGCCAGCGAAAGATATATGGTGCTAAGACCAAAAGATGTCCCGGCTTCAACGACGAAGCGTGCTCCGATAGATCGGAGAATCAGATAAACCAGCGCGCACTTATCTGGGTCCAGGGCCACGAATTTGTCGATGGCCTCCGATGTCGATCCATTCGTGCTGACAAAAGGAGTCTCGGAGAGCGCCTTCGTATGTAAATCACGAAGGACTTGAAGGACTTGGGGCCCTGCCTGCACGGATGCTAGCGTGCTCTCAATGTCGGCGAAGTCGGGCATGGCGAATGATGGATCGACTCTGTTTGAAGATGGAATTTCGTGGGGAGAATTATAGCGGCGCCGCCCCCTTTTATACTTTGGCCTATTGGCAAGACTTCGAGCGGGGATCTTAGTTGTCGGCACTAGGCCGTCGGTAGTAACGCTTCCTCGGCAGGGTAGAGAATCGAGTGAGTCATATCGAACAACTCCCCTTTTTTCGGCCTCCATAACAATGTGGTAGACTCACACATCTCCGCGGAGCCAATATTGATTGATTAGGAGTGTGACGCTGATCATATGCAGAAGGAGCTCACAACTACCTAGGTAAATTTTGGAATATCGAATCAAGCTATAATTTCTATAGAACCGAAGATCCCGATGTGATATCTTCGCAAGAAGTTGCCTCAATTTTCTTGTCCGGTGGAATAGGCCATAAACGTATGCGAGACAGTCATAGTGGTCTATGAATCTGACCGGCTGTCCCGGACACTTCAGCTCGGAATGGCGTGACAATTCCTCCCTGTAGGAATTATATATCTTAAGGGGTCTGCGATTCGATTATCTACAAGTGAGAGGGTGCTCTGTTCGCATTTCTTGTGCTGAAGGCTAGGAGTCCTTAGAGGGGTCATCGAGATTAGAGCTATACGACGGTCATGAATGGTTTAACTAATACAACATCATGCTGCTGCACTGGACGGTGTATATCAATGAAGGCATACGTACCTGCGTACGTGTCTATCTCTCCACCCGTCCTAACAATTGCCCCTGTATGAAGAGCCGTATGTGGAGTAAGGGCATTGACTGTATTATGCGGAATCGGCGTCTCTGGGCGTGCGACTATCGCTTGCTGTTCACTTGGTATATGGCGAGATGCCTTTAATTCTAGGGACGTTTCTGCGAGATTTCAAATTGAAGTTCCTCGATGAGCCGGAGGACTGGGACTAGCAGGAGGTATATATATTGGAGGATATAACACAACTTAAAAAGTGCCAGTAATGAGTAGAATATCCTATGAGAAACATCCTTTCTAGATATTCAGCAAGGGATTTAAGAATGCGGCACTAAACTTGAGCTCTTAACCGTGTGAATGCAAGGGGTAGTGGAGCAAGTGAAGAACAAAGGCCCCCTCTAATTTGTATAAATACCCATAGGTAAGCAATATACCTAGAGCGCAAGTACCTATTATATAATAGGTATGCATTTACGTATATGCTTCATACTCCGGATCTTGCCCCGGAGTGCCGGGGTTACACAACCAGGGATGAATGTATCTAAGTACCTACCCCCTACTTAAACTCACACCGCGCCCATACAAACGACTCCGGCCAGGCTCCCTTGTCTTCTTCAGCAGTATTCCCTCAGAAGCATCCCCGTTCCAACACATCATGCCAAAGGTTGTTCTTGTCACTGGCGCGAACCGCGGTTTAGGCTTTGCGGTTCTTAGCTTGGCTGGAGCTCGGGAGCCTTCCACAGCTTTTATTCTGTGCTGTCGCGATCTCGAAGCTGGGAACAAGGCCAAAAGTCAGCTCGAACAAGAGGGAATCACTGCTACTGTAGATGTGCTCCAGCTTGATGTTACCAACGATGATCAAATCATGGCAGCGGTGAAGTACGTTGCTGAAAAGTACGGAAAACTTGACGGTAGGTCCACTGAATTGGATCAACGTTAAGCCCTAATCTCAACATAGTCCTCGTGAACAACGCGGGAATTAATTCTATTATCCCCGACTACAGCCTTCCGACGCTGAGACGATGCTGCAGCGAAATATGTAGTGTCAATGTAATCTCTGTCGCCGTCGTCTCAACCGCCTTTTCACGCATTCTCCAAAAAGCCCCCAAACCCTGGGTGGTCAACATCACCTCAGGACTTGGCAGTATTCACAACACCCTTACTAAACAGATGACCCGCTATGCGCCATATGGCATTTCAAAAGTCGCCGTCAACGGAGTCACGGCGCATCTCCAGGCAATGGAGATCGACCGAATGGCAAAGGATGGTGTGGATCCTAAGACCAAGCCGGATGGCTACATCAACTATTACTCTGTTGCGCCTGGTCTACTCAAGACCGCCCTAACAAACTTTAGAGACACAGGCTTGGACCCAAAGATTGGCGCCGAGGTCATCGTTGAACTGATCGCGGATGATGAGGCCAAATATGAAGGAGGATCACAACTCGAATTCAAAAATGGAGAAATGAAGACCATTCCGTGGTAGATGGGGCGGGTTGAGTGCTGCTAATATCCTGGGAACCGCGTTGGGGTTATGGGTACCTATCTTTCGATACGGCATAAATTGAACGTGAAGGGGTAGCAATTTACGCATTAACATGGAGTCAATATTGGCATTTGTTGTCCCTGTTTCTCCTACCTGTTGTGGGAACAGCTTCTGCGATATCTGGAGAATCATCCTTGTCGACCCCTTACTCCCCACACCATCTCTTACCGCTTTACTCAGGCTTCACCCTGTTTCTACTTAAAAACGAACTTATTCTCATCTTCGCCGACTCACTAAGGCGTCCTTATACTCTCCGGTTCTTATCCCATTATTGTCTTCTTACCTTTAGAGGACAACTCAGCCAGCATCCCTGCAGCTCCTCACCCAAATCCAACGAGACCCAATGCACTGAGAGAATCGCAGTGTATGCATGCATTCTGGGGGCTGCTGCAACGCTATTTCGAATCCCCGGCCATCTTATTTGGCTGGTTATAAGGTCTTGGGGTAAAATATAATCACTCCATGAGAACATGTGCATCACAGTAATGAAGCAGTGATGCATGCCAAAAGGGCGTGCGTACTCAAAGTTCATTCTGCCACTGCTTCCACTAGCAGCTAGTGCTCATCTCGAAATACCCACCCGTAATGAGTGTCCGACTGTCGCTTTTTGGTACCTACCGCGTCTCTCATTATCTGGTCTTTCAAATTTTCGTTTCGCTTTCCTTTCTCCCTACCTCGACAGCGACCCTAAATTCCCCTTTTTAGTGGATACGGCCAATAATACCCGCTACCCTACTTACTGGTGGTGTTTTGAGTTTATGAATATGAGGTTGACATGTGGCATAAGATAAATAAGAGGGCGCGTACACAAACCCCTGACTCTTACCGTCAAATCAACAGGACCCTCAACCTCCAGAGCTGATGGCGAGGAATATACCGATGATGTTATAAATCACGCTATCGGACCAGGTCTCGATGGCCCAATTGATCTGGTTTGGATTCGCCGCCGTAGCCCGAATACGGAGACGGGCATTCTCGTTCGGGCTGATGTCGAAGCGCTGGAAGCCCGCGAACACGGACGGAGTGTTGTAGAACGTGTTCTGGAGCTGGTAGGTGCCAGTGTCTCCCCCGGCACCAGTGAAAGTTCCCACCTCCACGCCCGGGAGATTGCTAGGATACGCGATCCACTGCACGTTCGTGTTGTAGAGGTCCGAGCTACCCCAGGTGGAAACTTGAATGTCGAACTGGACGTTGTTCGTGTTATGGATATCGAGGGCGCCGCGCCAGTTATCGGCAGAGTCGATCCCACTGAAGGCTGCGAAGACGTTTGGTATGACACCGAACGGGAATGGCGGTACGAACAAGACTGTGTAGCTGTTTGGTCCGGCGTTCAAGATGGTACCTATGCGGAAGTTGGGATCGCCAGCAGGGATTCTTAGCAGCGAGACACCGCCGTTGTAGAAAACTCTGTTCCCCCAGGTCCCTAGTCCAACGGTGTATTGGTTAGTCCGAACATCGGTCACTTCTGTGCGTACACGAATGTTATTGTCGCGGTTGGACATATCAATCGCCGAGAGAGCCGCAGCGAACTGGGGCGGAGCGGGCTGCTGGGGCGAGATACCGAACGTGATGCTCTGCCATTCCATAGGCGTATCGGTTGGCTGGTTCGTAGTGAATGAGGAAACCGCATACTGGTCTCGAGGATATACCATTGCGATCCTCTGGTAGTCTCTGGCGGAAAGAGTATTCGTCCAATCGATACATGAGGCATTGATAGTAAGGCCCGGTGGGTATGGGTATATCATGATTGAGTGGACGTCAGCATCGGCGTCAATCTCAAAGGCGGGGAACGGCTGGTTGAGGACATTATTGTCGATCCAGTCGTTAGTGTTACCTAAGGAGTTAAAATGAGCGTAAACCTCGGGCCTATCCCATGGGATCTTAGCCAAGGGCGATTGGTGCTCGTGAATGGCCCCTAGGACGTGACCAAATTCGTGGAGAATCACCGCGCGGACACGATCAGGAGGTGTAAGCGAGGTCAGATTCAAATTCATGGTAGGTTGGTCTTGGGCGCGTTGCAAGTTCTGGGTTCCGAGGACGGACCAAGCACCGTCGTCGGCGTTGAACGTGATGCGTACGTCGGAGGTTCCGCTGTCGACGAATACAAATGTAATGTTGGCGTAGGCAGACCACCAGAGGGCATGGGCTTGAACCTATATTTATGTGAGCATCGTGAGATGCAAATCCGCATTCAATATAGTTCTACTTAGTGCTCACCCTAGCCCGAAGGTCCGGAGTGCCGCCACTAAAGCGAACGCGGATGCGAGAACCATTTGGCCACAATGAGGGACGATGGAAAGAAAGGTGAGCTGTAAATGAGGGAGCGATGAAGGAGCATGTAGTTAGTAATGGTTAGAAGTCGAAACTAACACGCGGACTTACGGTGAACACGATTATTATCCTCGTCGGGTGTCACCTTTGCCACGGTTGTAACCGTCGTGTCTTGTGTAGTGGCTGCAGTTGGGAATGCGGGACGAGAAGGAACGTCTGTTGCTTTTGCGAACAACATGCAGACATACGTGTTGTCGTAGGCCAAGTGTTTAGACTTCTCGGAACTGGTCGCTGCCATAGTCGCCTCCGACGAATTATCATCGGTTGGGAAGGGCGGGCGCGGAGGAATGTCCTCTGCTCTCGCATACATCATGCTTGTGGTCGGATACTGATGAACGTATTAGGAATGAACACTGAAAGTCAACGTTCGCGTTGGTCTCACCTTCTCCGAGGTAGTAGTAGCAGGAATTTTTCGACTTGGATCCATTGTTGGGTTCGTTTGTAATAATTGGAAAAGTTGAGAAATCAGGTCATTGCGCATGGTAGACGAATAAATACCAGGTAATAGATACCAGGTAGGCAACCGACCAAACTGATCGACTCTGACGTACTTATTTGCATGTCGTTGCCGGTGCTAAGCAACCAATAACGAAGCATAAATCATAAATATGACGACAGTCCATATCAAAATATACAATAGAGGACCAAAAAGAAACCTTGGGTAATCTTAGTTACGGCGTTTTTACGTATACCATACTACGCTTTTTATAATCTAACCAGTGTTAATATCGATATACCACCCGACTACCACTTACTATACCATCCGATATACTACCTCCATATACAGCTTAATATACCACTTAATAATACCACCCGATATACTGTACTACCCGCGATGTCAGTCGGGATATTACCCAAGAACACCTATACGATCAATCCAGCCTTTTGGGATTTCGAACGGTAAACTTTCGATCAACCCCCTCAAACTAACCGAAACTAACCTCGATACTCTTTGGAGGCATCTCAGAGGCCAGATGACTACCGAACATAAAGCTCGCAAATGCTCTTAGTTCTAAAGGTGGGTTTGCAAGTGTTGTATCCAAAGTTGCGAGTAAAAATGGGGCGTGGGCGCCTATTATATGGGCACCATTTACGGACGATGTACTCCTCAAATTCAGCACTCAGTCCCGTTGCCTCCTCCTCATAGGCATAGTCCATGTGATCGTCATTTATAAATTCGTACTCATCGCTCTCGTAGTTGTAGTCGTCATCGTCTAAATCATGCTCGATCTCGCAATCTGCTTTCCAGCCTACTGTCCGAACCTTGAATAGTTCGTAATCCGCGTTCTCTCTCCGGATGCGTTCTTTGATTAGGTCTCCTTTGATAACCCAGTCAAATAATTCCATGGTCCTATCATCACCATTTGTGAGATTTCCGTTTTGACGTCTTTGGAAACGGCTCATAAAACCTGTTGGAAAACCCCTCTCATCCACAGTTACGTTGACATGTCCATGGAGAAGACATAAATCTTCGCTCGTGCGTAACTTCACTGTGAGATGGGGATCAGCTTTTGTAACCATAAATTCTACGGGCTTTCCGTTATTATCTCGCTTCGTCAGTATCCTGTTACCACTCCTACCGTAAACATATTTACTAATATGGACTGGACAGATTATCCACACGACTGTACAGCCGCTCCGAATGGCTACTGTCTTAGCTATATCTGTGTTAGCATCAATCGCGCAGTAAAGATCCTCCTCGTAGTCAAACTCAGGGACTGCAAGCTCAAGACGTTGCTCTTCCGTTAAATGAGCAGCCCATATTACCATGGGGTCTTCGAGTGTGCCTTTCCCATCTCTAGGGCAATTTCTAAGATCTTCTTGATTCATTCTAATGTTCGGAGGCCCTCCTGTTGGGAGGGCCATTCCAAAGTCCCATCTCCTTGAACTAGACGTGGCGTTTTTAAACGACATTTCGGCGTGTATGTTATAGGATTGGTTACTATTATTTCAAGTATAGGGTGTCGATATTTACAGATACCTCGCTCTCGGACTTTAATATCCCCTCACCACTAGAAGCCAATTGGGAAAGCGGCTGTCTTATGAGGTATTATTCTGTTCTATTTTAAAATCGCTCTTTATTGCAACATTGAAGGGGAATTTGCCTTATCATATTTATCATCCAGTATGATCCCTTGTATCTTGTCGGGACGATAGTCACGTGGTGGATTACGTAAGCCCAACGCACGGGCCATGGAGCATTTGCTACTCAAATGCTCCCCTACCGATTGTATCTTGGATCTTCCCTTACTCAATCATCAATCAATCCATGACACACGCATCTAGATGCTTGACCCTATCGTACGGATAGACCTTGTCATCCAACATATCTATTTGTAGAAGTACAAAGCAGGCACTTGGAGACATATTCTCAAGGCCGCAAAGTTTCCCCAAGGTCGAAGGTAGGTGCCTATTTACTTATAGCATATGAGAGAGGAGTATCTATACGTATAATATGGAACGTTCTCATAAAATGCCATTTTTAAAGGTACCTCCTACCATTGCTAACCACAACCCAAATATAAGAACCTATGAAGGAATAGCGTAGAGTGAGGATCTATTCATCTCGGATTTATCACAGAACTTAAAATAGAACAAAGACTCTGTTTCGAATGTCTTACTAAATGGTAAGTTAATTTTCTGCAAGCGGGCCCAAGATACCAAGACAAAGGGCAATCTACCTTGGATGGACAACCACGTATCTTCGCTTATACGATTACCTATTTTTTTGCAAGCCCTTGTTGCTCATGGGAAAATTGGCAGTCGAAGCCGGTATCTAGAGCACTGATCCTGAGCTGCCATCGGCCTATTTTATTTAGGGGGTGACGCAACCTTTGACTTTCCCATAAAGAAGAATTGGTGCTCGTATTTATCAGTCTACAGCACCAAAAGCAAGCGAAATGGAAGATAGTCAGCGTCTTTATTATGCAGCAGGAAGTGATGTAGACTACGCTGAAGAGAGGGAGAAATACCGACCCGGTGGGTACCACCCAATTCACCTTGACGACTACCTCGACCCAAAGAAAAGATTCCAAGTCTTCCATAAGCTGGGATGGGGCGCGAGCTCTACAGTTTGGCTCTGCTATGACGAGAAACGGCGGTACTACAAGTCCGTTAAGGTGATGACAGCGGAGGAATCTACTGAGGAGTGCCCGGAACTTCAAATTATGAAGGCCTTGGCTAATGTCAGCTACGAGGAGCTTAGAGATAATTGCATCGCTATACCGCGCGAGCACTTCTGGATTGAAGGGCCGAATGGGCGCCACCTATGTTTTGTCTCAGACCTTCTAGGGCCTAGTTTATCCCAAAACTCGCCAGACGGCATGGGCATTCATACTCCTGATTCCCTGACAGACTTAGCTTTTCAAGTCAGCAAAGGAATACAATATCTTCACGAGAAGGGAATCTGCCACGGAGGTAAGCGTCTCATTCTAGAGCATAATTGTCAATCTAACCCTGCCAGACCTGAGACCGGGTAATATTCTGATGCGGTTGAAAAAGTACACTGTAATGGAATTGACCGACCGCCAGCTCAACAAGTATCTTGGGCCGCGGCAATACGTGCCCCTAGAGACCCTCTCGGGGAAAGATCCCAAGCCTAACGGGCCTGATTATTTAGTTCTTCCTGCCTCATTGGACAAATTGCAGAGAAGATGTCGAACAGGGAAAGTAGCAATCGTCGATTTTGGTAATAGCTTTTATTGTTCCAATCCACCAAGCTTTTCTAGGTGGCACAGACAGTATGCTGGACCAGAACTCCTATTTGCGGAATCGTTGAGGGGGTCGCCCCAGGACATATGGGCCCTTGCTTGTACAATATATGAAATCAAGCTCCAGACGCAGCTGTTTAGCGAATACGATAATTATACTTCCTTGATCAGTCAGATGGAATTATGGTTTGGACCGTTACCAACAGAATATCGGCAGTTGGCAGCGACCTACTTAGAAAGAGACAAGGCTGGGCGGCCGGCATCCGATAACAAGACGGTGTCTCCTCGAAACACACCGCCAGCTGTAGAGGACCAAGCGGTTGATTTCAATCGATCAATTTCGTTGTCGTTGGACGAGGAACAGCGAAGGCGGGAGATGTTGGTACGAGACTCCGACTTTTTGACCCCCCTACAAGCATCGCTCGGCCGAGAACGGCATTATTCCATCTACGTAAGGGATAATGAAGGCTATGCCTCGTCAGAAGATACGGAATATAACTCTGGCAGTTCACATGATGACAGCCCAGACCAGGTATTCGAAGACGAATTTACCCAAGAGGACATATATACCCAAGCAGATGCTATATTTTACGAGGCTACGTACCGAGATTCGACTTCGGAGGGCTCGGATGAAGAAGTCAAAAACGAATCAGGCTCGCCTCCAACACAGACACCCATAGATCCCGAGAGCAGCCGAAAACGGTCGGAGGACGGGGAGAAGCTAGTTGCGAAAACGTTAACTGAAGTTGGTGCGGCTTCTCAGGATCACAACTCCAACGACGGTGGGGCGGATTTAATTAGAAGCCCTCAGGGGCTGTTAGGAAAGAGGGATGCCAACGAATCCATGCCAGACAGAGGCACAAAGCGCCAACGCACGATGGGGCATTCGACCGAGAAGAAGGAGGAATTGGTAGAGGGTGTTATTAGCATACCCAGAGAAGAGGTGCTTCTATTATCAGATCTTCTATTGCGGATGTTTAAACACGACCCGAAAGAGCGCATCGATATTGATGCTGTTGTCAATCACGACTTCTGGGGTGGGAGGAACCAACCGCCTACTAATCCTGCCAACGTCGTTGAACAAAACTCCGATTCCATATCATCCAGAACACGCAGCCGAATTTCACATATCGAATGAGAGGCAGAGTTAGCCAAGTTCACCAAAGCGCAACGCAGAGTAGTTGATTTATCTGCGCCTCATGCGGGCACTAGCTTAGAGAAGAGCTAACGGGACGCCTATCATTAGATACGGGATGGGATCGTTCTTGGCGTTGATGTTAGGCCTGCGAGGCTCAGCATATGCGGCCCTAGCTGAACCCAACTGCGAACCTCACGGATACAAAGCTTCGACCCGCATACGTAAACTTAGATAATATTAATGAAAGGGTTGGGACAGGCTGGGCTAATCAGTGATCGATTATACCTAATAACTGCCTGCTCACTTAGATACGATTTGTATTTTACACACAGCACCACATATACCAATAGCAGAAGGCATTACCTTAGGTACCTTGTACCACGGAGGCTAACTGTACCTAATTCCCCCTTTCCATTGAAAAACAGAATAAAATTAAGTATGGTCGTTGTTAATGCACGCTGCATCGTATCAAACGCGATGTAAACCCGTCCGAGATGCTGCATCGCCATGTGAGACTTATATGCCAAGGCGATCGGCGAAAATGAACCGTTTTGAACTTTTCTAAGAACCAACACAACTTTATAGTCCTAGTTGAAAAAAGCCTTGGAGCTTTCTAGGGTTCCTATATTGAGCAAGGATTGAGTATAGGTCAATATCGCTAAGGCTCTATCACAACAGCCTCAGTGCATGCTTACGGAAGACTGATAGCCTACTGGTATTCCTAAATTGCAACGTCAAGATTAAACTATCTAGGTACATAATTTCACCAATTCATCCCTGTCATACATTGTCTTTCAACTACATAGTGGGCTGGTATATGTGTCGGGAGTCACGGACATCCGCATCCGTCCACGCCACTGAGGAGGTTGACTCTTGACTGAATACTATTCGGCTGCTCAAGTCGTACAAGTGTGCCTGTATACACCCGGCTATTCGTCCGATGGCTAACGGCGGGACCCACGTGGCTGGGCGGTACATGCAAAAATAGATTAGGCCAAGGCCTTGGCATCCCCAACCGTGTTGGCGGGACGAACACCAGCTGAGTGGATACAGTACGGTGGCACAGCCACGTAGTCCCAGGGTCATTTTGCTCTGTGCTGGCCCGGCTGGTAGCATTTACTTTTTATCCTTGTTTGGGTCTCCATGTAAAGGCCCGCTCTCGGTGATCCTGCCACGGGATCTATTGTATGTTAGTCCGCGATTTACGCCCCATTTCCCCGCCTCTGTGCTATTATTCCCACTTCTCGGTACCGTTGCCAGGTGATTTTATCTAAGCTGCACTCAGCCGCTTAACTGTCAGCAGCCAAGGCCGGTCATGGCTCCTTCACCCACCCAGCCTCGTGTAGGTTCAACGGCTCTCTCGTGATAGGAACCAACGTTGTGATCTTGTAGATATAAAGATCTGATCCGGCACCGGTCCAAGATGACTTACTATCAGCATCTCAAACAATTTCACATCTTCAGCATATACTAATCCCTAGTACTTCCTAGTACTCATAATCTATACCGCCTTCTCCTCATCCTCTTAAAGACGTACCGCTTCTTATTATCTACTCTTCAATCTTCGCCTAATCCATAATAACAATGTCGTCCATCATCAAGACCGCCGCCTCTCTGGCCTGCCTCGCTACACTTGCTCTAGCCAGCCCACTCTCCCGCCGAGGCGAGACCGACTGCTCGGCAGGTACAGTCTTCTATGCCTGCGCCAATGGCTACCGTGGGTGCTTCGACAAGGACCCATGTGCCCTTCCACCCATCTCATCCAGTCCTACTCCTACCACCATTGCCCCTGCAGCCACAACCACCGCTGCCCCAGCTTGCACAAACGGCACCATCTGGAAGCCGACCATGTACAACCTATACCCGGGGGAGCCCGACAAGACGGAGCCGGCTGTCTCGTACCTCCAAGTCCAGGTGCAAGAGGGCAAGCCTGAAATCGACCAGGTAGCCGTGTTCCAGAACATCCCCGCGACGGCGCAGAAGTGCTTTCTGAACTGGGCGCAAGCCGCGGAAGCGGAGCGCACCTTCACTGTCGACGACAGCGGGTACACGGCGGTGCAGCAGCTCAGCGGCTTTCCGGGCGCCGGGGAGCCGATCTCGTCCGCCAGCATCGCCAAGTACGAGCCCGCGGACAAGACCAAGGCCAAGCACCCCGACTTCACCTTCTGGGACAAGCAGTCCAAGGACGCGCAGACGCACAGCGCGGGCGAGATCGACTGCGCCGAGAACATCTACGTCAAGGTGTCTCTCGACACCCTCAACGGCGATGGCCACATCTACATGGAGCAGGATGACAAGAACGGCTTCTACGTCACTTACACTTGCTAAATACCTGCCTATTCGGGCATGTTTGGACGACACGGGTAATGCTTTATGGGTTGGCATGGGACTCTCATTTACACCAGCGCTGGGATTTGATTTTTTGAAGCGATACTTGCATAGCATGGCGTTTCTTACATAGATATTGGGCTTGCTTTGATATTGGGTTGGATTATACATAGAACGATTACATTCTTGCACATAATATTAAAATATAAAATTTTAAAGAACCTTCCAGGCCCCTGCTTAATCGTGACTGGAGAAATTCAGGGGTTATCGGCGTAGAACTGGTGGGAAGCTAACAGTATTCAAGATGAAAATAAAATTTCATGTCGAAAGTATACCGAGTTTAGGTAAGGGATGTATGATCCTCGTAATGGAAAGGCAGTATCATGCGTTGGTGAACTAAAGGGGCGCATGTTCCACCGACGCGTGGTCTTAGGACACCGAATACCTCCCTGGCCTGAATACGATCTAGTCACGAGGTCTACGGTCATAACAACAATCATGCGACATCATACATAGTCTAATATTCTCGTATATTCATCTATCCTTTATGATTCTGCTTGTTTCTCCTCCTCCTGGCGACGATGCAAGTTTTCCATCCAACGCTTTTTCTCAATCTGAAGACTCTTACGTGACCAAAATATTGTAATGGCTGTCCAAATGATGGTAAAAACTAGCGGCGCTCCCCATCCTACGAATATCAGGTTAGTATAATAATGTACCGAGGAATCGGACGATTGTTGTAACTCACCTATGCCGTAGGCGATCTCTTGGGGCACAGTCCATACGACCGCCAACGAGCCAGCCCCAACAAGGGTGCACCCGACGCCCCAGAACCAGTTCAGTCTCTTAATCAGCGCCCTGAAATCCTTGCTGACTTTATATCTGCCAAGTAACCTCTTTCTATATGTCTTTCCTGCGCCGCCATCGACGGCAACGACATCTTCTATGAATGTCAAGAGCACGGGCGGTATCGGTGCGCCCTTCGGTGTTGAGCTGACTTTGCATGTGGCGGGCATCTTTCTTGCTTCCATAATACCCGTAGTAAGGGCCAGCGAGCCCACTTCGATGAAGAATAGGGGCAAAGGCATGGCAAGCGGACGGACGAGGGGCTCATGCGGGATGGATGCTCCGATCAGGATGCCCGTCATGACCGTATATCCAATGGACAGAGTCATGTGTGTGAAGTCGAAGCGCCAGCGCTTACCATCCAGAGGCCTATATCTATCATCTTTCAGAATCAACCGCCAAGAGCGGTGGGCGAACTCGAGGCCCGAAACAAGGCCGAAGAAAGAAGTGATGATTGCGAAAACTAGGGGTTATGTGTAAGTCCAAGATCGCTTCACGTTCTCTCCATTTTGGATTATGCGCTCCAACTTTGGAAGAGCAGATTAACCGAAGATGAGAAAGACGTCGAGACTTACGAATGCCATGTCTTAAGGTCGTAGCAAACCATAGCGGATAGAATAGAACAATCGGTAATATGCTTCCCTCGAGGACCAACAATCCTCCGACTAGAAAGAGCTTCTTCTTGTGGTCTAATAGCTTATAATTCAGCCGCGGTAGGCCGGGCAACTCCTCGCTCCGCTGCTTGCGCGCAGTCGCAGACGAAGCGGACGAGGCTCCGGATTCTTCCGGACCGGACGACGCTGGAGGCGGGTCTAGAACGGCGTGTCCATTTTCCAAGTCATTGCTCGCCATATCGCGACTCATCGGCGGCCCGACTTCTGGAGAAAGAAATATTTTTTAAACTGTTTACAAGTCTGCAGCCGGACTGACACAATCATACGATCACTCGCCAGTGAGCAGACTCCCGATTCTGTGGGAAATGGTTAAACCCATTGTGTGGTGAGTAGTAGTATGTGAATGGCGTCTAGAATTTGATGGAGATGGGGACGTTGGGACGATATTATCGATCGATCCAGCACAATACGAAGACTGACGAAAGCCCAGAGGATGGCGATGACGTTGTTCATTTCCAGAACTTCGGTGGAGCGATACCCTGACAGAAGCATCTGGTACTAAAGATAAACTCCGAATTATCCGTCTCGGATCCCTGTTAGTCTAGAATAAATATGCATTACTCGCGCATTGATATGCAGTTATAAGCACCCATTTATGTAAGGCAACAAACCGAGGGGATGAGCATTCTCTGTATTATAAATACCTAGGTACCTACTAATGTATTCGCATGACGTATGAAGGTATATTCGTATTTACTTTGAATATTATCCATTAGCCTCTATACTTAAGATAAGTTAAGTTCGGAAATACTAATAAGAGTTCTGCTCAGATGAGCAATGCCCCGGGAAATATATAAGTGTATAAAATATGCAACAATCCAGCGAGCCAGGCGGCGTAGGTACCTAATGCACTGCATAAGTAGCGCTGGAACTTGCGAAGCCCTAGATCTTGGCAGGGTCCCACATTGAAAGCTACGGGATGACGTATATAAGCCCCTGGGGATTTGGTTCATTGCGACACTATACAGGAAAATCTGGCCTCGAATCTGACGTTGGATCTCTTGCGATTTCATGCATAGAATCATTGATCATCTATGTTGTATGTTGCACTACGCGCACGTACCTGTCGAAATATGAGCCGTATCAGGCCGTGAAGTTTAGCGAGAATAGAGAACTATTCTGATACCTCAGGTATGGGAGGTCACCGCGCAGTCCCCAAGTGACGATTCGAGAGTGATTCATTATATTAGGGTATCTGATTTAGTAGTATGAGTTCTAAGGCTCTAGATAGCAATGGTATCTTAACATCTTGGTCTAAGCGATTGCTCCTAATAAACCCGCCTTTGAAATTATGTACGACCATTCATTCGGAGGCGCTCCCGTCTTTCGCCTTGGGATGCAGTAGTGTAGGCAATGCAGGCAGTTTCAGTGGAATGTGGAGGATCGAGTGGGCCTCGCCGTCTTCAAAGATGCTTCTAAGCCTCCGGCAGCATTCTCCATAGAGCTTCTCGGACTTGTGCGGGGGCTTCATTGGGTTTGGACCCTTGTCCCAACCATGTGCTACGCCAGGTATCATCGTATAATAAACATTTTTCGAGATAGGTGGCTTTTGGAGCCGTTGGGCCAGCTGCTCGCCCTCGCGAAGCAGCATGTCCCATTCGCATGTGTAGAACAGCACATTCTGAGGCAGGCTCTCTATGAGCACTTCGTCTGATGCTCTCGAAGGCGACAGAAATGGATGGGCAAGATCCAATTCGGGTGGGAATAGGTATGACGCATCAAAGAGGTTCGTCAGTGCAGGCGGGAGGGTAGCTTCGGGACGAAGAGCAGAGGCTCGTCGCTCGGCACGGGTGAGCGTGTAGTCAGTGATCGGATACCAGGTCGCAGTAGCTACAATGCGATACTCGGGGACTTCTGCCGTTTTTCGATGTTCGAACAAGCGGATAGGGGCCGTGAGGGCGATGTTGCCGCCCGCAGAGAATCCGGAGGTGGCTATCCTGTTTCTGTCAAGGCGGAGTTCCTCCGCATTTTTGATTACGTATAATATCGCGTCTGCTCCATCGTCGACAGCTGTTGGGAATGGGAATTCCGGCGCCAATCGATAATCGACCGAGACGAACACAGCGTGGGATTTCTCAAGCACGAAGCGCGCGAATCTCGCATCGTCCGAGGCGCTACCCAACGTAAACCCGCCGCCGTGGAAATTCACAACGACAGGCCATTTGTCGCTTGTCGGGTCTTTGGTATAACCTTCGGGGAGATAGAATTGGAGGTTGAATTGACCCTTCTGCTCTGACAAGGTAGAAGGTATGGTCTTAATGAAGTCTGGATTCGGCGGTCGCGGGGGAGCGAGATAATGTAAGCTCATTCCAATGCATTGTAAAGACCTCCACCAACCGGCAGTCATCCGAAGCGAAAAGCGCGAAGGGGGAGCTCCTGTCTTGTCCTTTGCCTTCTTCGGTTTCTTGTCAGGAGGCAGCTGCGCATTAGCCAAGTCCTCTTCTGGATTGCTCTTCGTAGGCACGGGAATTCCTTCGACAGTTTGCATTTCCAAACCTGTTGATTATAAGAGGTGCGAGTCAGTTATCTGCGATCGGCTGTTTCTCTAGAGCGGTACAACAATTACTCATTTGTACATTGTGCGACGATGGAAATTGCGATGTTGATTGGTTTGGATTCACAGCGGTTCGGGCGTCCATTACAACGTTCGATATAGGCCTGGCCTTCAGTGCCATCCTGGAACGTCTTCAATTCCAAGTTCTGTAGGGTGACATGTCAGGAGATGTATCGGCAGGCTGCATGGGTGCAATGCGCAACCTGGGAACGAGCCAAGCCAGTCTCGACCTGTAATACATAATACCGGCTACCCACCGATATGACGTTGGTCAACCAAGGGCTGGCTCGAGCTTCAGCTGGCTAAGCCCTACCCTACCCCAGCCTCTGGGAATCTTTACTAATTTAGCTTAACAGATTACTAGCAAATGTGGCGTTAGCTCTTCTGGAAGGGTTTATAGATGTGGCTATACACATGTGGCGAGCATATGAAAATGGAAATCTTTATTATCGGCGGTCCATTTTCATGGATGCAAAGGCGTCTCAATGACGATTGTTGTTGTGAACGCGGGAATCAGGTCGGGATCGAATTGTTTGGATCTAAAAATTCAACTTCTATGATGTCATGATTTCTGCAGTCCCACAAAAGCACGGATAATGGAAGGCTGGTCTAAGTCAATTGTGGCGCCCCGTTGTCGCTAACCCCTGCATTAAATGAGAGATTTTGCCGAATGAGGATAGATGACAGGCCAAATTGAGTTCTGATTGGACGAATTGCCGTGTAACGAACCGGTCTATTTGGTCCGAGTGGATGCTCAGGGCGTAGTGTTGTCGTCACAAGTGCATGAAGGCACCCGGGAACCTCGATAATCTCAGTAATATCTCCTGCGGAAAAGTCGCTGCCGTAGCATAAGCCGTACCTGTACCTCGGAGGAACCTATCATATGCTAGAAATACAGCTTGTGCACAGTTATGCATGTCCAATGCCCGCGGGAGCCGAACAGAGTCTAGCAAAACCCAGAAGAATCTACGTATCAGTGACCCCGAATCCGAGCCTAGGAGGCAATAGTCCCCGAGTTATCAACCGGGTATCCGCCAAGGAAGTTTGTAGACTTACATTATTTTTAAAAGGCATATTCGACAGCTTTCCGATAGATTTTCCTTTTCCTTTCACCAAACTCATCCCATTTCTCCTACGGAGCACCGTCCTCCAGATCCGCGCCACTGACTCCACGCAAGAAGCGCGAGCGCATATACCCACGAATCTAGACCGAGCTGATAGACAAGCCCAACCGCCACAGCATCATGCCTTCCATAAGGCTGAAGAAGCCCCTCCTCCTCCTCAACCGGGTCGTCGGGCATTCATCAGCCAAGAACCACATCACCAAGATCCATCTAGGCGATACAGATGCATTAGCCGATGACCCAGATAAGAAACACTTGAAGGCCATATACGAGAAACGGGCCAAGAAAGAGCAACATAAGGAGGAACGGCGTTCATTGCAACAGAAACGTAAAGAAGAAGAGCAGAAGGCATTATCGTCCGAGCCACCAGAGTTACGGACAAGCTATGGCACTCTTACTGAGGAGGACGGCATGCCGCCCTCCTTCGTGCTAGACCAATTATCGGCCGACATGGTCGGAGATACCATTAGCTTCAACGCGCGACTTCATCATGTGCGTTCTGTAAGCGCCAAACTAGCATTCATCCTTCTGCGTCAACAGGTTGACACCATACAAGGCGTTTTGCAAGTCCGAGAAGGGGCTGTTTCCGAGAAGTTCGTACGATGGGCTGAGCACCTGAACAGCGAGTGCCTAGTCCACGTCCGCGGCACTGTACGCGTACCTCCAGAGCAGATCAAGACTTGCAGTATACATAATCTCGAGATTCTTATCGACAGCATGCATGTCTTGGTGCCGGTTGAGGAACCACTAGACATTGACACCTACAATATGGAGCAAGTGGAGGAGAATGAAGAGAGCCACGAAAAACAGCTAGCAGCGTCCAGTCGTGTCCGTCAAGCGAACCGGCTTATCTTCCTACGAACCCCGGTCATGCAGAGTGTTTTCCGTATTCGTTCGGGCATCTGTAATATCTTCCGCACCACACTTGAAGAACAAGGATTCATTGAGATCCAGACGCCCAAGCTCCAGCCCGCCGCTACCGAGTCCGGCGCATCGGTCTTTAGGGTGAATTATTTTGGCAGAACCGCCTTCTTGGCACAGAGTCCCCAATTGGCTAAGCAGATGGCCGTTTCTGCTGATTTCGGCCGTGTTTTCGAGATTGGTCCCGTCTTTAGAGCCGAAGACAGTAACACCCACCGACATCTTACCGAGTATACTGGTTTGGACATAGAAATGGCAATTCACAAAGACTACCACGAAGCCCTAGATATCATCGATGACTTGTTGAAATCCATATTCAAGGGCATTTACTCCCGATACCGTAAGGAGTTGGATAATATCAAGACTAGATTCCCTCACGAGGATCTGGTCTGGCTGGAGAAGACCCCTCGTCTTACCTTTAAGGAAGGAGTTCAGCTATTGAACTCGTCCGGGTGGACGGATGATGACGGCAAGCCAGCTTCTGAGAATGAGGATCTTGGAACCCGAGCAGAAATTCGTCTTGGTCAACTAGTCAAGGAGAAGTACGGAACTGACTACTTCATCCTTGACAAGTTCCCAGCGTCTGCACGACCGTTTTACACGCATTTAGACCCAGATGACGAGACGGTCACTAATTCCTTCGACATTTTCCTTCGTGGGCAAGAAATCACCACAGGCGGCCAGAGAATTCACAACCCACGATTATTGGCCGAACGGATGAAGAAGGCAGGCGTGGACCCGGATGGAATGGAAGAATACATGCAAGCCTTCGAGTGGGGTGCACCACCACATGCAGGGTGCGGAATTGGCCTCGAGCGTGTGCTGTTCCTGTTATTGAACCTAGGAGACGTCCGGAATGCGACCCTGTTCCCGAGGGATCCGAAATCCCTGCCTGCGAAGAAACCCGATCAATCCGGCAAGGTCCCATTCCCCGAAGCTGACACTATCCGCTATGAGTTCGAAGGGGAGCACGACCACGTCCACCTACCTGATCTCGATAAACTCATCGTGAACTATGGCGATGCCACGAATACCTCTTGGCTTGACGAGAGGTATAAGGTCTGGCGCGATATCGAGACCGGAGCCGCTGTCGGATATGCCGAAGAGAACGGATACGCCCTGATCATGGGCAACCCGCTCTGCGATCCTCGCCAGTACTCCATGGTCATCAGTTCCTTCCTCAAGTACCTGAAGAAGAGCGAAGATCTACGGCCCATTTGGATCCTGGTCTCTGCGCAGGTCGAAGAGATCCTTGGTTCCAAACTCGGATGGCGCACACTGACATGCGTGGCTGAGGAGCGGGTAGACGTTGACAACGCGAATAGGGTGGTCAAGAAGGAGCGGCAGGCCCAAAAAGCCGAAGTTAAGATCCATGAGACAGCACTCGGCCAGCCAGTTCCCGACGATGTTAGGGCAAGGTGCGACAAGCGCATTGCCGATTGGAAGGAGAGCCGTAAGGGCCGAAAGCAGGTTCACATCACCGAAGTCCGACCGTGGGTGTCAATGGCGCACCGACGCTACCTGTGGGCCGAAGACAAGAACGGCGAGATCGTCGGTCTTGTCATCTTGCACCGTCTCTCGCCTGAACACGGCTACCAGATCAAGTTCGCGCTTGACTTCCCCGGCTCGCCATCCGGCAGCATCGAGGCCCTCATCTCTCGTGCGATCCAAAGCTTAACATCTTCGGGTGTGAGCAGCGTGACTTTCGGCGCGGGCGCTATGGACGAGCTCCTCATCGGCAGCAACCTAAACGGTATCAAGGCCAAGCTGCTCAGCCGCACATATAAGACGGTGGCGCAACAGCTGAGACTAGTCGCTAAGAGCGAGTTCAGAGAGAAGTTCGGCGTGAAGCACGACCCGGTCTATATCTGTTACCCCTTTATGGGTCTAGGTGTCTCGGGCGCGCGGACACTAATCAAATTCTTCGAAGACGAGATGTAAAAATGATTTAAAAATGATACGGCGCGAGATCTGATTGTTTATTTTCCTTTCGTTCGAGGTTACGGTATAGCGCAGCGCGCGGCGGCAGCCGTTTTCGATTCTATATACCAGGGTAGATGATCTGGGACGCGTTTTATGAGGGTTTACTTACCGTAATGATAGATACCCGTTGATGGTAATACAATCTTGGAGGATTTGGTAATAGAGACAAGATATATAATAGAGATGGTCCACTCTCCCACTAGATGAGATCGCAGGTTGTTTTGGATATCGTGGTGCTCACGTGCGTAGATGACGTCTCGAGGTAAGCTGTCGTCCCTTGGCTACCCTCTGTTTTGGGCGGCCAGGATCCACTGCACGTCAAAGTCGTCCGATGGAGGCGATTTGTGACGATTAGAAGCCCCACTGGTACAGAGAGATAAAGGGGAGGCTGTGCGGCTGCTATGGTCTAGACTCTACACCAAGGTCACGCGACGAGTGCTTGTTCAAGCTTGACGGGTGGTCAAACTGGCAACGCTTGCATAATAGGGATAGTGTAGTTCTATGCTTCACACCTACCCAAGTAAAACGCTTAGAAGATTTAATGTCTTGCCTGGAAGCGCGTTTTAAAAAACCCGCTCAACTCCTCCACGGCATATGCGAATCAAGCTACCAAAGCTGGATAGGTACGTTCCTAACCTAGGTAGCTACCTCATAGCGAGGTCCGATGTTGACACTTCTGTCGTTCTTGGGCTGAATATAAACGGTGATCTTGCTTCGCATTCAATTCTCCTAGGTGATTTATCAAGTAATAAGAGTTTATAGGGTTGCAATGAAAGCGTTGGAAAAGTAACTATTGAAGGTTGGTGAGAAGATCCAAAAGGGGGTGGGTCGCTTGGTGTAGGTATACTGGTAAAGTATGATCAGATACGACGAATGTCTCCGAAAACCTATAGAATCGATGAGTCTTGTGGATTTCCGGTGGTTTCACCCTTCAACCTCGTATCAGTTATGTAGAAGTTTAGGCTGCACGACACCCCTGGCCCCGTCGGGTGTATTCACCAACCCCGGCCATTCTACCCAATATTGACGTCGGCACCGTCCCTGACATTCCGTGGCAGGAAGCTAATCTCCGCGTCTCCTTGAACGGGATCGGAAAAATTGCAAGCGAAGGCTCGGTCTCGGGTTAAGTAAATTCGCATACTTTCTCTATATTTCTCATTCTCCTCATGATGAAAGCCTCGGTTGTCTCCTTTCCTGTGGCCGTCTCTTAGGCTACTGGCAGCTATGGGTATCCTTAGGTTTCTTGCGGCAGCGTACCTGGCGACGCTCATCCCAAGTGTCTCGGCGCTTCTTGCGTTTCCTGGAGCAGAAGGGTTTGGTCGAAACGCTGTAGGCGGTAGGACGGGATCGGTCTACCATGTGACGAACCTAAAGTGAGTGTTCCTCGATCCATGTAATGTCAATATCTGACAAAGACTGGGCAGCGACTCGGGAGCCGGATCGTTTCGCGATGCTGTGTCGAAAGCCAACCGTATCGTTGTTTTCGACGTGGGTGGGACCATCAAAATCGCCAAACGGATTGCCGTATCGAAGAATATTTATATCGCCGGACAGACAGCCCCGGGAAATGTATGTGATATTCCTCCCAATCGCGAGGTTTGTCTGAGTCTTAACGTCTTCGATCCAAGGGTATAACCATCTATGGCAATGGGATGTCGTTCTCAAATGCCGACGATGCTATCGTGCGCTATATACGGTTCCGCATGGGTAAAGGCGGCGATTCAGGCAAAGGTACCATTCTCTATTGACGGTAGCGCTCCCATATTGATATCTGCCAATAGATGGGATCACCATCGCCGAGGGGAGCAACATGATCTTTGACCATGTTTCAGTCACCTGGGGTCGAGATGAGACCTTCTCAATCAATGGCGCTGTTCATAATGTGACGGTGCAGAACACAATCATCGGCCAGGGCCTGCGAACCCACTCATGCGGCGGTTTGATGCAGTCGGACTATGGCATTAGCCTCTTCAGGAACTTGTACGTCGATAACAAGACGAGAAATCCCAAGGTCAAGGGCGTGAACGATTTCCAGAACAATGTGAGCTGTCCCAACGGTGGTGTCCTATACTTCATCGGGCTGTTAGCTGCTAACTCTTTACGAGGTCATTTACAATTGGGGAGGAGGCGGTGCTTACATCGCAGGCGATAGCGCCGGTCAAAGTTATGCTAACATTGTCAATAACTACTTCATCTCCGGACCTAGCACGAGCGTATCCGCATTTACGCGAGGGAATGCTAATTTCCACGGCTGTAAGTGCATCGTCTCTGCGGTACTTGCCTGAGCTAGTGACTCATTTTCACCAGACGTGTCTGAGAACTATTACGACAGCAACAAGGATGGTACTCTCAATGGTTCTCCCCTCTGTGTCCAAACCAGCTGTTACAGTGATATGGACATCCAAAAGACACGCTTCGACTATCCAGGCCCCGAGCGCGTGATGACTGCCCCCGACGCCGTGACGTACGTCCTGAAGAACGTCGGCGCCACCTTCCCGGCGCGCGATGACGTCGACAAGGGTCTCGTGGCAGAGGTTCAGAGTTGGGGAAAGGAGGGGGAACTAATTAGCGACGAGAACGCGAGTTCCCTTGACGACGCGTGGAATGGTGTGAGCGGAACCGCATCGACGGATACAGATGGCGATGGGATTCCGGACGCGTGGGAAGATGCGCACGGGTTGAACTCTCATGATGCGAGCGATGCAATGAAGCTCAGCAGTTCCGGATATGCGAACATCGAAGTCTACGTCAATTCGCTTGTTCCTTCGACTAATTAGTGCGGGTGTCCAGCCATTGGAGCATTGTGTTTAGCGGAGTAGTTGGGCCAAATGCGTCCGATGTTTCAGTGGAATAGCTAATGTTCAGGGCACGTTTCCAACTGCTACAGCCCTAGTACAGCGGAGTGGCTTGCGCTTTAAGGCTTGAGGTCAATCGGGGGGGGGGGGAGTCTGCCTGTATCAAAGTAGCAGAAGCTGAATCAAGGACTTGAAGTAAAACTCCTGCCTGAGCTGCGTCTATCACTTTCTCTTGTATGTGACCTGCATCTGTAGGGCTTAATATTTGACGAAGGCACAGCTCCATGTAGATCCAGTAGATGTATGCGCAATCCGATATCCAAGAATGCAGCCATGAGTCGCCGGATTGAATCTCAGCGTATTGAATCATCCAATTTATGTTAAGGTGAATTGAAACATGGAGCTTGTCAATAGGGGGAGGAACGAAAAGTAAGCGGGGCTCTGACAAATTAGGTAAGCATAAAAAAAGGTTTATATACTGTAAAAACAGACGGTCGGATAACTTCCCCTCGCTCTAGAGCCCACTCTGGAGTACCCTTGGTGGTGTAGTTGGTTATCGCGTTCGGCTGTAATTGGTTTATTTGCTACCGAAATGTCGCCGGTTCGATTCCGGCCCGAGGGATCATTTACTTTTTCTCCTTTTTATTACCGGATTATTTGATCACTCTATTCCATCCTTTTACCTCGTTCATGCTCTCCTCTAACTCGGGCCCGCGAACGCAACGGCTCACGAAGTATCTAGGAACAACCCGTCTACAAGCGGTCCCCACATTAGCAAAATTCGTGTGGTTCCTGCAATTATTTTTAGCCATGTTTTCTGTAACAAGGGTATTACGTTGGAATTCGCGATTAGGTAAGTTAATAAAAAGCTTGACTCGAATTCGATGCCGATCATGACTAATAGTAGTATACCTACAGAATAAGAGCATATTACAATACAATTTCAAGGTCTAGGATACCCGCTAGTTTTTTTATCTCGGCTTGTAGCATTCCATATACTGTATAGTATCTAGCTCTTAGTAGAAAGTTGAGCGTATTATGAGGAGCCGGTGAGAATCTTGGAGGTAAAGTTGACGCAGAACATGGGTTTCTATGAAACATCGAAATATTCCTAAATCTCCAGCTACTTTGGCGATCCCTATGGTCCGGCAATTGTAGACATTTTGAGGAAGACGTCTTGAAACACGTATTCTCTATTAGATTTCTATGAAAAGTTCTGCAAAGAGCGTTGTGAGGCAGAGTAGGTTACGTTGTGAAAAAGGAACTTCGGAATTGATATTCAAACGCCGTTAGGCAATCAATTAGCTACAGTCTTCAAAGTGCATCCCAGCCCTCCAATCCAGCCGTGATAATGTTCCTCCCAAGAGAGCATTTCCAGATGTCAATTTGGAAACTGGTATCTGCTCAATATTATCCCAAGCGTGACATAGGAAAGCCTCGACCAGTGTTATTCATTGATCCCCCTGCTCTTTTTGAAAACTCCAACCATGTTTCCCCAAAGAAGATATCACCCAACCCTACAAAACAATCGGTGACAATCTTGCAACCATTTAACTCATTATCCATCGTGCCCCTAGGCCTCCGCGGAGGCCTAGGCAAAGACCCAGCCATGCAAAACATTATTACCTATTAAATATATTGTATAACTTCGCGCCATCCACCTCACGTTCTGCTCACGGGAGTCGAGTTTATCGGACCATGTTCAGTTTGGTCTTGAGTCTTCCGGCCGTTCACTCGATCATGATATGAGGAAGGAGGGCTCCCCATGTCCTTGAAAGCCTCCTTGATTCGTTGCCGCACGGATCGCTTCTGCTTCGTGTCGTTCTGGCTCTTTTCTTTGTCGTAGGAGTAGGTGGTTGACTCTGAGTAGGTTGAGGCAGACGAAGGCTTGACTTCGGGCTTAGGTTGCGATTGGGAACTCATGGCGTGGTTGAGACGTGCTCGCTGCTTCTGTTCTAGGTGATGGACCCAGATGAGCTCCGGGTTTGTTATCGCCAAAGATGACGAGAAGCACGCGGTGGTGGTTTGGTAGCAGGTCCGACACATTGTTATGTCGACGAAGAGAGTTGCTTGGTTGGGTTTTATATGTATTATCGGGTTTTGAGCGGTGTTAGAGAGATGATGTTATAAACTAATTGGGAAATCCTGCGTTTGTGCAGAATAATCAAGATGATGTTGGTGATTGAAGATAAGTCACAGCCTGAAAGCAACGGCATCTACTTTATAGAGACTGCTGTGACTAATAAGCAATTGCGTATATAGATCAAGCATGAGCTGATGACACAGCTTTCAACACTAAGGTGACTATCCTCAGGCTGTGGGAGTGAGCTATACCTGGCTGGGTAGTGAAAGGAATTGACTCGTGTGGCTTGGCAAGAAAAGATGGTGTCGATACGCCCATCCAGAATGTGATGACATGCAGGGTTGCGAAAGTACAACCAACAAATTCATGGGCCATTGTCGCAATATCGCATTTGATGACTGCATAGCGTAACTACGGTGAACGCTCTGGATTCTTCACATGCCCTATATTTGGCGGCTTATGTGGTCATTACATTTGTGATTAGAGTCAGGTTACGCAAGAAGGCTGCGAGTCTTACCCCTTTGCGTCGACGCGTTCGCTATGTAGATTCCAGGCAACTATAAGGCAATGCTAACTTAGTACCAATTGCAGGTTCTAAGAAGCTACTAAGTACTAATCCTTGTCTAATACGCCCTGCGAGACCGGATTTGTTCCTTGACGGAATAGGTCTACGGAGCTAGATTGACGCGGCCTGCATTGTGAAGCGCGTGGTCTTGAGCAGGCTTGTTTAGTACAAGCAAGAGAGAGGGGAACATGACCTCCTAAAGTCTTCCCAATTCCAGCTAGGATCCAATTCCCATTCCGCCGGTGACTCACGTCAGATCCGGCCCCGCTATCGGTAACAGCCGAGATGAACGGGGCCCCGGGGGCAGCGCCCGCGAACCACCCAATGTATTGGACTAGTCTAATATGTTCAAGCTTTTCGCTTCTATTTCCCATTTTTATTTTAGTTTTGAGTGTTTTTCTGCTTCGGATTCCCATTTGCGGTGATGGTTGAGCTCCGCTTCATGTCAATTGCCATGATACCTGTGGTATACCGGCGTATTATTAATCTGGCTGCGCCCTTGGGGAGTCGGAACCCGCTTCACAGGGAGTGCGGAATATTTCCTTAACGGGCATTACCCCGAGCGGAGTAATTGTAGCTTTATGTACCTTAGATCGTTGTACAAACCAAGTCTAGGTTAATGGCGCAGGTGGCATCGTGCAAAACATATGACCTATTCCCTTCTTCTCCTCTTAGACGAATGACCGATTACAAAGGCATTGCTGTCTACAAAAGTATCCAGCTGATAAGGTCCGGACAGCGTTGGTATTTCAGCTCTACGGTACCCACCCAGGCATTATTGCCCACGGCGTAAGCATCGGACTCTGTCGTTACACAAGCATGAATGAACTCCGAACGCCTACGTACCTCCCTACTCAACACCGAAGCAACATTATGCCGACGTAAGATCGCAAGTGGTTTACGGAATAGGTGTTTAAATCGTTGAACCCGTCGTCTGAATCCGCTTTGAATTCGCCATGTGAAAATCCGCTAAAGTCGCCAAGGTCGGCTATATACCTAGGTAAGTACGCTAAAAATCAGACTCATCACTCTCGCGAACACATTGGCAATCTGGGGGTGTAAATGTATCACTATCTTTATGATACAAAAGTATGGACCGGTGAGATCGAAGAACACGAGCTCTTAAACCTGGAAACGCCGTACAAAGGCTGTGATGCCAACCGCTCTATCCTCTACACCAAATTCCGTTCGCCGGTATGCCAAATCCCAAATCTAGCGGCTGGTATTCAGCCTCCCAGACGAGCTACTCCTGATTCTCGTCTCCCTCCGCGTCTCCCTCCGCATCTCCAGCCCCGCTCTCATCCTCGACTCTGGTGCCTTTGACTAGACGCTTCACGACGTCATACAATTGTGTGCCATGCTCGCTGTCGGACGGGTACAGTTCATTGAACCGAGCCAACAGTCCCGCCTGCAAGCTCGGCGGCATCGTGCCGTCCTCATCATCCTCTTCGACCACGCCGAGCTCAAAACTAGTGAGCTCGATCATGCCGACGTATATGATGGCGACCATCATCTTCTTCCAAGCCTCGCCTCCGTGTATGTATCCCCAAGCAAACCACGAGCCGTGCCGCAGCACAGACTCTTTGAAGACGATCAGCCGCTCTGGGAAGAGGGGGTCGGCCGCGGCGAGATCGACTGTGGCCTGGCAGAATCCGCCTGCCAGAGCGGCTAGCAAGTAGGAGACCATCGCAGCATCTTCGGCCGACAAGGTCTTAATGTACTCGAGTTGTAGCGGTCTTGCCCCGAGGTTGGTGCTGGGGTCTCTGAGCCTAAATCCTAGGGGTAGGTTGAACACTTCCAGGCGCCTGGCTTTGAGTTGCTGGTACCACTGATGAGCTATCGGTTCGCAGGGTTTGTTCGCCGCAATGTCAGCGATGCGGTCACAGTGACTCATCGCCCGCTTCAGGAGGGCGCGTAAGCGTTCTTGCTGAATCACATTCAGGGGCCCGAGACGCAGTGGGGTGAGGAAATTGATGTAGCTAGAGTTACTGAGGATATCGTCGATACGGGCCTCGCGACCCTCCATTTCCATCACCATCTCAAAGGTTCCGTGCTTGATGCAGCGGCGTGCGGAGACCTCCGAGGAGAGTATGTTACCCATTGGTGGCATCTTGAAGTTTGCTGCTTGAGCTATGGAGACTGAGAATTCGTATCCGCCGATGATATTACGGACTCGCTGTGTCGAGAGCCTCGTTAGCCGCTGCTACTAGCGCGATATGGAGTTCAATATGTCTATAGGAGCCTCACCTTATTTGTCTCCATCAGCTTGAGTGTGGTCTTGGCATCGGATTGCTCAGCCACGGCCAGAATCAGATCGTCTGGAAGTCTCTCCATTTTGTGGCAGTTGTTAGACACGTTGTAGTTGGAGCAGAGAATCGAAAAGGCGAAAGCTGTTGGTCGAGAGAAAGTGGAAGGATGGTATGGTGAAGAAAGTGTCTCGTTAGAGATGTATGTTGTGGTGTCGATGCTGTGGAAGTCGAACCAGCTGGGTTGGGGCCGACAAACCGAGTAATAGTAGTACTGGAGCTATCTTACTATTTAACGGTAAATTGAAGAAGGGATGAATATGTTTTATGTGGGATGCGTAGAGAAGACGAGCAGATATGAGTTCGGATGTAGGTAAGGTGTAGATGAGTAAGTCTGGTCTTATGAGCGTCGCAATGTGCACCTTGATGGCAGGGTGCACTCTCAATTGAAGATTCTTTTCATAGTAACTAGCGCAAGAGCCATCAGGGTCGATTGTAATTGTTCACTTCCAGCGACTGCGATTGTCCTAAGCTCTCGGGACTACAGTGCACACATTGAGAAAGAGTCATTGAACCGTGCTAAGGGGGGCATGACATTGGTCAAAGTGCATGTGATTAGTCATCACAGTATATAGTATATATGGCTTTGTCTCCTTAGCTTGCGAATAAACACAATAGGTTTCTAGAGAGTTATTGAGTCTGAACCTGAGGTTAAAAGAAGTGGTACTTTGAGAAAGTTGACACTGTGAGTCACCTCTGAATGAGGTAGTTTCCCGGTGCAAGAGTCTACAAACCGCTTGCCGAGTGTAGTCTCGGCTTGTGCCAGGGACTCACTTGGCCGTTGACACCCCTATTTGTGGAGTGCAAAGGTGTTAAGATAGAGCCTAAAGTTTACGTTTCCTGCCAGTGGTTGTTCCGGTAAGTGTACGTTCGGTGGTTTGGTAGACCCGCAACCACCTGGCAGGTAGACCTTGGAGGCTCTTTACGTGGGGCTCCAGTCCTCATCGCGATATTGCGTTGGATTTCTTGAGGGTTGAGGTAGTGGTTTGACTCCTCTTGTTCATTTGCTAGGCTCGCCTTCAGAATCTGTGCACCAAGAGTTCTAAAAGCTAGAGAGAAATGAGGTAGTAAGGGATAAACTGCAGTATCGAGCAAGGGCGAGCTCACCGCCTGCTCTATTCGTATTGCTTTAAGTGGTGGTTTCCAACCAATTTAGGGACTGGTATTGGAAGGATTGATCTGATCCGCACGGCTGCTACCCGACAAGACTGGCCGCCGTATCTCGATAGGACTCAATAAGAGATACGAAGTCAATCCTTCTCTGCTTCAAAAGGTCAATACATTGCCTCAGAAAAGTTGAAGATAACTTAGACCTTAGCGGCGACATCATGAAGGAATGGGGACTGTGCGATGTAACGTATTTGCACGGGTGTATCTAGATCCCAATGGATGCTGCAATTACTGGCATACTGCGCCAAATCCCACCCGATACCATGGTTCGTGGTATTCGCCGTGGTCGAAGGTATGCCACTAGGAGAGTTTTATGAGAAGAGAGATGGCTAGAAGAGCGAATGGATTCGATACCAGATGTCGACGTCAAGTAGGTAATCTGTGCCCGCTGTCATACAGCAATGATGCGCGTAACCGAACCAGCCTTATTGTCCGTCTCGTCGCATGCTCAAGTCACACGAATCCTCCCGCCCCTCGGGAACCAAATGCAGGGTGCCGTGCAGGAGCCGAAAACTAGGAAGAGAAAGAAGGGACAATATTAAAAGATCCCGACGGTGTCGAGCTTTTAATGAGCCATCTAATAATATATTAAAAGGCTGGGTGTCCAGGGGGAAATTTACCCCAGATCTGCATTGTCGCGGGCGATGTGCCGGGAGGCTTACATACATCACACTAACCTACTATGTACCTAGGTACCTATGTACAGCTTATGAACATCGAAGCCAGAGCTTGAACCCGGCCCCCCCTTCCCCTTGCAGCTACAGGCTAGTCTATAAACCGAAAGTAAGCGAGCAAGACTAGTCTTTTTCAGGTAATTAGCTTGTCCATTTATCTTGCTCTGTCATCTTCTTCAAGCTGCAAAGGTAAGCTCGACCACGAAAAAAATGCCGATCCGACTGGGGCTGCGGGTCTAGGCTCTGCTACCATCGACCGCGAAAAGCACCTCGTGCGACGAGCTACAGCACAAAATGCAAGGGTTAATACAGTTAATACAGGGGCAGAGGGGGGTTCATCCAACATCCAACAGTCCAGGCCGCCCGACGCGAGTTAAAGTTTGAACCACAATCGAAACCATCTTCGTCATTCCCTGCGCTATCGCCATTTCATGTTTCAACTCTCCAACTCTTCGACTTCTCAGCTTCTCAGCTTCTCAGTTTCCCCCATTGCTTCAATCAATCCTCAATTGGTCACCCCTTTTCTGCTTTGCCTCGCAATTAATCAATTCTTTTCAGCTATCACTTCTTGTCTTTATCTCTCTAATTGTCTGTGTAACTAAGCTTAAAACCTGCAGATGCACTGAGGGTCCTGAGGGTCCTGAGGGTCGCATTTAGCCGCCTCCATTCAAAGAGTGTCTCGTCAGTATCCAGTCTTTGACAGATCGCCATTTCAACCCTGCCAATCCTCGAAAAACCCCTGGTCACCAAGCTCCAAGTCGGTTTCGAACTTTCCTCCTACGCGCAATCCCGAGCGTATCTCATCCGCTCTGAATAGCCTTATCCAAGTCGGCAGCTAGATTGGTATCTTGGATTATTTGCTACTGCCGACGCCCCCAGACGATACCGAGGCATGTTTGCGCCGGCCGTCAGATAGACGTTCGCCAGTAATTAGCAAACGTTTTCGCCAATCCATTACATTCGAGATACCTACCTCATACGTAATTCCTAAGTCGAGACGTAGCGCTCCGTCGAACCTGCCCACCATGCCTTCAGCAAGAAGAGTACGCCTCCTTATGATGGTGATACTGGCCGCCGTCATTACCACCTTATTCTTTACATCTCAGATGCGATCTACTATTCCTCATGATAACCGAACAGTTCAAGACTTTTTCGGGAAGACCATGAATGGCCTCGGCCAAAAACAAGGCAATGGGCAGGTTGTGATGAGCGGCAAGGGTACAACTGTCGACTCAACAGTAAAAGATAAAGATGGAGATGGATCTGTCGATGAGGATGATGAGCAACTAGCCAAGGAAATGTCTGAACGACTACGCGCTGCCGAGCAGAAGGCGAAAGATTTAGCCAACGCGAAGGCCCCTCTAAAGCCAGACCCTCCGAGTGAGGTCATCGGCGTTGGAAGTTCTGCCGGAGGACAAAAGAAGGGTGGCGCCAAAGGCGGCTCGAAAGAGACAGAGAAAGAGGAAGAGTCAGAAGAGGACCACGAGGTTGAAGTGACCCTCAATAATATATTGAAGAAATCCCCAGGTGAGCTAGACACATCGCTTATCTTGTGAATGTTTAATCGCTGACTTGCTTGTAGTTGTCATCTTCTCAAAATCATTCTGCCCCTACTCGAAACGAGCGAAGGGGGTCCTTCTCGAGAAATACTCCATCGATCCCGCCCCTTACGTTGTCGAGCTCGATGAGCATCCTCTAGGGAAAGAACTACAAGCCAGATTGGGTGTTATGACTGGACGCAGGACAGTGCCCAATATCATGATCAACGGGAAGAGCATTGGCGGCAGCGACGAGATTGCCGAGCTAGACTCAAGGAAGACCCTCATCGACAAGATTAAATCTATGGGAGGAAAGCGGTTGTCTATGAAGGAGCGCTTCATCGGAAATGCCAAGGAGAAACAGGAGTAATGAACACAACCGACACCAACATATACTGCCTAGGGGGGTCAACTCACGGACATGTGGTTATGGAATGCGGTAATACGGACGGACCGTTGCGATCTGCATCTTACGGCGTTGGTGGTCTATTTCCTACGTTTTGCTATGCTAGATATTCTGGGTCTGGCATGCTGGAGGCCAGTCGTGGTCTTGAACCTTGGGTTCTAGAGTCATAGCTCTAGGACGTTACTTAAATGTATAGTATATGAGTCGAAGCACATACATTTATATGTGCTTGTTGCGTGTTTACACGCACGCTTCTCGCCCATGGCAAGGGGCTAATTGGCGGACTTCGCGGGTTGGCCATCCACAGAACGGCGCCTTGGAGCAAGCGATTTTGTCAATTGTTCCGTTCTCAAAGGATGCCAGTCTAGTAATGTTGAATCTAATTAGACGAAGATTATAAATCGAGCCATACTGTGCGATGCTCACCAACGTCTAACGCATATATGACTGACTTTTTAGTTGTCCTATTACCTTCATACTCGCCGAATCACAGCTTTCAAGCTCGCGAGCCGATTATTTCTGCGGGAACGCAATGGTCATCCTCATGGTCGCTCTAGCGCCTTAAACATCAACTTGCTAACTTGACGGCATCAGGATATTGTTTGAATGTTCTGCTACGTCATAGGATAGATAGAATCAACTACCTAAAGTAGAAACTATTTATTGGCCCGGCTACACGGATAGGAGGTCGATCCACACCCCTGTTGTCTGCTGTGCCGCAACTTTCTATGTCCTTATATCGACCACCAAAAGTGGCAGAATAAAAGAGATATCACCTTTATGTTATGTGGTGGCTTTGATATTCCCCCTACAACTTTCTCTTGGCCGTCCAGAACCATCTCTCATGTATCTACACCATCATAGTAATCGGATGGATCTTCGCATTAGGTAGTCTGTCTGTTACCTGCTTCTAGGCCCCGCTAGCAAAACAAGAGAGGAATGCTTCAAATTATAATTAATGCGATTATAAATCTCCACAGTCATGTTTACTTGATGCTGTTGACGCAGTCATAGAGGCGGCTAGCTGAAGATGGCTTTGCGTCGGACCCCTATCCACATTTGGCCTACTAATTTCCCAATATCACGATATTTTTACGCGGAACTTCTAGGCTGCCGCGCTGTCGCCTTCATTTCTATTATACAATTTTTTTTTTCCAACGCTATTCTATCAACATGCAGTCATCATGAAGGTCTTTTCCAATTCATTCGCCTTCATATTCCCTCTTTGGCTCGCCCAAACAGCCTTGGCGTCGCTCTCGAAGACCGGCAACATCACGCTCTTTTCAGATACCCACTGTAAGGAGCCGGTCTACGTCAATTCTTTCATTCTCGGCATCGACACCTGTGGCAAGGAAGATTCCGCTACACCGTACCTCTACTCATTCCGATCCTTCATTCTAAATGAGCGGCCATGGTGCACGAGCGGCGCAAGGCCTGATTTCAGTATTTACAGCGACTCGACATGTCTTGACATGATAGCATCAAACTTGCCCGACCCTCTGGTCGAGGAGAAAGGACATCACCCCTGCGTCGCGCCTGGCGACTTCAAAGGCATGGCTTTCATTTGCGCTGGTTTGGACGGGGACGAAGGCTCTCCAGACGATGCGTCGACGAGCGTCGAAAAGACTATTACTGAATTCGCCCCTACCGCCTCCGAGACCACTCTAACTACGGCCAGCACGGTCACAACTAAGGATTCATCCGCATCAACGGCTTCAAGTACTCCCACTTCGGTGCCTTCTAGCACCATCTCGTCATCAGGATCAACAGTCACCACTACAGGCCCTTCAAGCACTGCTAGTGTCTCCCTAGCATCGCCGGTTCCGACGAGTGGAGCAGCGACAACAACAGACGGAGCGTTAGTCGTGAAGCTCGGGCTATGCTTATTCTTACTCGTAGCTACGATATAATAGCGTTCAATTCCCTAAGACATAAAGAGCGATATACAATGACGCTTCCAGTTGCATCAACCAGTCCCCAAAATCTCTGATGTTGCGCGCTTGAACACTGTCGAGGCATACACGTACGATAGCCCTTAGCCTATGTGATATCCAGTCCCATCGCTTGTCGTAATAAGCCAATCTTCGTGAGTAACCTCAGATAATCATCGTCTTCAAGTCGCCGTCGCTGCTGCTGCTGCTGTCACAATTGTTCCCGATGCCACTTCCTCCTTCTATCTCCTTGCAGGTAGTTAGCTGGAAGCGATACGACCTGGCCGTGGCCCCATGAGAAATATCCATGCAAGTCGGTGTGCCCATCCCTTGAATGGCGGTGCAGTCGTTCTGGCAGTCGCAATCGGGGCCAGGAGAGTGCACCAGGTAGGCGCCAATGAAGTCTACAACAATGCGAGTCAGCAGTTTCTTCTCTAGAAGGAGGCTTTGGGGAGTGTGGCATTTCTCTCGAGAGTGGCGACTCGTTAGTTAGCTCGACTATGAACTTGCAGTCCCCAACACAGGTTGGAAGGGGAGGTTAAAGGCTCAGGAATCATATACCTTCTCCATGTAATTTGATCGATTTCCGTCCCCACTCTCTGGCCAGACAGTGAGGATTGGTAACGTCAACAGCAAGACCGCAGTTGGCGGAGCAGCCTATATCGTCGCAGAACTGTGCCCAGATTGTGCCTGTGGCGAGGTGAGAGAAGATAGTGCCCACAAGGAAGAGGGAGGCTTTCGTGATGGAAAGGGGGACGTCCATATCTAGAAATGTGCTATGTAATGTGTGAGGTTGTTGGCTAGGGAGAGCCTTGTCAATGTCGTTCGAGTTATGGGTTTAAACTGTTGATTTTGTTGTCCTTCTAAAGAATAAAGACTTGAGGAAGTGATCTAAAGGAGTCCAGAAATGAAGATACTATTTATTACTCTTCTTCTACCCCTACCTTCTAGATGCGGATGTCGTAGCTTCCATTTAACGTAGGTAGCAGTAACACAAAGTTCAGAATGCGTCAGGCGATTACGTACCTAGGAATCACGGCATCGCGAAGATGGACTCGAAGATGATCAAGTTCTAGATCACGAAGTAGATACAACGTGAAACCATTTCCACCCATAATAGTACGGACGGCCTCAGTGTCCCTTTCTCTTGGTAGAATATGACTCCTTGTGATGTAGCTAGACGACTACGCTTTTTAAGTGAAACTTGATACTTTCGAACAAGGAAGACGAATGCTACCACCATCTCCTTTTCGAGAGAGGGCACCACGATACCTAACCGCACGAGGATTAGAGGCCAAACACGCTTGTAGAAGGAACCTAATTCATAGGGCCTACCAGATACCTAGGTAGTCTATCATTATAGGAATTATTTGGCGGTGTCCGGGAACGTATCTTGAAAGTCTCGAATCTCATCCCCGTGATTTTCCGGTGTCAAGCGGCCGTTTCATCGGTGGCATGACCATATTATTTGAATGTTCTACCAATACATCACCTCCCAGATTCTTCGATCCAATCTTCGTCTCAAGAGTACAGCAAGTTGTAAAGGTAGTACACGACCCAGCAAGACAAACAGAGCTGGTGTGACCGTACTCGTCAACACCTGCTAATCCCTATCTCTATTTTTCGTTTCAACCAAATAATCCAGGATCTTGCAATCGTATAACATCAATTTATAATGCCTTCGCGATTAGCTGGCTTTGTAAGTTGTTGCTGGCCTTTCTTCCAGGTCTATTCGTGGAGTGACAGCGGACTGATAGCAATAATGGTCAAGATAGGATCCAAACCATCAGCTACATTGCTTAGCAGCATCCGAAGTGACCCCATGAATCTAGTGTGGTCGCTGTTGGTCCTCCATAAAATCGCAAGCGAATTTGTAGAGAAGCAGAAGTAACAGCCGTAAAATGTAATCGTAAAAATGCCTATATATGTTGAAGATGGAAACAGCGCAGAGAGCCAGCCGAAGGAACATGAATGCTTCGAACAGCATATGTACAAGATCGACTGGTGTAGATCCTCCATTCAGCATTGTGGGCTGAGTGCGTTCGTTAGCGAAGTTTGAATTCGAAGATGCTGGCAGAAGATACGTGGGAGAGTGGATTGTACGTAAATTTCCCCTGGAATACGACTGGATTAAATACGCAACGGCGTGAACAAGGCACTCATCAAGGCTAGGAATAGTTGCTACAATCCGTACGCACAGCCTTCTGGCCGGTTTTAAATTCGAGACATTACATGAAGACTATCAGGACTTGGGCTCCAAGGCGTTTCTCTTCCAGAAGCCCATTTCTACCCGGATTCTAGCAACACATCGCCCACCTTGCACCCATTTCAGCGGATTTCGGCAAGTATCGAAGTAATATTGTAGTCAAGCAGCTTTATTATGTACTAAAGAGAGTCTTGATATGCTCTCTCGAGCCTCGCCAATACCGTCGTGAGATGGTACAGAGTAATGTAGGCCGGATGGGCAAACCTAGCTGCCAACTGTAGCCAGATAGCGTACGTGGATTTGGCAGTTCAAGGGCGGGCAGGCGGGCGGTACTTATTCATGTAAACAGGTAAGCAGCCTTATCCCGTTAGGCGTAATGAGCCCCTTAACTCAGGGGACATCGCGTGGAAGGTACTTGGTGCGTAAATCGAATTATTTCGGCCAGTCAGCATCAATGTACTTTCCGTCGTATTTTTCCAATTATTTTCTCTGATTCTCATTGGCTGAGCGGGGAGTGATTTGATTCTGATTCTCGAATGTGCAAGTACATCGGTACTGCACTGGATCACGAAGGTTGCTGGCGCGCACTTGCACCTGCCTCAATTTTATCCCAATTCTAATCAGCCGCGCCGCCTGTCCGCCATAAAAAGCCAGCCCGACTGCTCATCCTTCTCCCAATCTTTCACATCAACTCAACATCAACATCAACTTGCCGCGCCACGCACAACTCTTCCCAAGCTCGACCATCCCGCCCTTTTTATTCTACGGCTCCTCGAGGTAAGCTCCTTCTCGTCAATCCCCTTCTCGCCAGTTTCCTTTTCTTCAATCCCCTCCTGTTCAACTTCCTTCTCTTCAATCTCTTCCTGTTCAATCCCCTCCTGTCGCCTCCTGTACAATCTCCTTCTCGTCAATTTCCTTTTCTTCAATCTCCTGTCCAACCTCCCCCTGTTCAATCTTCTACTGTTCAATCAGGGGCCCTCCTGTTCAACCTCCTTCTCGTCAATTTTCTTTTCTTCAACCTCCTCCTGTTCAATATTTCTCCTGTTCAATCCCCTTCTCTCGTCAGTCAGGGGCCCTTCTCTTCGATTTCCTCCTGTTCAATTTCCTTCTCTTGAATTTCCTCCTCTTCAATCTTCTCCTGTTCAATTTTCTTCTCTTCAATCCCCTCCTGTCTCCTTCTCCTCAGTCTTCTCGTGTTCAACCACCTCCTGCTCAACCTCCTTCTCTTCGCTTTCCTCCTGTTCAATTTCCTTGTCTTGAATTTCCTTCTCAGCCTTCCTCGCGTCCCATCGCCCAACTCAACTTGCCCAGGTATGGACACCAAATCTTTTCCTCTTCTCTCCTTTCCTACTATTTCTCATCGCCGTTACCCCCATCCTCTGTCATGGCGCGTTTTCATTGATCTACGGTCAATTCTAACTCCTCGGTTCCTCAGTTACCCCGTACTTGTTTACTCTCGCGACTTTGCCCCCATCTCGCTTCTCGACGCGTACTCACAAGGAAACAAAACACGCCCAGCAACCACCTGTTCTCGAGGTATGTGATTCGCACTTTCCCACTAATGTTTCATTGCTGCGCTTTCCAACCTACACTTCTGCCACGCGCCATGCACTTACCAAGCTTCCCCCCTCGCGTTTTCTTCTTCGGCACACATTTCATTCCCAATCTTTCGCCCACACACCTTTCCCTTTTCACGCTCCTCCCACCACCTCTTCTGCGCTTCTTCTACCGCGCCTCTTCTACCATTCTTCTTCTACTTCACTTCTTCTACTTCACTTCTCCTGTCATGCCACCGACACTCATTGCTCTCTTGTCTCATACAAGTCCACGCGTATGTATCCAAACGTGATCATGTAAACAATCCCCTTTCCCTCTTCCCCCTTCTCTCTTCGCCTCCTTCACCTCTCATCTCTTCAACATCCACCACCACCACCACCATCCATCATCATCATTATCATACATACCTACAAGCATCTTACCTTACTAACTTATTGACTTATTAGATATAAGACCCTACACCCATCGACCTCGACTCGCCACTTTCGCCCACCACCGTCGCGCCTAATCATCGACCAAGGTATGTCTTTTATCTTACGCACTTTCAATGTTTTCTTCCCTCTCTAACAACCCACCCAGGCCCACGAGGACTCGTATATATTCCACTATTGCTAGAACAAAGCTAAGTACCCACTCCCCCCCTGTTGTGATTAATTCCTTTTTTGACTAATTCCCTTTGTCTCCGTAGATTCTTTGCAGCTTGTCTGCATTTCGGCGATAGAGAGTAAAAACTCTCTAGGGAACTCGATTGGGAGTGGAGGGGCCCTCTCGAACCCGCCTATGAGCATTCAAGTATCCAATGCACTGGTAACTCTTGGCGGTTCCTGGCGGCACCGTCCGCCGGATGCCTGGCCCTCAGGGTTTCAGAAGAAGTCGTACGTCGCGATATTCGTGGATTGTCTCAGCCGAACAACTCCTTCGTACGCCCGGACCTAGGCGCCGGTTTTTACTCCACAACACCCGAGGACGGTCGATGATGGCTAGTAGTGCATTGGTTCTTCTCACGTCCTTGCCCAAGTCCGTGTCGGCTCAGAAGCTCTGCTTCCGGGTCGGCACAGTCGGGGCCCGGGTCAGCAACTAGTTCGTGTGGTGGCTAGCTGACCTGGAAACCACACCACATACCCTTCGAGACGCACGAAGGGCCTTGGCAGGGACCTCTATGCTTTTGCATAGGCTAGCCCTGTCAGGATGACCCACCTTACGCCTATCGGAGCTGTTGTGGACTCCCCTAGGACCCCCTGCCGGTACCCGAGGGTATGCTTGTAGAGCGGGCGTCTTTACGCCCTGCGCTCGTATGACTCGCCCGGCACTGCGACACGTCAAGCGCGGCTTAGGTTTCCCTTTATGGACGTACCTCTGTTCGGATGCGACGTTAAAGAACAACGTACCGGGCTCCTCGACCAATGCGTCTGGCTTGGAGTAGCTGGCTAAGTGTAGGTGCAGAAGACTTCGGTCTTCTTGGGTGGATGGTGGGCAAAAGCTCCTACACTTAAATCAATCCCACCGTTATCTAGGTAAGTATCAAACCCCTATCCATTCCCATTTGCCCATTCCCCTTCTTGGACTTCATCTCTACGCTGACATTTTCACAGATCTCAAGGTGTGACTACACCTGCTTCTAGTTTAATGATCGCCACACTTTTGCTATGTGTTCGGCGATCGAGAAGATCGGAAGGTCTTCTCAACCTAATTTTTGGCTACTCCTCTCTTCTAGAGATTCTTTTTATTTTTTCGTCATGCTCATCACTTTAAGTAATGCCATGAGGAAGAAACCCCATGATCGATCTATATTTTGTCCATAAGACTCGGTCAACCATATGTATTATGAACGATCTGTACTAGGAAGTCTTCCATATTGTTCGAGGTTGCCAATGTACTAAGCTGGCGGCGGCCCTCTACTACCATATGCCTCTAGTAGGCGTCTCGTGTAAACAACACCACATGATCGATGTCTCTTTTTCTACTTGATATTTTGAATTAAAGATCAGCATTAACTATTTTACACCCATATCTCCGCCGGCCTCAAATTTCTCTAGTCCCATCCCCCATGGCTCGTCTACCATTATCCCATCATCGTCATCATTTTACGATTACCAGAAATGCGGACCGCGAGCCAGGAGCTCTCGAAGTTCATAAGTTGTAAGAAGAAAAAAAGTCTATAATGATCGAAGTAGCTAGGTCGCTAGCTAATGTGAAAATCTAAACGCACGATAAATCAGGCCTCCCTACCGCAGCTCCCTTTCTTGCGTGTACGCGGCCGTCTTGTATGCCTCCTCCTGCTGCTCGGGAATGCTCATGCCTCGCCACGCGCCGCCGTGCTTGGAGAGCGTCATCTTGCGTGTCGGGCGGTGGTCCCCATCGTCTGTGACAGCCACTCCCACGCCCGCCCCCGCGTTCTTCATGTTGCCCACGTTGAGGAGCTCGACGCCGCTCTCGCTGCGCCCGTGCCGATCGTTTCCGTAGTCGGGACCCTCGCTCAGCACGGACCACTCCTGCTTGACGCTTATCTTGTGGCGCGAGTCGCCGAGTCGGTTACCCGACGAGGACGGGCCGAAGCTGTTGAAGGTCGAGCCGATGGTGGCTCGTGTTGTGCCGAAGATCTTGGGAAGCGCAATGCTGAAGAGCGACCGGACTGCCGGCATGCACGCGCAGATAATGCCCACGGGCACTTCGATGGTGGACCAGTATCCCGTTTCGACGTAGTCCTCTGTACATGAGGGTTAGAATTATCGATGGTTCATTGCAAGGCAGAATCAGGGGTAAGGAGGGAGCGCTTACGTGTGAGGTTCTGGGTGGTACCGAATCGGATGAGGGAGTTAAGGCGGACAATACTGACAATTGTGATGCTGTTCAAGATGTTAGCGAGTGTCTTTCAGTTTGAAGGACCACGAGAAAAGCTTACAAGAAACCGACAGCAAACATAGCAATGATCTGCAGTCTCTTCCTCAAAGACAGGGACAGCCGGAATAGCTCTGGAAGTGGGAGGGCGATGACGGACATGTCCAATGCAATGTTGATGGCAGCGGCTGACCAACCCAACACGTTGATGCTAATACATTGGGCCTTGAACTCTCCATCCCAAAACTGCCACGCGCCGGGTATCGGGTTGCATTGGAAGATCAGCAAGAAGTCGTACGTGATCGCGTAAACCAAGTTCAGGCCTATCAGCGTCCAAGTGGCGATGCGGAACGACCGCTTCGGAAAGACCTTAAGGTAGAAGAAGAGAATGGAGACCTTCGTCAGAGCCAGGGATGTGATGTATATCAACTCGTCAAAGTAGTATAGCTATTCCACCTTTCAGTAAGCAACTGTTGGCCTGTAAAATGGATCTAAGAGGGCTAACTCACCCGCAGGATTTCGGTGATATTGTCATGCGGCACGAACCACATATCCAAACCAAGTCCGTTTTGGGAAACTTGTCGATTGTCAGTACATCATCACCATAGATGTCGGTCCGGGTAGCTTACGAGGTATGGATAGACCGGCAAGAGCAATTTCAAGGGCCTGCGTCGCCGGTTAGAAAGGAATAGATGGTAGAATTCGAGCCGACGCCAGCATACCATAACCACACACATAACAGAATCGTCGTGACCCCAATCATGAGGTCCAATAAGCCTCGCCATGCATCGTAGAATGAAAGCTAGCAGTCCGAGTGCACCAAAGATAATCGCAATGATCCAGACTAGGGCGGTCCTGTCTTCGCCCTTCACGCCGCAACTCTCCACCGAGAACTTCTTCGTTGCTGGTAGCCCCTAAGTTAGTTATCGGAAGACATCAAACGGTTTCGTAGTTGTCGAGTTACCTAGTTGATCGCGAATCGAGCAGCTTGCTTGGACACACTCGGTAATTTGGCCTTGCAGCAACTCGTTCGTGCAGATACATGTCGTATTGGTAAGTGTACAGTCCGAATTGGCAACCGATGTCACGAGACATTTTAACTATGCACGTCTTAGCCAAGCCCTTCACCAGACCTCGTTCCACGAGACTTACACCGCAAGCGGGAACTCCAGTAACGTTGAGGGCGGCCAGCGCTGGCTGCAATGCGCTGAGGCACAGCAAGAACAACGAAAGGAGCCGCATTCTGCCCTATAGCGAACGCAGTATTCAAGAAAATGGGGGAATAAAACGAACGACACCACAGAACCACCAAACAGGGAAGCGGGATGTTTTAAAGGAAGGAAACCCCAGACTTCGCGTATTAGGAGACAGAGTCTAATCCCGCACCACGTTTTTTCCAAGATTGTGCACCTAGCGGCGGACACTACTTGGAGAGGCGAGACCAGGACATTCAAAGGACCATGTCGTGCCGATCCCTGCTGCCGGTTCCTACTGATGTCTCGTGTTTTGTATGTAAAAAGACTTCACCAATGCTACTTTGGGGACCCAGCCTTGTGGGACGACACCCCGGCCCGTACAAGCTCGTCGGTGTCTTGAAGCTGGTGTGACAGCTAAACTACAGCTAAGCTCAAAATCGTCAATCTACCGGTGGCTTTGATTCCGCGATGCAGCCCTGGTAATCACTCCTTGGCGAAGCTGGGCTTTTGACTAACATGTCCACGCACGGCTTAGTTTCTGGACCTGCCGAATCAGGAGATCCCGCCCCCAGATTTGGAGTCGTTCAATCAAGTTAAAGGAGACTGGCTGACGTACCTGTGGCTCGGCGGTTCGGTGTTATTGTGCTTGGTGGTGCCTGGAACAAGCTCCTAAGACTGTGTGAAGTGACATCGTGGGATCGACCTCGTGCACATAAGCTTCCAGAAGCTTTTCTCTAAGCGATTCAGGGGTCCGACCCAGCTATGCCAGAGAGATCCGCCCAGGGGGAGTAAACCATACATAGCATGATTGATTACAAAGGCACTCATCTGCTGTAGCTTCATGTATGTCAGACGCAAGTCAGATGCAGGTCATACGGCCGGTTGAAGCTCTCTTTGGTAGCCAACATCTGTTGCTGCATAGCACTGCTAATCTCGCGATCTTATTGGTATGACAAATCTAATCAATTTAGTTCATCGAGCTTTCATAGATGGCACAAAATTTATGCGGCTCAAAGCTGGTTCCTGGCCACTGTCACGTTGAGAATAGTGGGTGTGGAGCCCGGCTGGATGGATGTGATGCCGGATATAGTTAGAGCCTCCGTGACGGCTCCGTATGCTTGCTTCCTGGTGATTTGCCCGCTGCGAGCGTCTAACCCGAAATGACTAGGAGTGCGTACCGGTCTCGAACGGCGTAATAAAATCGAGTCTTTAGCGAGGTCCACTCCGGTAGTTGCATTACGTGCGGTTGCTCGAGCCAGAGAGCCGGAACCCACATGGTCGACGCACAATACAGGGTGAACGTTACCAGTAAAATTCTGACAGCAGCCCGTTTCGAGTTGTTTAACAGGCCGCGGCTCACTTCAGCGCTCCATCCATCCCTTATCAAGCAAAGTCGCGGCTGGTGTTTGGTCTGGCAGGCTCATGTCTAGCCTCTAGCACTATCAGTCAATACTGACGAACTTAGCTATACGGGAGCCTTCTTCTAAGCTCCCGAGAGCTTCTAGTTCTGTCGCGGTCCGTCCAGCTTCATTTCATCTTAGACGCTAACTTAGAGGCGGAATACTAGACCCACGATACCTCATCAAACTCCTTAAACGTAAGTGGCGTCCCATGGGACAAGGTTAACCATACCGGTAGACAAAACGAGAGGAGCTTTGACGGTGCATGGTTGACTATCTCGACCGGGGATTTTAACTTCTCCCTTTACCCAGCAACCAGGTCAGTCTCTCCATTATCGGAGTGTAGATCTCCATACTACTGTAGATTCCGTCAACCGCATCGAGTTAAGCGTTTTGGCAAGGTGCCCTCTATCAACCCGATCAAGGTCTAGTAGAAATTGTATTTCCGGCTCGTTGAGATGGGGTTCAATGGGGTCCGTAATTGCCGTAGGGATGCTTTGAATGTCGGTTAAATCGTAGCTTAGCTAAACGAAGTGTAAAAGCACCCAATCCACTGTTATTTCCGTTAACAAGGCAGTGTTGCTAAGGTATGGCAGTATGAACTAAGCCTTGGGCGGTAACGTCGAAGGAATCTGAAGGCACATCTGTGGTTGTAGAGAATATGTGCTGTATCTTGGGTATGCCCAGGACTACTAGACCGCAAGAGGTTTCGCTCAAGGAAAATATATCCAGATAATCACTGGAGTAGGGTTATTCAATACTACTAGTTGACGTAAATGTGCTAATAATCACACGATCCACGTATGATTTGCAACTCTCAGAGCAAGTGCAGCTCCAACAAGTCGATCACTAGTGGTATCAAGAACGAAACAAGAAACATAACGGCCTCTAACCGATTGCGTGTTGCATTGGACGCCATTTCCGTTATGGTATGAGAAAGCCGCCACCGAGCTGGAAAGAATAGTCGAGAAAGCAATCCATGCTCTGCCAAGCTTCAGGGGTTAAATCATCAACTACCGTAGATAATCTAGTCCCAATATATTGGCACAAGGAGACGACGTACGCGAGATTAACCTGGCTGTCCAAATTGACTGCTATGCCACTGCCATATTTCCATGTTCAGCGCTCGTTGACTGGAACCGGTATAGAGCTCAACTCCGAATTGCCATTCAACCGAGAACCTCAGGGTACTGTAACGACGTCGGTAAACTGTGAAACGCGAAACGGCTTCCAGCGAGGCTGGCACTTTTCAGATGTGAAATGTTTTACGTATCCCGTGGAGGCCCAGTCACTTTGGGGTCGTATTGGTTAGCTTCATTCAACGGGGAACACCGGGTAGCTGTCGAGCAGTGGAGATATCAACAGCCTGTATATATAAACATAAGCTTTAGACCCCTGTAATGTCTCGACCACTTTGGATGCAACCTACAGAGACAAGCTTGCATTCAGATGGGGATCTAGTTATCTAACCGAGACAGCCAGAATATGAGAATTAGAAAAAACGAGCAATTGTCAAAGACATGTTGTCTTGAATAGGTAACGGAGGTGGTTTAGAATCCCGTACACCGGGAAGTGTCTGATACAGGCGTTGCGTCGCCTATGTTAAGCTGCACGCGACTATAGACAGCATCTTGAAGGTAGCGTAAGTGTAGCTAGGAATTCCATCTCAGAGCGGCTTGCGTATGCCTTGCAAGATCGAGTAAAGCCAACAACGTGGAGAATATCATCGATTGGGCAATATAGGTCATTGAAATGATCGACGTATTATAGCTCATATCAACAATCTTGCTTAGAGATCTGCTATAAGCAACGGGGAGCCCATTAATGCTTAGAAACTGGTTCAGCCAGATTGAATGTCGTAAATGTGATCGATCTTTGCATTGGAAGCTGTGGAGTGGCCCATGCTCTCCATTAGACTGGTCTCCCAGAAGAGGGAGATAGGGGGGTTAAAATCGGATGATGACGGCAAAAAAGTAGTTCCTATTCGAAGAAATACTCATTGAGTGTCCAATCAGTAGAATGGTAAGGAGCTGGCCTTGAAGGGTTGGGTATGTGTCTTCCAACGGGATATGAAATAACGTTCAGGTAAGAGGCAGAGAAATTACCGCAGTCAGCTCCTTCGCGAGCTCGAAATGGGAAAAGCGGGTCTGCCAGCTGACATCAGTCCGAAACTGGCTGACGGTACCTGCCTGCAGGAACGCTTCACACCGCCTACCTATTTGATTTCTTCTCCAGCTAAATCTTAATTCTGCCGTCCTAAAAATTTCCAACCGCCCCTCCAACTTTTGTATGCTGTTTGGCGACATCATTTCTAAAATCGCAAAGTCGGAATCTAGAACACAGGCAAAATGTTGAGACAAATGTATGTTGTCGCCTGATTCAATTACAAATAAATGTCCCAATGCTGACGTGACTTCTTTAGAAAACCGCGAAATGCTCGCTCGAAACGAGCGCTCGAGAAGAAAGCCCCCAAGGTGGTCGAGAACCCGAAGACAGCTCTCTTTCTGTACGTTCACCTGCATCTAAAAAATACAGCGCTGAGAAGAGAAATTTCTTTCATGGCTCAGGCGGAGATATAGAGGCTAATTGCGATTTTAGTCGTGGAACGACATGCTCGCAAGTCGTACAAGATGCACTAACCGACCTGTATTCCTTGCGACAACCGCTCGCTAAGAAATTTACAAAAAAGAACGCCATCCACCCATTTGAAGATCCCGCGTCTCTAGAGTTCTTCAGCGAGAAGAATGACACGTCGCTGCTTGTATTTGGCAGCAGCTCCAAGAAGCGCCCGCATACGTTGACTCTGGCGCGTACGTTCGCGAGCAAGATCCTCGACATGCTAGAGCTACACCTCGATCCCGAGAGTTATAGGCGCATTTCACAGTTCAAGGGCCGCAAATTTGCCGTGGGCTTACGGCCAATGATGCTGTTTTCGGGAACGGCGTTCGAGAGCCCAGTCGCCAATGAGTACACGATGGCCAAGAGCATGCTTATCGACCTTTTCAAAGGCGACACGTCGAGCGACAAGATTGACGTCGAGGGCTTGCAATACATCGTGTCGGTATCAGCCGATGAGCCTGTAGGCGACGCTGTGAAACCAGCGATTCACCTGCGCATCTACCTTATCTCGACGAAACGCAGCGGTCAGAGATTACCGAGGGTGGAGGTTGAAGAAATGGGCCCACGTATGGATTTCCGCGTTGGGCGCATGCAGGAGCCTGAAGAGGCGGTATTGAAGGAGGCCATGAAGCAACCCAAGGTGGGCGAAGAGAAGACTAAGAAGAACGTGACCACCGACACCTTAGGCGACAAGATTGGTCGTATCCACCTTGGCAGGCAAGATCTAAGCGAACTGCAGACGAGGAAGATGAAGGGACTTAAGAGAAGCAGGGATTTGGATGAGGAGATGGGGAATGCGCCTGCCGAGGATAAACGCCAGAAGAAATAAACAGTCCTGTAGATAAAGGCTCATGGAACGGCGTTGGGTTGGCATTTTCGGTACTGCTATTGTACATGTCTCAGGAGTTGGGAGTTCCCCCGTTCATGATATCTTACAATCCATCCGACTTTCGATCCGCAGCTATTTTGATCGCGTGTGTGCCTATTGTTGCGACGACTTGAACTCCATATACATCTTTCCAACGGCTTTGCGGCCTTCATTGTCCCCCGCAATCCATTCCTCTGGTCGAAAGAGGTCGAACATACCGACCTTGTGCAGGAGAGGGAGTGTCGCTCGCATCGCCTCTTCTAAGGCCGCCATCTTGTCTTTATCTCCAGCCTGGTGTGCTTCATTATACGCACGGATGTTGATGAGTAGAGCGCTGTAGGGTTCGACGTTTAGCGGTTTATTCTCGATTATATGAGTATATGAGAGGAGACTGACCCAACGGTTCCTGTTTGCACTTTGCTCCCGTCCGGTAGGGTTATCTGGGGCATTTCAACTCCTAGCGTGGTGGAATTGAGAGAGGCAAGCTTACTGCCGCTATCGGTAGAGTCTGCCATGATGCCTGAGATATTTGGAAATTCTATAGATTAATAGAATGTATGACGTGAGCGTTAAATGATGCTAGATTATTTGAAGGTGCCTTTATGTTGATTGCCTGTGATGCTTCACTCTTGATGAGGTATGTATAGTTCTTTTCCGTAAGATTAGTTTAATCAAGGACCCTTCTCTTCTTTTATATGTTTCTAATGACCCTGGCTTGTTTGATTGTGCCTGTGACGATGGTTGGTCGGCCAGCCGGCGGAATCGCATCCTATTTGAAGTCATTGTGGATCTCCTTGTCGGCCGAAAATCAGTGGTTCCGAAACAGCGACCCCGATCTCTCTCGGAGCCGGGACTCCGCGCATTATTCGGCGATTCTTATCGTCAGACGATCTCTCTTCCTCGAGAGGATTATTCGTTCGATATGAATATACTTGCGTTTGTGTGATACATTATGCTAGCTTAAGATTACCTCTGAATTATAGTAGACTTCTCTTAGCAGCTACAATATCTATCTAACAATTGTTAGTCTTTATATTCGGACGTACGCCGTATCAGTAGCTAGGTAATAATTTGTGTGTATACTCTCGCATCTGGCCTCGTTGAAATTGAAGCTTCAATTGAGACGGCGCAAGAGTGCCTGACGTATGGAACGAGCGACAAAATGCCTCATGATGAAGTCGGCTTCTTTGGCAAACGCTAATCAACATCGAGTTCAAGTCATCACGGAGGATCTTCTTCTCGCTAGCTAAGTATCGCTTGTAGTGGTTGGGTTTACAAGATGGGTTACAGCACTCGTTTGACTGCCTTCTTGGGCGGAACAGAGGAGCCCGATGAAGAATTCGAGCACCGTATTGAGGGGTACATGAGGAGCATAGAAATATGCCATAATAATGATACATGGTTCTTTTTCTCATCTTACCTCACTGGTATGGCTTTCTAGACGGCCTTAGCATGTTCAGTGCCCCTTCTAATTCCACCGCCTCGGAGCACCTTGGCTTCTGGAACTTTGAGTATTTGAGCATGTATAAGTATTATGGCCTGTAAGGATACCATTGTACGTCCAAGTAACCTTAGCATAGCCTATTTCATGCAAGGCATATTACATATCTGGTAATTTCGAATAATACAGGGACATGATGGTTGATAGCATCTCCTCCCCTATTACTCAACTTGGAAGTATTATGACTCAAAGCTTCGCCGGCAAAGAAGGAAGCCGGTAGCTTTCCGCTGTACGGGCTTAAAGAGACCAGACTCGATAGATGGATAAAGCTGCCTTGCTGCACTGGAAAGCCATTGTGGAGGGTTTGTAGCTAACGACATGGATGTATCAATTTCTAAATGTGGAACAATAATCAAACCCCTGCACGTCACGTCATATCGGACCGTATTTAGTCGAAAATCAAAATCCCATCATCCTGAATTGGGTGCTTTTGTTCTAATCGATAACATTATGACGATAACGTGTCAGCATGTAAGTTGCAGATTTCTAACTGAAGTAAATGAATGTGAGACACACATGGCCTGTAAAATTGTGTCACATCAAAGGCATCTGTCCCCTTTGGTGAGACATCTGTCTGTTGATGAGGTCTACTCTGTTAGACGCTTCATTGACCCTTGGACCCCTCTCAAAGCCTAAGCTATCGTAGTCCCATGCCTGGACTTAGTTGGGTGGCATCGATATTAGAGCGACCCAACTATTGAGACTTGACTGGTGCCAAGTTAACCAACGGCTTTTTATGCTAATACAAGATAGGCATATAACAAACTCAAACTCAGCTGTCCATGTAGCTAAGTCTAAGCTGCGAAAATAGGGGTGATTGGCTGCGTTGCTTTAAGTCGTGATATGTTTACCGATGATGGTGGTGATGTAAAATTAGTAGGCATTAAAGGCGCGGCAATCATCCATCCTTCTGTTGCTTTTTATATTGCACGCCCTCACCAGGATGGAAAGTCGAATACAGTAATAGCATTACCTGAAGAGGAAAAGGGGGGAATGGGTCCAGCCTCGGTCTGCTCGGTCTGCTTTGGGGTCCAATTGCAGTTTGAGTTTTCGATGCATTTGATCGACGGTTACTGTTAGACGTGCTTAACTTCGGACTAACAACGTCGACCTTATTTGCGATGCGGGATCCATCTGCGGGTTTCTGGGTTAGTTCCAGTGACACAACAGCAGGACATATCGTGCCAAAGCGGTTGGCCACCTCGATTTCTCAACACCCTGCGGGTCTCAGATCGAGACTATACATAGTAAGTATTTCGCAGGGCCCTTTTCCAAACCATTCTTGTCCAACCTCCGCAGCTGTGCAGATGGTTTGCGCTGTGTTCTCGGGCTAAGAAGAATATTGATTCACAATTGCAGGATTACAGGACGCCCTGCTGCAATACCCATCGCTTTGTCCTGCGTCCGTTGGAGTATCCCGGTTCATCGACAAGCAAGCGTGCCGATCTCTATGAAATGTGTACGTGTATCTCTACACGTAGTTTGTGGATGTGTTTTTCGGGACGTGAGCCAGGCTGCCAGGTGCGGATCTTTGTTTTCTACATCATCATTAGGTATCAATTCGCGTGCTCGTTTTGTATTGTAATTCACTAGCAGGCAGGAGGTCGAGAGATGGCTATGATGATTCTAGGTTGGCAGAATCGCCCGAGTCGATATTAAATCTTTAATATAGGAGACAGACCCCAAGCGGGGAAAGTCTCTGGGAGGTATTGTTTACTTGGCGGTCAGCTGAGTTACCGTGCATGTAGCTCCTTACAGTACAAGGTGGGTACTTACCGACAACCTGCCATCATCGACTGATCTGAGGTGCGCCTGCAGTGCGCCTCGGCTGAGCCGCCGCCTTATTACCACCTTATTACCACCTGCCTAGGTGCAGGGCAATAATTATAGCAGGCAGCTACAGCACCGCTGCCACCCGAAGCCACCGTCGCTTCCCCCAGGCACTAGCCCCACTAGTTAGTAGTGTACCTTCGGTTTGGGACCGTGGACAACTAAGACCTGGCGTGCCTTCAGCTTTTGAAACACCAATTTGCTAGCTCGACCCGTCCGTCGGTCTTGGATCCTGTCACCTTTCTGATATTTCCACCCACATTCGTTTGTTGGTATTTTTTTTTCTCGAGCCCTGTCTTCATGTCTAATTAATCCATAAGGGAAAAGAGGAATTTCACTATTGTTTGCTTCTTCCACCTTAGTTTATATCCTGGGCGGGGAATTTGTCGTTTTGCTGCATCAGATAAACCCTAATGACTTGAGGTGACATCGCTGGATTGAACCTTGAGAGACGCCCCCCTCCTCAATCCGAACCCGTACTTCGACCATATTTGCGAGGTTTCCCCTTTTCGATCGCCAGGGCGACCGACAGGCAGATCTATAGCAGATCTGTCGACTGCCATTCCATCTGGCCTCAGCTCGGCTGGTCCACCAGGCTGCAAAGACACTTGCCATGAAATGAGTGGTCCAACCCTGACTGTTGCGGTCCTGCCAACCGTCGAGCCCACACAGCCTTTTCAGTCTCCCGCTCGTTCCTCTTCGCATTCCACCACCGCGGATCTGCTGCCCACTAGCTCAGACAGCTTCCAAGCCCACACGTCACAGGCTGCGCCTTCGCATAATCGTTCCTCGAGCACCAAAAGTCTGCCTAGCTTACCGCCTTTCGATGTACCCTCATTCGACTTCGGTACCGAGTTCGACACGACCTTTTCCTTTTCCAAGGAGATTGTAAAGAATAGTACCAATGAGAAGCCCTCGACCGTTCGAAACGAGATTAGCATGGCCGGCCCTGAGCCCAGGACAGGCAAGGTGGGAAAAAGGAGGACGTCGATAAACCGCCCGCAGTCATGGATGCCTTTGTCTAGGCCGTCGCTACACATAGTGGAAAACGCTGACGACGTGGCGGAGAAAGAACCTAGCAATGACGAGGATACTGGCAGCTCCAAATTCTTATATCCCAACGTACAGGATAGGTATAGAAACGTCTCAGACTCGATTGCAACTTTTGCGAACGTTTCAGACTCGCTTTCATCTTTGGCGAAACGCAGATGGATTGGATCACGATCGCCCTCGCCTGGCGGCAAGAAAGATGAAATCGAAACTGCGTCCGAGGGTCGAAAGGGTCGTGAACGGTCTGCTAGCAATAGCTCGATCATGAAGCTTAGGAGATCATCTCGGAAGCGTCCAGTGTCCCCCGCCGATAGCGAGGGCAGCAAATCAACCGATTCTATTAGCAAACTCGGCAGTTATCTTAATAGGATCAAGCAACGGCAACCGGGCATTCTGATGAAGGGCAAGGCTCAAAATGACCACGATAGTCCTGCTTCTTCAACAGCCAGCATAGCCCCTCCTTCCACCGAGACCCGCCAGTCGCATGCGTCCGAGACGAGCAACAGCACATTCCCGGATGATACTATGTTAGCAAGACTGCCACAAGCCCGGGACCCTCTTTGGTCAGCATTCAAGGCTTTGGATTCTGATTCTCACAAGTTTCCAGCAAAATCCACTAGTATGAAGATGGGCATGGTTCGAAGCATCCTCATACCATTTCTTAGAAATTATGCGAATCACTCATCCAATAGGATGTTACATCACGAAGACCTAGAGCGGAGGGCCCTCATCTTGAATAAGTGGTGGAATGGGCTCCTTGAGCTACTCGAAGGGAAGATTCAACAACCTGTTCCTGGAGTTGACAGGCCTATTCTGCTCGAGGCCATGACTGCTCTCATGATGAGACCAGAATGGCGACAGTGTACCGTCAGTTTCTGTCCACTGGCAGATCGAAAATCCACAGAACAACTACGACGGCGGTCTAGAACTAGCTGCAACAAGTCTTCTACGTCGATTGATTCAACAGATTCTGCCTATCTTGCCGAGTCTGCTAGACACAACGTGAAGACGATGTTTGTCACAAATCTCGTGGCGCAGATGGCAGTTGTCGTGGATAAGCTCTCCCTTCGGCATGCACCCTTAAGTCTTGTGAACTTTGCAGGCAAAGCTTGCGCCTACGCCTTCTTCTTTGCGCCAGGTATTGCGGATGTGCTCGTCCGGCTCTGGTCCTTGACTCCGGATCGAATACGCCGCGTTGCGGACGAGTTTTCTCTTCCGCGATGCAGTAGAGGTGAAAGTGACGATATTGTAGCTCTCTTTCCTCCTTGCGTTGATAAGCTGGGCTGGTCTTCAGCCAAGACTCTGTCTGATTCGCTCAAGCACGCTGCGACGCTCCCGCTGACTGCGGCCAAGATTGCATGGCGAGGCCCGTGGATCTCAAGGTGGACAGGACGTGATACCGACTTATTCTTCATCTTTTGCAAGTATTACTACATACTGGCTGAGGAATTTATCCCTCAGGGGCTGCCACTTGTCGAGAAAGCCCGTGCTCCGGGTTTCGTTCTCGTAAACGCTCAAGTACTTTCTATCCTGGACTCGACTATACATCGTCAGGCAGCTGTAGAGGCTATGATAGGGCCTCCTATTGTAGACGCAATTCACGATGCCGATGCGACGGCCACCGCTTTACTAATCCCTCCGAATAGCAACATCATGAAAGGAATGAGTGAGAACCGGCTTATAGTCCTCTTAAAAGACTTACTTTCGACAACATCCGTATTTTACGTAGATGCGCGACACACATTCGCTGAATCATTCATGGCTCTCATGAAAGCTGCAGCGAAACGGACATCACAATTTGACCACAACGCCTGCTTTACGATCTGCGACTTTCTCGAAGAATCTTTGGTGGCCTACGATAATTTTGTTGATGTGGAAAAGCCCGAAACAGCGTATGTCGATTGGCCGTTCTGGTTTGACGTGTGCAAGAAGATCCTGGAGTCAAACAACACAATGTCGGAGATTCGAGTCCTCTCCCTCATATTTTCGATTTGGGACACAATTGCAAACGATCAATCTCGCAAGGAGACAGTATGTCTAGACTGGCTGCTTAAGGAAGAGGTGTTCAACAAGTTATTCAACAATTGGTGTCCTATGGTGCGAGCATATTACATGCGATTGCTATGCTGGAGAATATGTAGAGATGCGGGTAGTGCGAATGATTCGGATGCGTAAGGAACTCGAAGATCTGATTTTGTTGCTCTTGCTTACTTGTTCACAGCAAAATATTCCTCGTCGTTTACTCGCGTCTCAAGACAGTTTGGTCGCATTATCTCTGGTTAAAGCAGATTGCCGAGCAGCGGGGCAAGTGCTTGCCATCAACGGCGCCTTCATTCCCGACTCCTGGGAAGCGATTTATGATCATCCGTACTGAGATGCCAGTCGCACAGCCTGGGCTCATGATGAGTTTTGACTCTTCAACCCCGTCGTCATCGTTACAGCTTGATCCGGCCTCAACTCCGGCAACCGACTTCGAGTCTATGGATTCCGTTGACTATGCCGAACCCATTTTTCAGAAGAAGAGAGGAAGTCTCCTGGGAAAGCTCTTCTCGTTTTCTGGCGCCACAACAAGCAATGACCTAGATGCTGTGAGGCGTGAGACCGCAGCGTCACGTTCCCGACCACTTTTACCACCTAAGGGGTCAGCCAACGTTAGCCCTCCCGCCTCTGACACTGACAGCATAGGCTCATCGCCTACTTATGAGGCTCTGCAATATGTTTTCAAGTTCACACTGTCGTGGAACGCTGCTGGCACTATGCCTCCACCAAATCGCATCCTCACTCGACCACGGTTACCAAACCCGGCACAATCCTGGGTCACTGCAAAAGGTCGTACTGGCAGCCCACCACCACCTCCAGCAGGTCGGCCAGCACCAACTCGGGCAGTATCTGGAAGTCCTAACCCTGGGCTAGTTGATTCTGCGAAGAATGCGGACCCGTCCGAGCTACCGACGACACCTCACCGTATATCGATGTCATTTGACCGCCGCCAGAGTTTCGGCCAGATGAGCCCCGTTGACCGGAGCAGTGATGACGTACCGATTAGCCCGGTAAGCCCTATTAGTCGAAATAGGGACGAAGCAACGCTCCGTAGTCCGATCTCGCTCGTGCAAGAACCTATTATCATGCCGGTTGAACCGAAAGGCGTTTTTGCTACTGGTGTGAAATATGCTGGCCGCGCCTTGGCTGAATGGAGTCTTGTCGTAGCCGAATGCAATAGCTTCGTCGAGCGGAGGCGTGATGAAGGTGTACTAGGTCTGAGCGATGTCGAGGTGCCTGCTCTCGGAGTTGAGGGCTTTAGAAAGCTAGCTTAGTCGCCCTACGGTGCCTCAAGACGGCGAGCTCTTAGGAACCAGGATTGCATATTGGGCGTCATACATGGAGTTTGGAGTTCCTTCTAGCTGTCGACACATTTGACATTTCAGGCAATCCCTGGATTTCGCATTCATGATTCGTTTATCCAAAAGGAATAGGCGGCTTCCATTTCTTTCTACATTGCAACCTTTGGCGTTCTGAGGGAGTTCTCACCTTTGTTACTGAGAAAACTGAGTTTTCTATTCGGAATTAGTAAATACAGATACCCGTCGAGTCATACATAAATACTAGGTCAGGGTCGAAAGGTGCCGGATATAACCTTTTAAGGGGTGGTCAGAATACCGCAAGGGCTTGTTTTAAAATCATTAGAATAGGGTGGCAGATATGCCAATATGCTTGAATTTGGCTCGCAACCGTGTATTCTTCGAGATATATACATTAAAGGACCCCCCTTCAGAGGGAAGAGTCTGGGGACTCTGGCACGTCGGCTTGTATTATAGCACCGTATCATACCATCCGCGAGTACGGATTACATAATATGATTGATGGTGCTTCAATTTGAGTCCAGTGCCTTTTTACTATATGCTTCCGGAATCTATCCAGGCTCTCCCAATTTCGAGCCTTTAGGTAACAGGATGCCGATATCATTGATCCAGTTGGGTATATACACCGTCTATGCTAACTTGTCGCAGTCAAGATGATTGCGCAAACCTACTTTTCAATCTTAGCTTATCGCCGTAGAGATACAAGAAGACCATTCCGCCGGCACAGATTACCATGAGGCCGCCTAGCAGGCTCACACCACCGCCCACACCAAGGGCTTCGTACATGGGCTTGGAAAACAGAATCGAGCCAGCGGCGAATGTACTCCGCACGAAGGTGTTGGCTGCGAATAAGGAGGCCGAGTATTTGGGATAGCAGCGCGCTATGTAGAAGTTCATGCATTGGAAGGCGATGACTACAGAGATGAACAGCACCATTAGTCCGATGATGGGTACGATCCAGTGGATGTCCGGTCGCGAAGTCCATGCTGGTCAGTCCATTAGCGTCACGTACGAGAAGAGGGATGAGCGTCTTAATGGACACCATGATAGAATAGGGGTTATACGCACCGAAAATGAACAATCCAGCCGGCGCTAGCAACGTCGTCGTTACTGCCGGCATCAGCCGACTCTCCGGAAACCCATACAATGGCGGGGCCTCCTTGCGCATGACGGGCTCCGCCTTGAGCCGGAACCACACGATATAGCCGGAAATGGCGATCAGCAGGCCCGGTACAAAAGCCAGGAACGGAAGCCCAGACTCGCCCAGGTTAAAACCGTGCATGTCAGTGAAGACGAGCGGGAACGCCTCGAAGAAGGAATAATACGTCCCGTACATGATCGAGGCATAAACCGTGGTGTATAGGACCGCGGGATCTAGTGCGTTGATCTCCCACGGCTTGATCAAGGCGTCGAAGACGATCTGCCGCACGGTGAGCATGTGCGCGCGCTTCAGATCCGCCTCGCATGTCAAATCGGTCCGGCCCGTGTACGTGCGCAGTCGCATCGCCCTTCGGTGCAGAATGGTATCCGGGTTCGTCTCGGGCAGGCACGCGAACATGATAAGCCAGATCGGCGCCGCCAGCCAGAACAGCTCCCACCCGCTCCACCGCCAGCCCATCTTGCTCACCGCAAACCCTGAGACGATAGGTCCTAGGGCTGGTCCCAGTGTGGCCGATGATGACCAGACTGTCAGTACGTATGGCAGCTTCCACGGTGCGAACATGTCGTCGAGCGTGGCCCCCGCGGTGGATAGACACGGCGATCCGAAGAACCCGAGTAGGAAGCGCAGCACCATCAGCCCGCCGAAGCTATCGACCACCGTGGCACCCAGCGCCAGCCACGTGAAGATGAAGAACGTCACGATGTAGATGGGGGTGCGTCCGACGGCTGGGATCTCAGATAGGGGCGACCAGAGCAAGGGGCCTACCCCATAGCCGGCTACATACAGCGCTATGCCCAAGGCAGCAACTTCGTAGTTGGTGTTAAAGGAGGTCATGATTTGCCCCTCGCTGGGCGCGTACAGCGACGAGCCTATGTATACGGCGAAAGTGTATAATCCCATCTGCGTCGTGATCCATAATTTCTTGGGGAAGGACCAGTTTTGCGGGTTGGACTGGTCGGTGGCGCTGTACCAGTCGACAAGCACAGGATCTTGTCTGTCTGTACCATTGTGCCCTGGCACCCCTTGGGAGAGCGTTGAGGCTATGCCATGGTTGTTGATAGGCGTAGGTGCTGCTGCTATGGAGTCATTCCATGTCTGCGATAGGCCGGCTTCAATGTCCTTCTCTTCTGCAGGCGTTGCCGTGCCCGTGGAGAAGACGGACTGCTCGTTACACGAGACTATGCCCTTGTGCTTCTTCAGCTCATTTTCCAACTTGGTGTCTAGCACGACACTGGGATTCCGGCTCAGACTGGCCGGGAGCTCAAATGAGGCGAGCTCTTCCGGATAGGGGAAGAGGTCCGGGCGCCGGAATATAAGACGCGCGATCTGTCCGATGCTGGACTCGCGGAGAGCGTCCCACATGCTTCTTCTCCGTCCGCCCTCTAGGTGCTACGCAGTCCCACGGTCTAAGGGTGCACAAGCTAGGTAACAAGTCGAAGGAAGAATGCGCGGCTAGGAAGTTGAAGCAAACCCATCGCTTCTTCCAGCTGCTGCTTAATATTTTATCTTTTTACCTTAAGGTGCGCACGTACAGCACGCTCCGGCGATATCGCAACCATGTTTCGAGCATTTCGTTACGATGGGGCAGCTCACGCAGGCCTGCCCATCCCTACACCCACCAATCCACCCACCGACGACCTCTGTGTTTGATAGCGATTCGGTGAGGTGAGACAATAGCCTGAACAACTCACTTGGGTTGTGTAGGTAATTTTGGCTGCGGAATGCGTACGACATGACGACGTTCTCGGAGGTTGTGATTTACGGTCACTTTTTAAGTAATAAGAACCACATCTTCGACATGATTGGCTGGGGCAGCGGTGATATGTGTGCATGAATGAACACTGATGCGAGATTCTGGATCTTTCGACAGGGCGATAAGGTCCTCTACCTGGTAGGTACTCATGCTGCGTTTTTCGGGTGACGAGTCTGGAGGCATCAGAGTTTGTAGGTAAGACCCGAGTTATATGTCGTTGGGGTAAGGGTTGGTGCCCGAGGCCCCGGATAGCATGCGACATACCCACAGGAACGAAGAGTGTGGGTGGGCGAAAAAGTGAAATTTAACCTATCTAACCGGTGGATCTCTGGAATAGATCGCTTTTTCATGTATGGTCATGGCTATAGGGGCAAGTAAGCTGCATCCGTATTCATGCATCCCCGGGAGATGTTGATCCCCTTCCAAGAACTCAGGGGTAGTCAAATAGCACCCGATATTCGGTGTATCGACCAATCAGAGAAGGCCTATTCGAACGTTGGCCTTTTTCTCACACACATACGGTATACATGCAGCATGATCAGATCCATAGTATTACCAATGCAGCCCGGCGATTAAGTTATCAGGATCAGTCCGACACGGTACTCCGAAAAGGTTTTGGCTAAGGCCTCACGACTACGCTCCAGTGAAGCCTAAAGGGCATGCGACAGCTTGGCGTCTGCCTTCATCCCATGTGGACCTTATCGTCCTACGTCCCGGCAAAAGCAGCGACAGATATAGTACCCGGCAGCAGATGGGTACGGGCTCGGCTCATCGAATCCATTTGGCAAACATATAATTTTTGGGGGGGATTTTCCACACCTCGAACCAGAGTTGTCTACCTCCCAAGGTAGGTAATTGGCCCCTAATGCAGTCTTCACACCCTCGTCGGACTTGGGGTGATGTTTGTTATGTTGGACTGTTCCCTGGCATCTGCATCCTCGCTTCCTCGGGGAATCAGACCTCTACAGCAGTATCGTTTCTCTTTTTCAAATCATTATCCACTACATCATCCAGGATGGCATCATCTCTCTTAGCAGCGGCGATTCTCGCTAACTTGAGCTTCCGCGTGTCGCTCTCAGTCTGCCGAGTGACCCACCAAGTTATCAGAGTGGTTATCATGCAGCAGCCGACAAGCACCATGGCGACCGCAAACGATACTTGGTATCGTGGTGCGTAGGCGCTCCTGAAGATCTGAGGCCCGATGGCGCCGCCTATTTGGCCGTAGCTGTTGACAAAGCCGATGGAAAAGGCAGACCCCGTTGCTCGGCTTGTGGTCTGGACTCGCCACGGCCACATCATGGGGAACCAGGCACTCGTGACGGCGTTGCCGATCATGGTCGCTGCGTAGACCGCACCGTTGTTCGGATACGCCACTAGCACTGCATAGCACGCAAGGATGATGGTGAGGAAGGCCAGCGGATATAGCGGTCTTGGGAGCCGGCCGTTATCGGCAAACACTCCGGTTACACCAATCACGATGAGACCGAGGATCGTGATCGGGAGATTAAGAAGTTGCGCTTGTGCGATGGTGCTATAAAAGGAGATTTGTTAGAATGGTAAAGCTTCTTCGAGAATTTTGAGCTATTGGAAACTAGGGCTTCGCTCACGTAAATCCGAGGTCGGCGATGACTGTGGGCTGGTAGAAGCGCACTCCTGAAGTCCCGACGGTAAAGAACGCCCATATGAAGGTGAAAAGCCATAGTCTCTTATCCTTCAAGGATGCGACAATCTCACTGAGCTTGAAGTCCTGTTCTGCGGCTCTGGGTGCATTTGCAGGCAAACGTGCCTGGATGAACGCCTTTTCCCTATCTGTGAGCCAGGATGCAGTCTGGGGGACTGTCGAAATTTTGTCAGTTCTAAAGTAGCAGGATTCATACAACGAGGTCTACTCACAATCTGGCAAAAGGAACCATATGGCGACACCGACGATGATTGTCGATATGGCTTCAACAAGGAACAGCCTACATCATATCAGGGCTCTGCGCTAGGATCAAGAATCCATGTAGTCTCACCATTGCCATCCGGACAAGCCGCCTGCTCCTGATACGTGGTCGAAAGCAAACGCAAGGATACCTGAAAATATCCCACTAAGGTTTCCGCAGATATCTGACATATGCGTTAGTCCCTGGTGAACACACATCGCTCCAAAACACCTACAGAAGTACAGAAGTCTCAGAGACATCTCGTCGGGTCTATACCAATAAGTCATTTGCAGAATAACTCCTGGGAACATTCCGGCTTCGGCTGCTCTAGAGGTCAGTGGGATTCTTTAAACCACACTTGAGAAAATCTCACCTAGCCCTAAAAGGAATCTTGTGACATATAGACCTTCTTTATTCTTTACTGCAACATTACATGCAAGCATGACCCCCCACGTAACCATCTGTGGCGCTTGTTGTTAGTGTCCGCTTCTAAAGGGAGCTCTTGAGGTGCGTAGAATGAGACACGGCTGTAGGACGACAACACATTCGTAGGAATGACTTACGATCCTTGCCTGCCAATGCGAAGGCGAGAACTTCTTAAGGAGCAGATTTGAAGGTGCTTCCCCAACAATATATGGTATCTATTCTGCATCGTAAGTCGTCGTTATCATTTCGGTTCTGCTCACTTCGTGCTCACATAATACAAAGCAGTAACCAAGGCGTATTCATCCGACGTCAATCCCAATTGCGTCATGATATTATGAGGTGTTCCCCTGTTCATGATACGAGCGTTCGAGACCTTTCACCATCAGTTAGCTCCTCCTGCAAAGCATGCTCTGGATTCTGTATTGAGCCTACATTATCCGAATCCAGGTTCTTGAACATGAAGATAAGGGAACATAACGGCATGAGATGCCAGTCGATCCGTCGAATCAGTTTCTTCTCTTCGTCAGCAGTCAATGCCGTTCTCGCTCGCATACGCTCCGCATCGTAGCCATCGATGTTTTCGTCGCCGGATACGTTGTCTGCTATTTCGCCTCTCCGGGCATGGTGAAATCCATCATTGACGCTACTTGAGCTAGAGTCTACTGCTGCCTCGGAGGTTATCGCAGGCGTCTTCGCGGTCGCCATGGTGGACAGGTAGTCAAAAGGTAATCATCTATGGTCCGAACGGTCGAGTGAATTGCACAGACGTCAATCTTATCAGCGAAACGCGGTGACGATTCAGATAGATCTACTCTTTAAGTCGAGACAGACAGCAAAAGCTTCTAGTTAAGACCCGCCAACAGAGATGGAATCATTGCCCCCTAGGATTACGAATATTGGCCTATCAGTCCGCCAAGAGACAATGCTAGTCCTGGCCGATATTATCTACGGGTATAAGATAAAAATGGTCTAGATGGCATACGCGTACTGGTATAGAACTAAAAACACCCCATTCATATTCCCATTATCATTGATACCCACGTGCTAAGATTATACATCGCGGGACCGCTTCCGATAATATGGGAGAGAGTGGGAGTTGGGGTTGGAGCTCTCGACCGATCAGAACGTTCGCTCCGAGATTCGTCATCGGCCGGGATGATCGCGACTTCGCTTAGCTTCGCATGAGCTCCCCCGAACCGTGAGAATCCGGGAGCTTGGAACCGAGAGCCCCTCATTTTGGACTCTCGCACCCTGGAATGACCCTTGAATCCATTTGGAATCGATGTTCGTAAGTGTATCACGCAATCGTGGAGGTTGTCGGTATCGGATCCGACGCTGGCTTCGCTATGCCATGCATAAATCGAACCGTGCCTCCGGGCAGCGGCGATCGCGTACAATTGAGGAAGGCTTCAGCTGCAATACCATATTACTGTCAGTCAATTCATCGCATATAGGTTTATACTTCAAATAAAAAGATGGCAGCAGTTGCCACTAGCATTCCCCAGGGGAAGACGGATATCCTGACTTATCACCAAGTACCGGAGACGAAATACGAACGTGAGAGAACCTGATATGTGTTTTTTATTTTATTCAAATGAAGTTTATATGCTGATAAAAATGCGATATAGTTGACTGGGCAGATCTTGTAACGCTGGATCTCTCCCAATTCGACGAGCCAGGTGGGAAGCAAAGGCTTGCAGCGCAGCTGTTTGAGGCTATCCAAAAGATTGGATTCTTCTACATCATTAACTTTGGCTTAACCCAAGAGCAAGTCGACAGGCAGTTTGCCATCGGCAAGGAAGTATTTCAGCTGCCAACTGAGGAGAAACTGAAGTACCGTGCGGATCTTGAGAATGGTGGCTACAATGGCTACAAGCCACTAGGGCTTCGGGTAAGACCGGTTTATCAGAGATACTATGCCGTTTCCTAGCTGAGTGGCTGGCAGCAAGTAAAACCTGGCGTGTACGACAACACCGAGATCTACAACATCCCCAAGTTTATTCCCGCGTTCGAACGGCCACACCCCGAGGTCATCAACGAGAATCGAAGTGAGATAGAGGCTTTTGCCAGGCATATCAATGATAACATTGTGGGGAAGCTCCTTGTCCTCTTCGCCATCATCCTGGAGCTACCGGAAGACTATTTCCTGCGACGACACCGATACGAAGAGAAGAGCGACTGCCACCTGCGGTATATGAAATATCATCGGCGGACAGAGGAGCAGAACCGTGTTCTAGATAATGTGTGGGTGAAAGGGCACACCGATTTCGGAAGCCTGACGCTTCTCTTCAGACAGCCCGTCAGTGCCTTGCAGGTGCGGACGCCGGAGGGTCAGTGGAAATGGGTCAAGCCGTACCCGCAGAGCATCACGGTAAACCTCGCGGATTCGCTCGAGTTCCTGACGAACGGGTTCTTAAAGAGTAGCATCCACCGCGTCGTTGCGCCGCCTCCTGACCAGGCAGATATAGACCGCCTTGGCGTTTTGTATTTTGTGAGGCCGGAGGACAGCCTTGAGTTGCGACCTGTGGTAAGTGACGTTCTGGAGCGGCTTGGGTATAACAAAACCACGGATGGCAGTGCAGTCGGTATCACTGCGGGTGAGTGGGTGAAGGCTCGCGTCGCGAGGGGAGTTGCCAAAGATAAGCCGAGGAGCGACGTATCCGAGCAAGAGATCATCGGTGGCAAAGCCGCTAAATACTATGACTAGATGCAGCAAATCGAATTCATGTTATTGTATCATGACGAACTTGTTCTAAATATGCTCTTCAAACTCGATGCTACGATTCTTGGATCTGTTTTTTACGCATCGTCGTTGATATACTGATTGTAGACCTCGGGGTAGAACTTCTTGCCGTTTTCGCGATGGCTACGCACCTTGGTTCGCAGCTGCGACTCACCCCAGGTGTCGTATTTGCCTTTCAAGAAAGCAGAGTCGATCGCATGTCCTTCTTGGGATTCCCTGCCAATGTCAAGGGTGTTGAAATGCGCTTTGAGGGACTCAATAGCCTCTTCTTTTGTAAGATTCCGACGCACGCCCTGGAAGAACGGTACGCTGTATCGCTCATGTGGACCTGAAAGGACTCGGTGCGTAGTAGCCTTGCATACACCATTGGTAACCACTTCGAAAGCTTGGCCGATGTTGACCACAAATGTTCCAGGTACCACAGGGACGTCGACCCAGTCTCCTGCTTTGTTGAGAACTTGTAGTCCTTTTACTTCGGGAGGCGATGCCTGAAGGAGGAAAGTCCACCACCCCGAAGAGTCTTTGTGAGGACCAACACCTTGCTGCGAAATAGCAGGGTCGCTAGCAGGCAAGGCAGGATAGTGCACCAACTTTAAGCGATGTTGATCCGATAAAAAGGGTTGGAATGTACCAGGAGGAAGTGATAGAGCCTGGGCGACTAAGTCTAAAAACCGCTCTCCCAGTTTTGTAAGTTCATTTATATAGGCCTCTACAGTAGACCGAAGTTCCAATTGTCCTTCAGGCCATTGGTTGGGACCTCGTAAACGTTCGTATAGTGGAACACCAGGATTCCAGGTCGCTGACAACTCGGTAGCAAACTCGAATTGCTCTCTCCTGTCTGCTTTTCCACCTGTGTTTTCACTACCAACACCACTGTAACCAAGGAAATGAGGCGAATTCTCTAACGCAACAGACTTCTTGGCCTCATCGTCCAGGTCGAAAAGCGTAGGTAGCGCATTTACCAATCCATCAACAACCGCTGCTGGGACGCCGTGATTTGACACGTACAAGAACCCAATTTCCGTAAGAGCAGAGCGAAGGCTACTCAGCAGGTTGGACTTCATTGACCCGTCATCTGCCAGTGAGAGGTCTATCACCGGGATTTCGCTGAACGAAGTCGTCATTGTTTGGAGTTTGCACAGGGGTACTGGTAACTCATAGAATTAGTCCTAGTATAAGGAACCTAGCATAAGACCTTGAGTCCGATGAAGGAGATTTAGTCAATAAGAACCGCTCGATAAATCGATCGATACGGTCGAAGTCTAGATCACGCCATTCTGGCCATCAATTGCAACGTTCTCTCTAAGCAAGCTTGGGGTAGATTCTCCACACCATCTGATCACGTGCCAAAGAGAGAAAACAGCCAGTCCAGATATAGGAAGGCATATGGGTATATTAATAAGGCAACTGAGGGTCTTTCATGTCGAGTTACTTGTTCAGTCGGGGTGCTCTCTTAGGGTCTCTCCAAAATAGGCAAGCTTCGCGGCGAATGGTGTCCGCCTCGACTTTCGTGTTGTTCGGTTGTATGACAAGCTGGACTGCGGGTTCCGAATCGAGCTCATACCCCTTAGGCTCGTATTTCGGCCACTTGGGGGAGCCTGGGTACCGATGTTTATTCGGGTCACCAGTTGTGACGAAGCTGGATAAATATCCGTGGAGCACGTGCCCGATTTCTGGGTATTGCGTACTTGGCTCAGGCCATGTATATCTCCCATCAGCGGCATGTGGAATGCCACGCCATGCTGGGAAGTAGTTGTTGGTGTTGAACCGAGCTTTCCAGGTCGACACACCAGCGCTAGCCACTCTATACGCAGTTTCTTGCCCGGGACAAATGTATGCGTAATCACTCCATGCTGCAGATAGCCGGGCGTACTGCGCTCCCTTCTCCTTCGGTGAATCCTTGAATGGAGATATAGGAATCGTCGCCGGGTCCGGGTATAAGCGTTCGAGCAACTCAAAGTCTTCCTTTGTAAGAAGCGGAGCAGTAATACGCATATAATTCAAGAACTCGTCATTCGTCTCCATACCACCTGGCACTGCGAATCTTCCTTCATTGGTGACAGTCGTTGTAAGTGTTGGCACGCGAAAGAAAGTTCCATCATAACCCGACTGGGAACCGAATTTTTCCAGCATTGGGCCTCCCTGCGTTGGCTGAAATGGCCATGTATTGTTATATTGAGAATCGTTGTACATCTTCGTGCTGAATTTTCTAATATCAGAAATCCTAGCAGAGCGCAGACAAGCTAAGGCGGCTGTGTTGTTATCAGTGGGGCACTGAAGTAATGACATAAATTGTTGAAATTGCTGGGCATTTAGAGGAGACGTAGCATTCGCAAATGAACGAGCGGTGACGGATCCAGACTGAAGAATGGTTCTGGCGAAGTAAGACTTCCCAATGTCCTCGCCGTAGTTATGAAACTGGTGAATGCCCACCGAATGCGCACCTGCCGAACGACCGCCAAGAGTAACCTTTTTGGGGTCGCCTCCAAAGGAGGAGATATGATACTGCAGAAAATGTTTCAGAAAGAAATACTGGTCTCGTAGACCAAGGTTTAGAAGGCCCTCCTGGCTGAAAAGTGCTGACGGGAGAAAGCCAAGAGAGTTGAGACGGTAATGGAAGCTCACCACGACCATTGGCGCCTTGGACCATGCGACGAATGCGGCGCCGTCCAAGCTTTTGCTACTCCCAAAGTTGAAACTACCGCCATGGATATAAACGAAAACAGGAAGCTTCCGGCTTAATGGGACACCCTGTGTACGGAACACATTGAAATTGAGGCAAGCTTCACCTTGACCCGCCTTGGTGATTCTCCCGGGGTCTTGTACACATGCTTTCCCATATTTGGTGGCCGCCTTCACGCCCTCAAACGGAGTCGGCCAGTCAACCGGTTTGAAACGACCTTCACCGACAGGCTGAGTAGCGTAATCGATACCGAGCCAGGCATCAACCGGTTCTGGAAGCGCAATACGGCTCAGAGTAGTATTTATCGTTTTGCCAGTGAATTTTCCATAACCTTCAAGTATGATAGGTGTATCTTCGACAGTGAAGGGTCCGGCCTTACAAAACCCAAGGGGGGAGCACACCTGGCCTGAAAGCCTTGTCACCGGGAGGAATGTTCGGCCCCAAAAGAGAGCAAAGCAAATAACGACGAAGATGGCCAGCCACACTAACCTCCTTATGTAGGCAGCCATCCCGGTAGAGTTCTGATGTAGTTGAGGATTAGCAAGGCGGTCTCGGGAGGCTCTCAAGTCGACCCGCTCATGGTTGATCAAGATGGTGTTTACCCCTGAAGCTTACGTGAGCCGAATCGTAAGCTTGCGCAGTACCGTTACGGGCATATAATGCTAACTTTTAATTAATGGTATCTGCATATCTGACTAGCATTTAGGTATGATGTAATAAGGATAAGTTGTTCCTTACGAGGGTGCGATTGTAACTATACGATATACGAGGTTGAACTGGCAGACTGGCTGAGACAGGAGGCCGGGTGCCGGGGACTCGGAGGGAGTTAAAATTCCGAATGCCTGATGTGGCTCGCACACTAAGTGGCACCACCCAAAGGGGGAAGATGTGGGCGCGTGGAGAAACGGGGAAGACTCCAGATGCCAGTCGAGATGTGGCTATGCAAGTCCTAACTTCAATGAACTTACCAGGTACACAAGGATGTACCTCTTTGTTAACCTGTATGTATGATGAAGTAATTCTAAGCCTTTCTGAAATGCCTACCTGGCATGATACACCTAGGTAAAATAGTGAGAAAATTTCCTTGCTTTTTAAAGGAATAAAATATTCATGACTCAATCTATCCCAGACAGACTGATATATTACTTGGCCTTAATAAGTATGATTATATGCGTTCACTTGTAAGTTGTATAGTAGCATCAATGGCAGCTGCGCTCAGCTAATGAAACAGGAGTGATTGGTTTATTCGCTAGCGCCCCGGATCTGCCGCGTCTTTGACGGTGGCTTAGCACATGTGAAATGCCAAATTACCACCTGGGCACCCCCCACTTTCTCCAGTGAGTCCCCAATCCCGCCTGGGCCTTCTGCAACTGCGTTCGATTTCTGGTCATAATTCTGTTCGGCATCCGGGAACCCGATAACTCGATTGGAACTGGTTCGACATCCTTTTCGATGGCTTCGTTCATATGCCCCTATAGACGAGATAGAGCTATTGTCGGTCTGCGGTTATGATCCTGCGTGATAATGCCTCCTCGAAGATCCCATAAGAAGTCCCGCGCTGGTTGTCGAAGGTGCAAAGCCAGGAAAATAAAGGTACGTTGGTTTTTCACCCGTCCTATTCGGAAAAAAAGGGGGACGGCGCAACTAACGGCGCCCTCCGGCTTATAGTGCGATGAAGTTCATCCGCGGTGCGGAAACTGTACCAAGCATGGCGTCGCCTGCGATTTTGAGCACCCGGGCGTTGTCGACGCCCTCAGTCCAGTTGAGACCCCCCGTCCGACGACATCCACTAGCAATTGCGACAGTCCGTCGACGAGCACCCTCCCGCCAACGCCCTCGGTAGACTCAAGCACTCCTCTCCCGTTATATCGAAACCCAGAACCTCTCCCCCTAACATCGAATTCCAAAAGCAGTCGCATGATGGAGCTGAAATTACTGCATCACTATACGACCATCACTTGCGAGACCCTCGCCATATCCTCACCCGTGAGCGAGAAGATCTGGCGAGATACCGTCCCAAACCTCGCATTTACCGGCGCAAATTTCCTAGCGGATGCTCTGCTGGCCGTCTCCGCCCTCCATCTACGGTATAATGCCCCACAGGATCAGGAACTAATACGCGCCAGTCACGCATATATGGCGTCTACTTTGTCCGAATACGGCGCAAGTTTAAGCAAGGGTATCAATGAGTCGAATGCGGAAGCGCTCTTCCTCACGGCTGCTCTCATTGCGTTCCAGTCCACAGCGTCTCGTATTTTTACCCGGGACGATGGCGGTGACTTGAAAGACCGGTCAGACGGATATGCCCTGCCGCTATCATGGTTCCACTCCTTTCAGGGGGTCAAGGCGGTTGTGGCTTCTAGTTGGCAATGGCTGCGGCATAGCGGGATCGTAATTCCGATTATCGAATCGCAACCCGCGCTGAACCTAGATCTCTCAGGGGAGAACGCGAATTTCTTCGGGCATCTCCTGAACGGGGCTGAAGAGGAGATTGTTAGTATGGATGACGATCCAGCAAGCCAGGAGCTCACGCGCCAGGCATATCAACACGCTGTTGCTGTTTTGGACTGGGCTCACAAGATACCCCATACCGGTGCTCCGCTGGTATTTCTCGCAACCGTTTCGCGCCGCTTTGTGGAATTGCTCGAATCCCGACGTCCACGCGCTCTTGCTATCCTTGCCAGTTATTTTGGGTTGCTCAAGTGTCTCGATAGTGTCTGGTGGCTGAAAGGCGTGGCGCGTCGCGAAGTGATGGGCATTGTATCCCTATTTGACCCGGACGACGAAGAGTGGTGGCCGCGTCTGCAATGGCCTTTACGAATTGCGCTGTACGAAGGCGATGTTATACCACCGGACGTTTGGGGCGCGGACTGGGCTGCTGAGAAGGCGCTCTTGGACGAAGCGAGCCAGAACGGTGGCTTTGTTAGTCATATTGAGATTCTGAGTCAGATGTTTTCTGCTATGCAAAACATGCCTACTAGTATGCCCGACGCCCTAGATGTAGTCGCTCACCAGACCATTTACAACCAATCCAGGGCACTTAGACGTCATATGCTACTTCAAGACGGTACACAATCACCGCATTGAGAGCCTCAGAATGCATTCCTACCAAGCATCATTATCTTAAACGCTAATGTCGCCGATGCTAACCTCTTCCCTCTCTCGAGCATTATCTAGTCGAGTCAAACGATGTTCGTCTCCTCCGATATTTAAGATATGCATCATGATTGTGCGAACACACGCTGTCATGTTGGGAATTTTTGGGAGACTGATATGCATCGGAACCGAGCTTTGTATTGTGTGGTTGTATACATAATCCCCACGAGATACGAGCATCTGAACACCGCAATCTATACCCGTCGAAGATATGAGATGGCTCTAAAAGCCAAAGGACGGCAATGGTTTGGACGAGATGGTCTATTCATCTCATTATCCACGGGAATCTAATCAAGTCTACGGCTGCGCCTGGGCCAAGCATACTAGTGACAATGCGTATGGGCGCGAACAAATCCCCTCTCCATCGGTATAGCGGAAGGATATACATAGGGTAAGGGGAGTCGGTGGAACGGCTAACTAGCTCTGTGCCGTAGCCGCTTGTAGTTATGAGATACATGTAACTACGACATTGGTGGACGTTCAAAGATGAAGAGTCCCCATAATAACAATATGAATGAAAATAAAGCGTTAACTTGAAAGTTGGAAGCTTGAAAGGATTGCCCAGTGTCGTAATATAAAACCACGATTTATACGGTGGCCGCACTGAGTCTCTTCCTTAAAGTGATTGCCTATCAACATTCGAGAAGTGGTTCATGAGGCGGGTTGGACAAAACGCTACCTGGTCCCGGTGTTCTCGGAGGAAGTGGGTCGCGAGGCCGGGAATTGCGCCTTAACCCGGGGTCGTACAATAAGCAGAGGCAGCTAGACCGGATAATATATTCGTAGAATTTACCACAGAAGCAAGCAACTACACGATTGCGGCGTTCGGCTGGAACTGGAAAGCCAATGAACATCAGTCATCTTGAGCCTCAACCCAAGCGGTAACACGGCATATATTGGCCCACGAGAACTCACATGCTGATAACAATGGCATCAAGAAGTCGAAGGAAAATATTCGAAATTGCATGGCTTTAGTACATCGTAAGCCGCTCCAGGATTTGTATAATCACTCTAGCGAGCTATCGTCATATACGTCTTTGAAATACTGGATCCAAGCTCATGTAGTAGGTAGCTACCCCGCTCTCGGTAGTTTGCTGTGACACATGAACGAGGGGCTCCAATAACCGATTTCTCCTCATAGATTGAGCGCTTCAAAGGTTGGAGAAAGCTAACAGGATAGCTCGGCGGAGGCCGCTCCCATCAGCTGATAACCAACCTCCATCTAACCTCGCTCCGGTAAAAGGATTAGACGGCCTGCCTAGTACAGTAAGATCGATGACACTTATAGCTCGGGCGGCTGCCCCAGTGGGTCGGGCTTTGTTCTGGGGCTCAACTAAATACACCCTTCATCCTCGTTCCATATTTCCAATAACGACGAGATCATATTCCAAGATGTTGCAAGGATGCGTGTTGAAAAAAACTTTCCTTAACAATGAGACCCCAAGTATAGGAGTTTGGCAAACCCTGCCCGGTCAGAATGTATCGAGAGTATTAGCACGGGCTGGCGTTGATTGGGTAATGGTCGACTGCGAGCATGGAAACATCGATGGTATGAGATCTTAATCTTCTAAGAGACCAAAGTCGAATTTAATACTCAAAGCCGAAAATCGATTTAGATGCCGCGATGCACGAGGCAGTTCCAGCTATTGCTAGCTGTGGAGTCAGTCCTCTCGTTAGGATTCCCGATATGCAAGGATGGATGATCAAGCGTAAGTCTACCAAGGCCAAATCCATCGATTCCGTGTAACTGACAATTCGTAAGGTGCGCTGGATGCTGGAGCACACGGTGTAGGTGACTGACCTACTCTGAGAATCAATAATACTAACAGCTCAGATACTGATTCCGCTGCTTCGATCCGTTGAAGAGGCCAAGAAAATTGTCAGCGCAGCCAAGTTCCCTCCTCAAGGGCAACGCGGACTCGGGTCACCGTTTGCTATGGAGCGCTTCAACCCGATACCAACCATGACGGAGTATCTCCAGCAAGCCAATGACTCGCTCCTGACGATGGTCCAGATAGAGACGCAAGAGGCTCTCGATGCCGTAGAGGAGATCGCTGCTATCCCCGGCATCGACGTCCTTTTCATAGGTCCATTCGACTTAGGGAATAACATTGGTCACCCCATATTGGATGGAGTCATGAAGCCCGAGCTAGAGCAAGCCATCGACCGGATTCTGGAAGCGACCAACAAGGCAGGAAAGAAGTGCGGATTCTTTGCTACAAGCGGCGAGCAGGCAAAGATATATGCGGATAAGGGATTCCATATGATCAGCGCGGCCCTTGACACGACGCTACTGCAGGCTTCCCTAGGCGTGTCGCTGAGTGCCGCCCGAGGACAACAGGCGCCGAAAGTCGGTGGTAGATACTGAGAGTAGTAGACATAGAGCCGAAGGGAGCTAGAATTGCCCTGTCCCCGATATTGACGGGTTGGGAAAATTATGTGCTCAAATCCGCAAAGATCCCAGCCTGTATAATACTGGGCTCATATATACCAACATAACTTATGCACTGTGGCCTCGTGATATGAGGATGCTCCCTTCAAGCTTTCTCGACAAGATCCATCTTGGCTTTAACCTGGTCGGCGGTGAATCGATGCATGAGTTTGACTGCTTTGGAAGCCGACTGAGGATGTTCTTCCGGGGCCGAAGCCTTGCTGATATGAATCTACCAGAGAAGTATGTATTAGTTTCTTCCCCCTTATGAGCCTTTGCTTGCAGTTGAAGAGCTCCATGAGCTGTTCACATACCACAGGAACATCAAATTCGTACAAATCCCGCCATCTGGGTTTGAAATTAGATTTGATGATATCGATCTCCTTGAACTGGAAAGGCCGGGAATCCCAGACATTGGAAAGAACTGATCTGGCTTCGGTGCATAACCCGCAGTTTTCACGTGTGAAAAGCGTGATCCTGCACGTTTGAAGCAATCTACATGTAGCTCGCATTTTGAAATTTAAGTCTCCCAATCAAAGACCGAAATGCAAATTAAATAAGTGAGGGAGCTATTTGAATTTAAAGTGAATTGATCGTATGTTTGCTTCTAATATAACCGTACGTTTACCAGGTATGTAAGGGGTCCAAGTCATATTATCAGAGCGTGTGGAAAAGATGGGCTAAGAGTATGACCTGTTATTTAAATAAACCTTATAAAGGCATATTACCTCCTTATAACAGAATATCATCTGCTAGATGAATATTGAAGCCAGCTTACCCCGCCAAGTGGATCTCGGAATTCTGCCGCCCCCACCTTGGACTGCAATTAATTTGAAGTTTCGCAATGTTCTTCCTTTTTCGCTCGTTGAGAACGATGCTGGGGGAGGATTTGTTGCTTTCTATTCCCATTTCAGCTATGATTGGCGAATAAGCATGTCTCTTGAAGGAAAATGACTGGTGAATAAAAGTCTGAGGCAATATCTCTGTACATGCTTGACATTGTGCTCGCACATCTGGTAGTCCAACGGTATTGTCATGAATTAAAGAATGGAATAAACACATGTACCTGGGTTCCTGCTATAGCGGTACATGTGGCACAAGTTAATCGAATGCTCGTACGTCATAGGCAGATCGATAGCAAAAGGTCCGTGCTGTGTGGGACTTTTGCATCGCAAAGTACAAAGCTCCCACAAACGGCAGGCGGTGAAGAAGCTCGAGGCTCTCGTAGCTTCCACCATCTTCACTGACAAGGCGTTTGCTGTTTGGACTTCCCGAGAACAAATTACAAGTTCTAATTGATCTGAATTTAACAGGGACGGACTGAAGTTCATATCTTTGTTAAACCACATTCGCATGTCTGAAAATGGCCCAGAAGTGCGTCCACAAGGGTTGCGGCAAGCTTTATACCGATCCGGATGAAGTCTGCGTCTACCATCCGGGTCCTCCAGTCTTCCACGAGGGCCAGAAAGGTATGTGGACCAGTGATTCCACTAGAAATAAGTGGCGGGACATTCGCTAACAAGCCATTGCTACATCCAGGCTGGAAATGCTGCAAACCAAGAGTCTTGACCTTTGACGAGTTCCTCGAGATTCCACCTTGCACCGAAGGCAAGCATAGCACCACAGACTTACCTCCCGAGATCGAGAAGAAAGCACCTGAGAATGTAGACAATTCAAATTCTCTTGCTTCGAAGCTCGCTGAAGCCGTAGCGGCAGCACCCTCCCGCGCACCTGTTGCTCCCCAGCCAGCTCCAACCGCACCTCCGCCACCTCCGGAATCCGAAGACGACGACCCATCTCTCGAGATCCCAGATGGCACGGTCTGCCGCCGGAAAGGTTGCAATGCGACTTACAAGAAGGGCCAACCTAGATCTGACGACGAGAAATGCGTCCACCATCCGGGCGCTCCCATCTTCCACGAGGGTAGCAAGGGGTACAGTTGCTGCAAGCGGCGGGTGCTAGAGTTTGACCAATTCATGAAGATTGAGGGCTGTAAGACGTCACCACGGCACTTGTTCATTGGATCGGGCCAGAAGAAGAGCAATTCCAAGGCAGCAAATGCTTCGACAACTGAGAACGGAGAAGAGCTGCTCGAGACAGTACGACATGACTTTTACCAGACGCCATCGACGGTAATAGCGTCTTTCTTCCTCAAGAAAATTGACAAGGACAAGGCGACGGTAAAGTTCGAGTCTCAAGCGATCGCGCTCGACCTGCCGACAAGCGAGGCGCAACCTAAGCGATATAGAACCAGTGTTCCCTTATTCGGACGGATCGATACCGAAAAGTCCACGTACAAAATCCTCGGCACAAAACTTGAGGTGAACTTACACAAGGCTGATGGCGGAAGCTGGCCGGTTCTGCGGAGTGACGACCGACTTACAGGCGAGATCTTGCAAGTTGGCCGGGCGGGTCGGGTATAGCCAGCAGCTATCCTAAGAAACTTAATGCTTTGTTTCCAAGCCTAGACTGCTTCACTTGTTGTCTGAATTCGTGACAAGCATGGTATGGTATTGAGCACTTTCAGCTGCGGTGCCGGCAGGTCTGCGAGTTCAAGCCTAATCCCTGTGCAGATCACTGCCCCTCCATCGTCTGGGCAATCTTAATATTCACAAAAGGACAACTGCCTACTCTCATACTCTTGACACGAGCATCTTGCCATCGAGATTTGTAATCGACTTTGCCTGATCTCAAGGGTACGAATTGCATACCAGAAAATATGAAGGGGAAGTGTTCTTCATAGACAGCAATAAAAAAAATATGAGAACATCACTCTACGCTTTTTCACGCTCAACGCTTAGACTAACATTAGGTATTCGTTCAAATTGTATCCGACCCGAATAGAGTTCCCGCTTGGCAGATTTCTCGGCATGCCACGCAAACACGTAGACGAAACTACCGGCCTAAGGCCGTTGGAAAGCCATTTCTCTTGACCTGAAGATCCGTTGAACGCCTCCATTTCGGAGAGATACTGTGCCGTGGTCTTGCCAAGGTTTCCAAGAACGACCGTACGTCTGCGTGTGGCTACCTGAACCATTGTGCAACTATGTAGCAAATTAATTCTAGGAATTTAAATGCGATCTTTCTAAGATCTATAAACCAGTCTGACTCATTAAGTTGCTTGACGTCGATTCCGTCTTAACTCCTAGCCCCGGGATCCTTCTAGCACAGTGCCGGTGGCTTGCGTGGGTGGCTGAGGGCCAAGCTGAGCTGCTGCTGCAGGTTTCGGTCAACAGTGACACCGCACCTACACACTTACCTTTGGTCTCTTTAGGAAATGATCTCTGCTTGGCAGCTTATAGATACCGCTGCCTGCCACCTAATGTCTACATGCATAGCCACAAGTTCACGTGCGTGAGTTGACATTCAGGCGTTTGTCCAACCAAGTTTCGTATTGGCTAATGAGACTTGGGTAGGATCACATCAAGCTGAGAAGATACGCACTTGTACTACTCTCCATGAACTCTGTGCTACTAATGTATCCTCTCCTATGGTAAGCTCGGTTCATGTACCTAAGTCTGTACAACGACTCGAGGGATGGTGAGGTGTGCGCTGGTTTCCATTGGATCTGAGTTTAGCGTCCAGGCATAAATTCTAGCTAGTAGTAAGAGTATGCGAATGCCATCTCGAGCCAAGAACGCGCGAAGCGCCTCCCATGTTTTAAGAGCAGCCCTACATCATCTACAAGGAAAATAAGCAAAAATCAAGATCTGATATCCTGAGATGCTCCCCGGTGTGGTGTTAGCTGTACGATGGCTTTGCCCTCCGACATTCCCACGAAGGCCGGCCACCGCTTTACCCGCTCGTCATCTCCCACGTCCATCTCGAAACACATGGCGTTCCCGGCTTCGAGGACGCCTAGACAATCGATTTGTTCCTGTCCTGGTTTCATAGTATTACTAAGACCAAAGTCCGTTAGCTCCCGGCCTATGGGAGAGAGGAATGTGTTACACAAAGATCAAGTGAAACTCACCTTGTAGAAAAGGAGGAGGAAGGTATATCGACGTCTTCCATTTCACTGGAAGCGCCATCATTACGCGTCTTGTGCGTCTGCGTCCGGGCTTTAGCCTTCTTGTAGAACGCGCGGAGAGCGATGTGGATGAGGTGTCCCAACCCTGCAACGACTAACACAGGGGTACCCAAAGCCAGTGCCCAGAGTCTAGAATGTGCAATTACTCAGCCACCGGACGCACAAAACCAAGGAGCTAGGAGGAAACTTACGGCGATCGGACGTTGGATAGGTGATGCCACAGCGCCAAGTCGATCCCCAAGATAGCGATCTCCGAGCCTAACTGTAGCATGGTCCAAGTAGCCCAATAGAGGGACATCAAGTCTTCGCCGTCACAAAACTGCAGCGCCAAGAGAGCGAATACTTCAATCACCAAGAAGACGGCCGCAACGAGGAATAGAACTGTGCACCAAGCGAGGCTAGTCTTAAGCTTCTTCCGGAACCGGTCTTCGTAGTAGTCTGGGCTTTCCCGATAGTTCATCGTCCTGTGTAATAACGTTAGGTATAGTATATTAGGTAGGTAGACAGTGACATTCTACCGTCACGAGTCATAGGTTGCTCGTTACGTACGATTGGTATATCCATGATGAGACGAATAGAATGCCTATTACTATAAAAAATAGTGTCCAATAAATGCCGTCAAAGTGAATTCTATCCAAGTCGGCTGCGAATTGAGCATAGTGTGGACATCTTACGGGATCGGTAGGTGTAAATTGCCCACCCATCTTGACTTGGATGAATCGTAGGTTATAGCTGTGTATACAAGAAATTGATGATAACGACGAGAATAGACGAAGGGAACTTCCGAAGCTGATATATGAACAGTTGGAGAGTTTCACCGGAGTATAGATAGCTATTTACTTCCCGTGAGCGTGGTTGTCGTCTTCGGACATGAGATAGAGCTCCTGATGTTAGCTGAAAAGAAGAAAAATCAGGATATTATATAGTCGAATAGGAGTAATTCCATGATCTGCATCCGATGAAGGCCAAGAATGTCTGCAGCGTCACTATAATGCGCAGTGCAAGCCACGGCTCGCCGGAGTAACAGTGACTGCACACGCAATCCGTCGGTTAGCTATTCCCATGTGGCGATCCATATTATCTGGGCTGGAATCATAGAAACCCAACGGGTCCTCGACTCAAGACCGAGACCGAGACGAGGGGTGGGATGTGGAAAGCTGCATGTTAGTGCGATGTCGAAGCAAACTTAGGTAGTGATAAGCTTATCAAGACTTCTTATTTAGACAATTACCAATGTTTGTACACAGCCTCCTTGGTTCTCACGCCTCAACATCCACAATGGAGTGAAACAACATCGTTGACTAAGTCTTGGCGAAAATGAAGCGTCCCAAGGTCCGATGGACTTTCTTGGGTGGAAGGAGCGAAGTAGCGCTCTCGTCTGATTCGATGGATGTCTGTAGTAAATCTCATGTTGCGCGTGTTGCGCGTCGCGTCATCTGTAGCAGATCTACGTGCTGGATCTAGTAATCCATGCCTTCCATTAGTTCGGTTCGATCCAACACCATCCCCTTGTGCCCAATATACTCCCGCAGGGCATCCCACTCGGCGCCCTCCTCTTCGCCTTGGCGCCATTTCTCTCGGAACCCCCATGCGCAGGCGATCTTATCTAACGCGGCCCTTTCCTCTTCCCGTATCCACCTCACCCGTAAGGGTATACCGGGGGCCCACGTCACTCGCTTCATCTGGTCGTTTGCGGTCGTCAGCGCTACAATCCCTATCGACGCCGTGAAACCAACATAGGCCAGAATGCCGGCGAACGCCACGTTAGTCGCGGTCGCACTATCCATGGCGTTCTGCGATCCGGAGAAATTCATAGCTAGAATGTAAGCCGCCATTGGCGTTGCGGCGAATGTCCCCGCCGGTAGTAAGCCTTGGCGGAGGAGTTTGTTTCGGATAAAGGCCTTGGTGCCATAGCCGTTCTCGATAATACCAACTGCCGCGTCGAGACTCCTAGCTTCAATTGCGGTATCCAGGGCCTTCTCAATCACTTTCGGCTCGATAGCATTTGCTATCTTATTAGGGTTTTGCTTTGCGTAGCTGATAGACCCGCGAGTTTCGCGAGGCATAGGCTTTGATGCGTACATCTGGAATACCTGGGGGAGAGTTTCAGGTTTGCCCAGCCGTGCTTGAACTTCGACATACTTCTCAAGCAAATCTGGTGTGATGAAGACAGGGGGGTGAGCTATCACAGAATAAGCCGTATCGGATATCTTGTCAATAATCTGTTTAACCTGGGCCGTTATGCTGGCGGTGGGGGGATCTGACGATTTAGAGGATTGCGCGTTGTTTGGCTTATCCAATGAGAGTAGTTCCGCAGCAGTCGTGTCGAGCTCATTCACCATATGGGCAATTTGTGGTTGTACGGTGTCGTCCATAATGTAATCAGCCACAACGCGGCATGCTTGAAGAGCTGCACCCACATCCGCCTCCGGCGGTATGCGCCGGTTCGAGAGCACTTTTGATTTGGCCTTTTCTATATACGTCATCATATTTGTGATAGACGATAAATCCCCGCTCGCCGTCTTGGGCGCCGGCCCGATTGTACCATCATCCTCCCCCGAAGTACTCCGAGCATTCCGGGAGTTAGATGTAGTCTTCTTTGTTGGTGACACCGCAGAAGCTAACGGGCGCCTCTGAGGTGCCCTCGGCTCCAAAACAATTCTTTCTACTTGTGTTTGAGGCCTCGTAGCATTGCGAGCGCTCAATGCGGGCTTTGTAGAGTGTAAACGGCGGCCAATAATCGAATCGCAGATCTGGCAGACAGACCGCGACCGCGGTACAGTAACGGGTCGAGGCATCGTTGCGATGGTTGCTAGGACTTTCTGGGCGAGAATACACACCGATGAAGCCTTCGCAGAGGTCCAATTGACTCTCCCGGTGGCTAATGGTGGTATAGTCAAGTATAAGAGGATGTGACGCGATGGTGTCGCAAGCTGAGGTTTAATTAAGACTCGGTAATTGAGAAATTTCATGAGCCTCCGATACGACATTGCATTTAGCGATCAAGCACCGTTACAAGGGTAACATTGTCCTGCAGTTAGACTCGGTTAGAAGGGTAATACAAAACTACATGTATGCTCCTCGGCGAGCTACACCTAGTTTTGAGTTGTGTGTTGTGTAATCGCAGTACCTGTCGTGGGATCTGTTTCATCGAATAGGTAATATGTAGTTCCCTATTCGGATATCATGAGTAAGAAATCCTATCTCTTATTAAAATCTCAGATTGTAGATTATAATCCGGTGAATAACACGGATTCAGTTGTATTTCTTACAGCATCGCTACATGCATCCTGTCAGCCTGTTACCTGGTCTTATCGATAAAGCGCAGAGGGGCAGTCTGCGCCACAATGTGACGACAGCGAGCGGCTCAAAGAAGCTGACGGCCAGCAATTCCAACGTCGGCCCATAAATTCACTGGACTTGCCTTCTGCCTCCTAAACATCGATAAGGCAACCATCGAATTGCATTGCGCGGCGTTACCACTGCACATCTTTCGTACTCAGATACCAGTCACTGTAGCCAGAGAGCAGATCAATATCACTTCAGAGTATTTGACAAAGTCGTACAGCATTGTCAGTCGTTTCACAACCGCATACCCACGTATGGTGACGTCCCGTTGGATCCTCTCGATTTGTAGTAGTAGCCTTCACCGACTCGACGCTCTGATACCCCGGCCTGCGATCCTGAAAACATAGACACATTCGAAGTCCCGGAGCCCAATCTCCAAAATGCCTCCGCCACCACCTCCCCCGCCGCCGCTCCCGGGCATGGGAGGACCACCACCGCCGCCTCCTCCGCCTGGTGGACTACCGCGGCCGCCCGCGACGGGCGCTGGTCGAGGTGCCTTGTTAAACGACATATCGAAGGGCAAAGCACTGAGGAAGGCCGTCACGAACGACCGATCCGCTCCCCAAGTAGGGAAGGTTGGAGGGGGAGGAGGCGGTGGACCGCCCATAGGAGGAGCACCCCCTGTTCCAGGTCTTGGGGGCCTGGGAAGGGCCCCTGCGCCTCCGGGTGGTCTAGCACCACCAGTCCCCGGGAACCGAGCGAGGAGCGACAGCGACCTGGGGAGCCGTGATAGTGGAGGGGGGGCGATGGAGTCGGCACCACAGCTGGCAGGCTTATTCGCGGGCGGCATGCCGAAGCTCAAGAAACGTGGTGGAGGTGTTGATACTGGAGGTAAGCTTAGGTGATTGTTGGGTGAAGAGGTAAACATCGCTCACCATTCATATAGCAACCCAAAACGCATCATATCTATCCGATTCAGACTCGTCGCCCGCACCAAAGCCACCGTCGATACCGAGACCGCCGATGGGATCTGCTCCCGCCGTGCCACAGCTACCTGGACGTGCGGTGCCGACGCCTCCAACGGGAGCGTCTCACGCCTCGATAGCAAACCTTAGAAAGACGGCCAGCGATGTTCCCAGACCGATATCATCCGCCTCCATAGCAGGGTCGAAGGGACCTCCGCCGCCGATCGGGAAGAAGCCGCCTCCACCGCCTGGGTCCAGAAAACCTTCGACGTTAACAGGTCACCCTCCTCATCCTCCCCCCTTACCGGGCTCACATGCACCGCCCCCTCCCCCATCATCAGCACCCGCTCCGCCAGCGCCGCCTCCACCACCGTCATCTGCTCCGGCGCCACCTCCTCCCCCGCCAGTATCTGCGCCCGCCGCACCACCGCCGCCTCCAGCCGCTGCTCCGAGACCACCTGCGGCGCCAACACGCTCGCAACCACCCCCTCCACCGCCATCAGCAGCGCCTTCCAACTCCCCATCGCCAAACATCGCCCTCGCCGCCGCAATGCGCGCAACCGCAACCGGAGGCCGCTCCTCACCAACCTCCGCACCACCACCACCTCCCGCGTCGGCGCCCTCTCCGCCCCCAGCGCCGCGCGAAGCCCCCACAAACAGGGCCCGAGCCGGCTCGAACCTGCGCTCGATGCTCGACCCCAGCTCCTACACGCTCGCGCCCAACGGCGGGGGCAAGAGTCCGAGCCCGACGCCGACGAGCAGCGGGGTGACCAGCCCCCGTGAAGCGAGCCGGCCGTCGGGCGGGGAGCGGTATATAGTGCAGGATAGCCGGTGGCGGTTTAAGGACGAGAGCGAGTTCCCCAAGCCGCGGCCGTTCCACGGCGGGCCCCGCAAGTACCGCGCCGGGCGTGGCAGCAGCGTGCCGCTGGACCTGAGCGCGCTCTAGAGGAGCGGTAGTCCAAGGCGTCGCAGCACTATCACGCGAATACGGGGGAGACTGGGGGTTGTTGGATGAAGTGAGGAGAGAGGGGGGCTGGTGGAGATAAGGGTGGCTGTGAGGATCGGGAGAAAAGGAGGAAGGCGAGGAAGGATGGGGGTGACTAGTTGAGTATCCGCTAGTGATGGAAGCTAGAATGTCTGGACGAAGGAGTACGTGTGTATGGACTTTCCGCTAATATGACAGAAGAATACCCATTAGAAGTACAAGCACCGTCCAGTCGATGTTAGAATGGGTGTTTAGATCTCGTCTTCCTACTTGATATGCTAATGGCACGTCCCACTTCACGTAATTCCGAAGTCGCTCGTTCCTTATTAGCGATCAGAGGCCTACTCATATAGCTATGTACTTCGCGAATAATTCTACCCGAGTACGATGTGCCCTATCATACCATGATATGCACTGGAATGATACTGTACCTACCTAGGTAGTCAATATCTCCTTTCCTACGAACCTACCGTATCATGCTGAATTACGTAAGATCTACAAGCATAGCGAGTTATTTTTCGGACATAAAAGCAATCATTGTTGAGCTACCTAAACATCTCTATACCTAGCCGTGCAGGCACCAATCGGGGCCGCCATTGTGATATCTCCTAAAAGCAAGAGGCAAGAAGCAAGAAAGTAGAAACATAGCTCGACAAGTCAACTAGACCAGGATGCATCATTGATAGAAAAGGAAGGATCGGTTCTGACACTTATAGACTCTCAAACCCCTAGCGATGACTGTCCATCGCTTCAGTAACTACGAAATAGAACTTGCCGCGCGGTAATAAAGACGATCATGATGGTGGATGGCTCGAAGAACTACCACGGTTCTTTCTTAGTGCTTCGGGCGGTGCTATACTGCGAAGTTGTTGTGGAAACGGTAGAAGGCATAGCATGGATCATGGCATCCTGGTAGTTATCTCCCCAGTATCCTACTCCGTCGATTCTCTTGACCATGTGGGTTGCAGATCGAATAAGTTCATCAAATGCCCCAGCGGCCTGAAGCTGCTCAGGAGACCAGTGTACTTCCTCGCCATACTCAAGGTCACGATTCTGCTGAAGCGCCTTGTTGACTAACTCGGACTGGATTGAAACCTCGTACCATGTTGGGAGCTGGCCGAGTTGTTGGATTCCGGGGTGTTGCTGGAATGGAGCTGTCACTTTGTCTTTTCTCTCAATAAGGTCCAAAGGCGTCATGTCATGCACTTCACAGATCTCTAAAATATTCGAAGGAGAGGTATTCTCGGCGCCGGAGCTGCTAGGGGAAGAAGGTGCGCTTGTCTGGCTCTTGTAAGTTGCGATGTTGCGGGTTCGGAGGAGCAACATCTCCACCTTGTACGCCTTCTTGACGGTAAACTCCAGGAGAGGTATGCCAGAGTCTTGGGGTCTAGGTTAGTGTCAGCAAACGTGAAAGACTATATCATAGGGACTATCCACTTACATTACGCGCATCGAGTCAACGAGGTCTCTTGCGAAGTCACTATAGATCGCATCCAAGTTTGGAGTCTTGGAGAAAGTCACTTGGAAATCCCATGCTCGTCTGGGACAATGCACGAAGAGAGAACACGGGTTACTCTGATGTGGGCGGACTTGGTAGGTGAAGTCTCCCCCATCAATCTCCACAACAAACCGGTGGAGTTTGTTCTTCTTCGTGTGTGCGCAGCAAGTCAGCTCGTAGACGGTGCGGCGGGTGTTAGGTAACCACATCCGCTCCCCGAGCCCATCCTGCATGAATGCGATGTAGTTCGCATCCGCACCCTCTGCTGTGAGAATATTCGTAAACATCACGTCTCGAGGATTGACGTGGTGCTTGTCAAGAGCCTCTTTCATGTCATGCAGTGACTGGATTTGGCCTCGTGAAATACTGCCCTGCGTGTATACATAGTTTGGATTAATTTTTGTAAGACACAGCCGTCCTAGCTCAGCCTTTAGGGTAACTCTGCCCTTGAACACTTCTAGAGAGCTCATCATTCGGACAAGCTTTTGGCTCATTGCTTGCATGAACGCATAATCCGAACTTTGGTTCAGAGTCCCATCACTTGGCATTAAATCTTGACCCTTCACACGTTTGCGGCTTAATGGCAAAGGTGCTTGTTGTCTCATAGTGTCGTGCTGAGGCTGAGGCTTGTTCCATGCACTGACAAATGGATCATCGAGCGTGGACGTTGGTCGAATAGGCTCGGGTCGTTGAGCTTGAGGCTGGAGCATCTTGGTCTCCCTAGTTAGTCCACCGATGAGGTCTCTCAGCTCTTCGAATCTCTGTCGATGGCCTGGTTCGCTGGAGTCCAAGTCAGTGGGACTTATCTCTGACGCATTCGGGGCATCATCAGATGATTCTGCGGCAGTGTTTGCTTCTCCCGGCGTGTGTAGGTGTCTCAGATGGGGTGGAATATAACCAGTAGGGTATTCGTGGTTGCTAAGATTATCGGCATTGCCAAGGTGCGCAGTTTGGTTTTGAAGGTTGGTTCGCTGAATGCGAGGCGTCATTGGACCTGCTTGACGGCTTCCACGGTACGAATTCGTGTTAAGTTGGCCGCCACGGGGCTGTCGGCCATGAGGACGCGGGTTTCCTTTACCGGGGTTACGTTGAGGTTCATAGCGATCGCTTCGCTTGCCATTGCCCTGCTTCTTCCTGGTATTGCTGCCAGTCCTATCTTGGAATGTAGATTGGCTGCTCTGAGAAGGCGTTGGCTCCTGCCTTCCAGAGAGGCTCTCTTGTGCCAGGCATGGGCCCGCCTTCTCAAGCTCTTGCCAAGCTGACGTCGAAGGAGTCTGGTAGTTCCGCTTTTCAAGGGAGTTTCCTTGATTCTCGCGCACCTGCTCTTGTGCGGCATCTACCAGGTTAAAACCAGGGGCTTTGTTTCTGTCCCGAAGAGGTGACATCAGTTCCGGACTAGGCAACCGTGTAATCCAAGACGTGACGCGCTGGCTTGTGTTGTGTTGACTGAATGAACTAGACGGAATATCATTAGCTGAGCCTAGACCATCGGATTTATGTTTCGGTCTATAGCTCCACGACGGCGAGAATGCTTTGAAGCAGCTGTTTCTCTCGTTGCTGGATATTGCCGGAGCGATATCTACGGCGACGACCGTCGGATGCAGCAATCCACCAGTCAATAGGGCCACGGAAACTCCCTTTTCGAATATCTTCCCGTAAGCCGAGGACCCCTTGCCCAACTGGTACTTTGCACGATCTAAGAAGAAGGTCGTCAGGATGGTCTTTAAGCCGAACGCCACATAAGTAAATGTAGCTAAGCCATCTTGCTCATCTTCTGTATATACGAAACTCTCGCAGAGAGTATCAGCCTCAGATGGCATTGCCTGAAACAAAATTAGACTCTGGGGCTGGTCATGTGGCTATGATGGTAAATACTCACAGCGTACTTGGCTAAGGTGTTGAGCTTGCGCTCAGCTACGGCAATGTGGCCTTCTGACTCTGCCCCGATGTATACAATGAACCCGTCGTTGCCTGGTATTATCTTGCAGCTTGCGAGAAGCTGTAACTCCGCTAAGAAGTCACTGGGAAGCAACTCCGTGGCTAACACGTCTCTCTTGATGAGATCTTCTGGCATCACCCACGCCGTTCGGTACGTAGACCGTTGGATATCCTCGGGAGCCAGTGCCATAACAGATTCCTTCTGGTGCTGTTCAGTGGCGTGCCAACCCTTGGCAGCGGTGGTTTTCTTGGCGGCAGCCTATATGTTTGTTAGGAGCAAGTTTCAAAGTATTAATTTCTAGAAGACACTGACCCAGTCATCATCGAGCTCGTCTCGGACAATTTTGTCCATTGTTGATTGGCAAACGGCCATGACGGCTTCCTCCTGAGTGGCCAAGCACTTGATCTTCAGCGAAGCTGTCTCTAGATCATAAGTGAGGTCGATTCCCTTTTATAAATTTAGCAAAACGCTCAAATTGAAGGCTGACAAATCTAAATGTATTAAGGTAAGAACTTACCTCAACTTTCTCCTTGAGCTCGTTGGTGAACTCCTGGAGTCCTCCCGGGAGAAGGACCCAGTTTGATAAGAGCAAGAACTCGGAATGCTCACTCTTGCTGCTGGTCGTGGTATTGGCCACCTCGCTCGCAGCTGCCCACTTGGGGAACTGGTTACGGATCCTGTCCGTCACACGCCCAGCGATGGGTTGGTTGCCCGGATTCTGGTATCGCAACTCGGACATATTTGGCGCGATCCTGTCGATGCGCAGAGAGAAGTCAGCTACCGATACGGAGATCTAATCATTCCTTACTCTTGTTTGGAGGGAGATGGTAGAGAATCTCAGACTCATATGCGACGTGCGACTCACTGCTGATAGTGTGAAAGAGGTAGATAAGATGTATCTGTGTTATGGCATAAATTGTTAGTCATTGCATAATCGAAGTGCAGTGGGCGGAAGATTGAACTCATCACAGTGTGGAGAGGAGTAATGGAGGTAATGGAAGGGTAGGGCCAATTACATTTGAATGAGTGGGAGTTTTAGGACTGGAAGACAAACAAACCAAATAGAATCATTCGCCCAAAATTAAACCGCGGGGGCGGTAAAGTGTGAGGTTGGGGTCGAGGGCGATGGGCGTGACAATAAAGATGTGGAAGAGATGATTGAATACAACAAGACCAGAACCGAGGAAAGCATTTAAGACTTACGGTAGGTGCAAGAAATAGGGGGTACCTAGTACTCCTCTGTGGATGTGTTAGGCAGCTGGCGACGGCAGTGTGAATCTGGGGTCTGCGCTGATGGGTTTAAAGTGCACCTACAATAAGGAAAGAAATAATATCAGTGAACAATACTGTTGGTCGCGTTGGTTGCTCTAGGCGAGAGACGTAGGAATACATGTAATCAAGGGGTGTTTATAACCAGAGTGCAGGAGTACAAGTGTAGGTACGCTAGCTACCTAAAGGTAGGGGTATGTGTAGGAGTTATGGGTGTACCTTTGTCGTCGCCGTAGTACCTTCCTACAATCTAGTCCACTAGTACGAGATGTACTTTGTGTGCTCCGAGAATGACCTCAGAATGGGTCCATCCACCTCGTCAAATATCTTGGGAAGCTGCGTGCTAAGTCAGGTGCGGTCACAGAACGGTCACCGTCGGCTAATTAATGTAAATTCACTAAGAAAAATAGAGTCACGGCCAAGCAGAGTATGTAGTCATCCCTATTATAGATGCTATGGGTGTATAGCTGCCCAGTGACAGCCCGAGATCTTGTAAGACACACTAAAGCGTATACGATCCAATATTAACGTCAGGCAATACTTCAAGGTGGACCAACATCATGATATGTGTTGATGTTGTTGACTAGGCATAAACAAGCTGAACCTTGAGGTAGTTTAGATCCAGACTGCCTATGAGCAGGTAAGGGTTTATTAAGGCATCCAGAGCAGCCCTAAGGTGAAGAGCACTCGGGGCTTCTTGATGGAGTACGAGACGGCTTGTGTGTTAGATGAAGATTAACATCTTAGTCTTAAGATCAGGATCCTTTAGCCCTTTACAAAAGTGTAGAGCTGGAACTTTCAAAGGGGGTTACTATGGGATATGAGTCATATTAAATTGATACTTAGACGTATTCCAGGCAATACCCGGCCGGTAACTTGATTTAATCAGTACGGCATTTGTTGTAACATGTTGCTGCTAATCTGGTGGCTTACACCAGGGGGGCACGTGATTTGTGCAGAGATGATTAAATAGGTGCCTACTACTCGCCTACTGCACACTCCTGACCGCAGCCGGCCGAGAGAACAGAAAACCACCATAGATTATAAAAGGGTGCGGCCAAAAACCAACTGTTATTTGGTGTAATTACCACGAGCTCCAAAACTTCCTTGACCCCTAAGAATATTCTTGATTCGTTGTGTATAGCATAGCCGGTTGGCAAAGGATTGGCTGTTGGTCACAACCGTATGGCACTACGGCACAGAGATACAAGCCTTCGGGCCTATAAAGTGTTTGTCATAAGGCCGACCATAGGATAGAAGGAAAGACAACGTTGTTGCGCAAGGAGCTCTAAACTAGCCGGCCGAAGGCCGGGTATATATATAAGATCCGAAGTATCCGAATCCTGACACTGACACCGTTAACAAACTTGCCCCAACAGGGGTTCATCTTTGGAAGAGGAACTCTGGCGTCCACTTTCTTGCAGACCCTTGCCGCAATGACAACATTATACGTGACGAACGACGGTATGTCTCGATGTGCCGTGAATTTATATGGATATGTATGGCTGATAAGAGAGCTAGTTACGTATGGGGCTACCGACCAAGTGAACACTATGCACGTGTACAATGGAGACGTAGATATGGAACTAGGAGATATCAAAGGGGTCCTAAGTGGGGATTGCACTACGGTTCCGATATATCACTTAGAAGTGAGCTACCTACCTCTAACATGACGTCGATCAGTTTAGTTTTGATACTATAGACGCATCTAATACGGCACGTATATATTGTATATAATTCTGCCTAACACTCATTGAAGAATACCGATTCCCACTTCACTTCATAAAAGTTACTTGATCTCAAGTTGGTTCTACCTTCTTTCCACCTTTTTCTCGTTGCTATCAAGATATACCTAGAACTCCTTGCCCCTTTACCCAGAATAATTACTGGCTCTCGTCGTTGCAGTGCCCTGGCCTCTAAAATCCCTTCGCCAAATGTTAATAAAGTTACTAAGACGAAGAGTCCGTCGGCAACCAAGTCAACTACATCTGAAAGCAGTACTTCATCAGCAAGTTGCCCAGCAGAGAGGGCAAGTATATCCGTTACAGGCCTCATAGGTAAACTGGCGCTTCATGTCATGATAGTTAATCTACGATGAAAAGTGCTAGCCAAAAGCTGACCTGAACGGCATCAGAGTTGGAAAAGCGGTCGCAGGTAAGCCATTCGTGGTGCCCCGTCCATCTATATGCCGTGGAATCTAGAAGCTTGAAGGTCAAAGTGGCGCTCCAAGTTAACGAGTTGAGAAATTAGAATCGCATATTCATACTAGTGCAGCCGCTACATATTTGTTCTCACCAACATTGGCGCCGTCTGATACATTCTAGGGGGGCGGACGGCGATGACGTAGTGGGCCAAGGTCTTTTGCGAGGTATGAGACTGGAGGGTAAGGACCTATGCCAAATGTCTTTAGGCATTGTTGTGGTATGTACCTAATGTATTAACTCTGGCTTATTAGGGCAGTTTACTAGCAAGACATGTGTTGAGATGAAATTCTTTCTTTCTATAGCTGGTAGTCCGGGTATATGCAACGCAAGGGAATAATAGAAGGGAGGGTCGTGAGTGTAAATAGGTATTCATACATGCTTGTCATGCCAACCGAGAGTTTTTCTCTGCCCTCTCAACCATGGAAATGCCCTACTATTAAGAAATGAGGATATTACGACCTGCAGAGCTTCACTCTTGGTTTTCAGACCGCATAAAAAACTCGATCGCCCCGCAACGCCATCCTAAGTATCGTAACATATCCAGACCAGAGTTCCTTTCGAGCATTTTTCCTGACATGCTCCTAGCTCCTCTATTTGATCGAGCGTCAGGGTTTGAGTATGAAATTGGAGAGAAGGGTATCGTTGCAGGATGGCGGGAGAGCTGAGATGCCATTTTTGGCGGCTTGGTATAAGATCTTTGTGATAGAATTGTAGGAATTTTGAGAAAGCCGAGCCGCGGCTCTTCATGTCCAAACTGAGAAGAAAACAAAAGGGAGGAATTACAATTTCAGAGTCTTTCGTCTGGGCAATCATGACGGAGAGGGGTCTGATGAAAGGCAGTGGGCCTGCGTGATCCATGAAGTGTCCAGGCAGTTTGTGTGACCAGAGGCCAAGCCACATATTATTATTGGGCGCCCTTCACGTTTTTCTTTACGTTAAGCGCCCATTTTAGTTGGCCAAGGACTCTCTTGGCCTCTTCAAGGGATCTCTCCTGCTCTTCTTCCCTTTCACGGGCGGCCCTCTTGATATCCTTAAGCGCTTGCTCCTGCTCGCGCTTATATGCTTCGAATTGCTGGGCGATCTCGTCTTTTTGTCTCTGGAGGTCTCGAATATTTCCATCTTGTTGATCGCACAAATCGCGGAGAACGTTGATTTTTTCATCGTCCGTCCTACGTTCCTCGACCAATGTCTTGATTCTCCCATTTAGACCGGACATGGCGCGCTTCACTTCCTCGCCTTGATCCTTCCAGTGCGATGAAATAGCATTATATCGGCCTTCCATCAGTGCCGCGTGCGTGTTGGCCTCCTCGACTTGGACCTTGGTGTCTCGGCGACTCTTCTCTAATTCCTCACGCCATATCCGTTCGCGCTCTTGGGCGTCCGCCGTGCGCTTCTTCTCTAATTCAACTGCCGATTGTAAATGCTCGACTTGGCGCTCCTTGCGGCTAAGTAATGTCTTGGTGACGTTAGCTTCTAATAAACGAGATTCATAATCCGACACCATGCGTTCCATTTTGTCCTCGATCAATTTAGCAGCTTGCTTTGCTTCCTCGGCCTTCAATCTCTCGATCTTGATATCTCGCTTCAAGGACTCGTTGTCGGACACTAGTTTATTAATCACTCGTCCTGTCTTTCCAAGCCCAGCTTTTCCAACAGCCCCGTCCCACTGTGGTGAACTTTCCGGGGCTCTACTCGATCGATCTTCAAACATGGTCGTCTCTGGGACCTGCAAAGACAAGACCGGCTCTTCCATATCTTCTGCCCCTGGATCACTTGCGGACATGTACGATCCGTCACTTCGGGATATCGGTAGCGGCGGTTCCAGGCCGGGAGATTGCGGTTTTAATCTGACGGTCGAGCTACTATTCGTTTCTTGATGAGAATTGTAGGACGATGTGCCGCTGGCATTGCTGTTAACGGAACTAGAGAAGCCACTATTCCGTGCGGATGGGGACTCCAATGAGGAGACGTCCGAAGGTGTTTCGAAGCTAGGAACGGTTCGAATAGTAGAAGGGATTTTGCCGTTGCCGTTGGTTGAGAAAGTAGGGCTAGCATACGGGTTGTATTTGGATTCGGGAGTCGCGCCGTAGGGACTCATTGTGTTCTTCACACCGTAGGGAGTATGCGCCGGGTCTGTTTCGGAGTTGGTATCTTTTGCTGTAGCATTCGAGTATGCGGGCTCTAGAGAAACAAATTAAATAAGGTCCTATCATTCATACCGGAACACTGGGGGAATTTGCTTTGTCACGAGCCCGGCCACACAGAGACAAAGTACCATTATCTCCGTTTGGGTGGCCGGTTCAACGCACAAGAGGCACTAAAAGACCTTGTCCATGAAACCAAGCCAGAGACAAACGAGGGGGGATGAGAAACATGAACCAATCCACTCACCGTTTTCAATGTCCTGCTGTACGGGAACTGAGGGCTCGCGACTGGGCGTAGCACGAGGTCGAGGCTTTTGCAGTCGACTGGGCATTTCTCATTTCCTGGTATCTTGAATCGGCTAGGTATCGCGTCGTCTATTGTTCAAGAATGGCGATAGGGGGACGATGGTGGCGACGGTGGGTGAATAGTATGCACTTGCTGATCTCCAGTGCTATGCTCGATTCAAAGCGGGTTTGGAGTGTAGAGGATGGAGTGTTAAGTTAGTCGGCGGCGATTGAGCAGGGCTATGTCATCGAGAGCAATCGATGTCAAATTTAGAATCGTATCCTGAGGCTATGGCTCGCTTCGCTAAGGTAAGACAAGTAAGAAAACAGCGCCGAAAATGGTAAGGAGGGTTGAGAGAAGAGGATTTCTCATTCTTGGGCCATGCGCTGAACTTGGAATTGGCATAAGTTGTATGTACGAAAGCAGTAGACCCGACTCAAGAACGGAAAAGCAACATCAGACAGACATGCCCATGTTTACTGGTGTTGACGGCGGGCTAGATGACGGGCCTCCCCCAATGTTGTTAGGCAAGGGATTTCGAAGACCCTGTTTACAGGTACGTATGGTCGGTATTGACCAGGCCCTACAGTATTGCTACGGTACTTCCCAGCTCCCAGCTCCAGGAGAACATTTCAATGTGGCTGACGTGCCGCTTCGGGTAGATTGATCTAACGTTTGCAGGGCACCCCGCTAAAAGCCACATTTTCAAGTGCCCGGGTGCCCGCGGCAGCCAGCCAAATTTCAGCAAGGACCCCGGCCCCGCTTACTCCTGCAGCTCCCGCTATACCCCCCGGTAAATGGAACTAGTGAAGCACCCTGAACCATGGCACTGTCCCTACACTGTGGGTAGGCGCGTTTTAAAGATCAATCGTTTCTTGTTGATCACCAATGTTCACCAATGTCCTAGCAACCGCTGCGCATAGATGTCATCAATGTCATCATTGTCGTCAACGCAGCTCAACGTCTTACGAGAGACAGAATAACAATGCACTAATATAGCATTCGTTTCCACAGAAAAGAGTATTATCTCATGGACATGGATGCCGACATGGCGTTTAAAATTATCAAACACTAACAATCCCGGTCTTTTTATGCCTTATTAGACTTTCTCGGGTTGCATAAATGGGAACGAACAGCAGGCATAGACGACTATGTAGAAGTTTATTCACGGTAATCTCCGCTAAATTTTATGTAGGTGCCTATTCCTATTCCTCTTAATTCCCGTTTGTAGCAAGAAATAATACGATATCATATATCTTAATAAAAATAAAAATAAACCATTCAGCTGCTAGCTTTTCTATTCTTGACGCGACTGTCCTTTTGACTCAACACGTTTGTTTTATTATATTTGATGCCGGACGCGTTTCGCGTTGGACGTTGGACGTGTAAAGTGGTTGCTGACTTATACTTCCACTATGTACCTGAGGTATGATACACTTCAATAAGCTCCAACAGCTTCGAATCGGGATATACCCTACAAATGTATTACCCTACTAAGACCATACTCGAAATCCGAAGATGGCGGCAGGCGGCAGGTACAAGATGGTGGCAAGTGCGAGGCACTGTAGAGGGGTACACGTATCTAATCCCACTTGTTTCAGTGGCTCTTAGATCCTGAACCTTCCTAACACAACATCATTAGATCCTGTTCTTTCTCTCGGGACGCTCATTTTAACCTTTTTACTATATTATTGAACAACCGTCACAACTTTACTGGCAACGCACCGCATCAATGCCTTTCTCTGGAAATGAGATTGATTTGATGCAAAAGCGTGCTGCCTGTTCCGTGTTTTGTAGGGCTCTTGGATGCCTTCGGGGATAATTGACGACACACTCTATATTTCCGATATCACCGTGACACTTGAGATCAACAACTATTTAGCATCGGAATATGTCAGACGATGATAACATCACGGTAGCCGAGTCAGATTTTCTGCTCAGGCTTAAATGCAGAACGCATTCAATCGCTAAGATCTAGATTGGACAGGAGGGTTAAGTTCCTAACTTTCACCAATTATCCTGTACATAGGCACCGGGAAGCGATCTAAAATGGCCACCCTCTCTCCACTCGAGAATCTCCTACCTCGAGGCTATGTTCGCGAGATGTTCTGCTTTTCTTCGGAACACCCAGACATTTCCCATATCCTCAAATTAGGGCTGGCTGGAGTTGTCACCGATGTCCCATACCTCCTTTCTAGCATCGTCACTGACGAGAACAAGCATATTTCCCTCAATGAACCTCATCAGACTCTAGAGGACCTCTACTCTGAGGAAGACCTCTCAGATGCGCTCGACTACACTTTTATGAAGGAGCAACATTTCCCACCCTCAACATTTAGTGTGTCCGGGATTATACCTCCTGATACCATACCTCCACTCACAAATCCGGCCCCCGTATTTCGGGCGAGATTAACTCTCGTCAAAGGAGGGCTTATCCTATGCGTGGCGATTCATCATAGCACAACTGATATTACTGGTTTCGGGGCTTTGCTCAAGATTTGGGCCTCGCACTGTCGGACGCATTCATCTGCAGCAGTTGGGTTCGATCCGACCTGGTTGAGCCGCAAAGCTTTGCTCGAGCCACCTGGCGTTCCCAGCAGATGTGCACCCACTTCCATCCCCGAACTTCTTCATATCCAGGGCCCCGACGACCTCGCTAAGTTCGCCAGCACTGCATCCCGTCATAATGATTTCACGACCGCTATCTTTTACTTCCCACAAAAGACTCTCCAGGCTTTAAAGCGGGCAGTGAATGATCATATCGTTTCGCAAGGCGTCGCGAGTTGGGTCTCGTCAAGCGACATCCTCACAGCACTGCTCTGGAGCGCGATACTAGCGGCTGAATCAGACTCGGGGACCAACGCGAAGGGCAACAGTACAATAGGCTTTCCGGTGAATTTCCGCTCGCGGCTTAACCCACCCTTGCCTCCTGACTACTTAGGCGCCGCTTTTGTCATGACAGTTGCTACGGCCTCGAAGGAGGATTTATTATCCTTCGCTACGGTCGCCGATCCTCTAAGCGATGGCGTACTCCTAGATTCCGCCTCGGTCTCGAGGCTTGCTAAAATCGCCTCCACAATCCGTGCTTCCCTTCACCGTGTTGATGAGGAAAGTGTGCGAGATGTGCTGATGTACTTGGATACAATACCAGATAACCATCCTCCAATTATCCTAGGTCCCCGCCACGATGGCATTTCCATCGTCTCTTGGGCGGACCAGGGCGTTTACGAGCTAAATTGGGGTAGCGAAATTGGAAAATGTGATGCAGTCAGGATGCCAAGGCTGATGTCTAAGAGATATCCCATTGTCCTCCCGAGGCTCCCCGCTACCATTAACGGCGACGGCGGAGGCTTAGAAGTGATCGTCAGCTTCGATAGAAAAATATTGGAGAGATTCGAGCAGAGTTCGCCGATCAGACGATTTGCAACCCTTCTATGTTATTCTTAAATGCCTAGTGGCCATCGATGCATCTAACTACAAACAACGAAATGATTACAGATCAATCCATCTTCGTCCTATCTTAGTAGGAATGCATAAGATGCGAATTCTTTATCATTATAAAAGCGGATGTTCCTTGGCGATGAAATGTCTTCATGGAAAATCCGCTGAAGCTGATCACTACATAATGGAACAGATACCACAGGTGGTCAGATACCGACCCTAAAAGTGCGACTACTAGCTCCATTACTCCTATCCGAAGAGTGGTTCTCGATCATGAAACTTAAAATTGAATCGATGCAAAGGAATGTAGGTATTCAAGAGGACTAATATACTCCAATTTCAACTTTGGACAAAGCTTTCCTGTGCCTGAAGTGCATCTATTGGGTATTAGACCTGAATATCAGACCAACAAATGAAAGGTTTCTGTCACTGCATTCGCTATAGGAGCCTTTGAGATCGCCGGTTTTCAAGATATCTTGCTTCTGGTGGACCAGAAATTAATTATCCCAACAAATCCAGCTGCTGATCTGGTCGTTGGACTCCCCACCCCCGAGATGGGACAAGTCGTCGTAACCGGGATACACGAAATCGAAATGGCCAGCAGCAATTTGACAATCGCGGTCACTACGTGTTGATCGTCAGTCCTTAGTTCGAGCCTATCTCTCCGGATTGCCTACAAAAAGGCGCGACAGTAGCCGCTGTCAGGACCAAGAGAGCTAATTTGGTCATTGAATGAGCTAGGGACATTGTCTTGAAGCATGTTAGATTGGGACCTGTATACTGTACTACATGATTAGGAAGGGATGGCTAGTCTCACAGCACACTCCAGCCCCAGCACACTCGTTCTGACAGAGACCAGAGAATTCAGCTTGGGTACAGACATAGACACAATGCTGAGCGCGCTTCTCCAGAACCTCACGGGTCTCTACCCCATGCTCCTTCATAGAAGCCTCTCTCAAGGTAGCGACTGTGGCGTTGCCGTTGGTAGGGGCACCATTGACACTAAACGCGGGTGCCAGGGCACTGATTAAAGCCAGGATTAGGGCCTTCATACTGAAAAGAGGTGTTACACAAGATCCTTTCGAAACTTGGTATTGGAATCGTGTCTACCTATCTTGGTTCAGATCGATCAGCATCGTCACCTATATATTTGATGGACTACATCAGACCCTCTACACTGAATTTTCCGTCATCCAACTACCGTCCCTATGTCGATAATACGAGTTTTCCTGTCAAAAGGATCGAGACTAATACGATGCATTAAAGGTGGTTGCACAGCACGGTCGGCTGCCTAAGCCGCCGGCCGGCCAAGCAGTAGGATGAGAGGATCTTAGCTCGTTTAAGCGAGCTTCGCATAGCAGCCACCTACCTCCTAAATCACCTAAATCAGTCAGTAAGCAGGCAAGCTTATTAGCGCTATTAAGCCCTGTAAATCCCCTGTCGAGGAAAACTGCTGGAAACTTGTTAGAACGGGTATCACATGAGACACCAGCTGCTACCTTTTAACTTCGAACCTGGATATTCGGGCGGCTTCTTAATTATCAGCCAACCCCCTAACGGCCGTTGACTGATTCCCACACGTCCCGCCAGAGTAGTTCTAGAACATGTCTTGCATCACACATGATGTGGCCTCGTTTATTAACTAGTAACATAAATGCCGGGCTGAACAAATCCTTACCTTAGGTAGGGTCCAGCTTGCAACCTCAAGGCCAAAATGGTTCAATAGCAGAAGTGCCAAGTCCCGGTCAGGGTTGCTTTCCATCCGCGTCTCTTCGTGCTATCGGTCATGGACCTCGTGCATTGCGTCGTGGAACATCAGTTGTCAACAAATGTTTCACCGAGTTGAGGTATCATAACGTCCATTCATCGTCAGAAGGATTCAAGACAAAGCATAGCGAAGTACGAGGCTAGCCGGAGCCTCCCCGGGATCACGGCCACGAGGACCTCCTTCACCGGGTCTCATTCGGTAGGCCAAGGTACCAACCATTAGCAATGAATGCTAGGAGTCCAAGTTCTAGATTAAAAAAAATGATATGGCGTTGGTCCAAAGGGCGTAGGAGGTGGTATTGTTACAAATGTCAATTACGATATTCTTACTTCACCAACGCGAGCAATTCCTCGTACTCGCCACTATTCCTTAACATGCCCCAGAAGGCGCCCTTTTTATTGATCAACTCCGCGGGGGAGCCGGCTCTGTGTGGAAGGTCAGTGCTGAGCAGAGATGGAGAAAACATGTTACTCATAACGGGTAGGGGTCAGTGACGTACTCTAGGACTTTCCCTTCGTCCATAACAATAATCTGGTCGTAGTCGATGATAGTTCGCAACCGATGGGCAATGGTTATGATTGTGGAACCAGCAAACTCCGAGCGGATAAGTTGTTGCATGCGGACGTCTGTCTCGTGGTCCACGGAAGCTGTTGCTTCGTCTAGGATGACCACTTTAGAGCGACGGCACATGGCGCGTGCAAGTCCAAGGATTTGCCTTTGGCCGCTGCTGAAGTTCTTACCGCTACCCGCGACCTGACTATGTATCGAAAGCCCGAAACCAGGTTCTTGGCCGTCGACATCACGAGTCTGGATCAGGTTACATGCTGTAAGAACGGACTGTAGTTCCGTATTATCAAGTCTACCTAGGGGGTCTAGATTCGATCGAATGTCCCCGGAGAATACCATCGAGTCTTGCGGCACGAAACTAATACTTTCTCGGAGCCGCTTGAGGGGAATGCGGCTAGTATCAATGCCGTCGATTGTAATCGTCCCGGAGGCAAGGTGCGTTGAACGCAATAGTGAGCGTACAATGGTGCTCTTCCCGCTACCCGTGCGGCCGACGATAGCTACTCGCTGGCCTGGCATTGCGTAGAACGTCACATCTCGCAAGATGTCGGGGCCGTTGTCTGAGTATCTAGCGGTCACATTCTCAAACTCTATGTAACCAGTTTCTGGCCAGGCCGCTGGGACTTTGCTCGCTTTCGATACCTCATCCGCCGGGTCTGCCTCGGGCTCAATCTCCGCGTATTCAGCTACGCGCTGGAACGAGTTCAACTCTACCTCCAATTCATTCATGTTTCTCACCAAGGTTAATATCGTCTGGCTCAGGCCGATGGCGTTTGTTAGCGAGAAGCCTACAAGGCCCGGTGAGCCAGACTTGTAGTAAGCTATGCACCCGGCAGTTACCGCGACCGTGGCGGCGCAGAAGTCCGACCGAATAGAAACCCAGCGGTTGCAATTATATTGAGCCTCCAACGCGCGCATGTACACTGCGAGCTTGTCGGCGAGAAGCTCCTGGAAGATGTCGCCCACTGGCTGCCGAGCCCGGATGACCGCGAGTCCCCCGGCAGTGTCGCTGAAATGCGAGAAAACGGGAGAGATCTTGACGGCGCAGAGACGCTTGACTGATATCTGGGCACGCGCGTAGACCTCGCCGGTGGCGAAGCCGATAAGACAGAAAATACCTGCTGGTAATGCAAATATGGGCATGATGGAGGCGATACTTGCCAAGCGCAGTGCGAGCCGAATGGCGTTGTCGAGAGTCATGCGTAACCAATCTACAAGGACGCTATCCATGGACTGTATATCTACGCCAAATCGATTGATGATGCGACCGACAGGGGTGTTGTCGTACCAGGAAATAGGGGCCTGAAGGATAGCGGTAACCAGTCGCTCGTGCATCGTCTTTGCTGCCTTCCATCCGCCTCTTTGGTAAATGTAATTGTTGAGGACCTGGAGTAATATGAATGCCATAACTGTACCGATATATATGAAAAGATAAGATAATGCTTTAGAGGAGTAGTCGTCTTGAGCAGATAGATTTGTCCAGATGGACAACCAGAAAGTGATTGAGAAATAAGCAACTTGTACTAAGAGAGTGTTGAGGATTGCCAAAGTGGCAGCAGGGTAACCACCGAATAGCAGCATGTATTTGATGACTGTTCGGCTTGTTAGGACCATGAATTTCATGCACTGTGCTGAGACACTTACTGAATGAACGTGGAACACGTCCTGATGCCCTCTTTTCGTCTGGTTGAGTTCCGTCGGGAATAGCGTCGTGGAACTTTGAATCGGGAGGCTCGATCTCCATGAAGATTCCGCCCAATGTGATCGATCGCGACGCGGCGTCGATTGCGACATCTCCCTGGGCTACCCAATGGGACTCGATGCCACCCAATGGATTCTGTGGGTTCATTTTTATAGACGATACTTCCCCTTGATCCAACGAAATTACCAGCGCGGCGTCTTCCACGGCAGTGGTGAAATGGGTCACTAATATGACGGTTCGATCGTTTAGGAGTCCGCTGCGGAAGCATCGCTCATAAACCCTCAAGGCGGTATGCGCGTCGAGGGCTGAAAAGATGTCATCTAAGAGGAGGGTTGAGGAAGGTGAGTATAAAGCTTTGGCTAAGGAGATTCGTTGCTTTTGACCCCCCGAGAGGCTTGACCCTTGCTCCCCAACATATGTGAGGTCGCCAAGTGGTAGCTGTGCCATATCTTCGACGAGATCGCAAGCATACATGACTTGCTTATACCGGAGCTCATCGTACTGACTATAAAATAATATGTTCTGGCGGACAGTATGGTTCTGCAACCACGCTGTTTGAGGGACGTAGGCGACATCGGGAGGGCAAGTTGCTTTTCCGCATTCAAGGGTCGTCTCGCCCAACAGTGACAACAGCAGGGATGTCTTGCCGCTGCCGGTAGGGCCCGTCACAACATTAAGCGCCTTCTCGCAAAATGAAATAGATATATCCCGTAAGCGGAAGGTAGATGATGGCGAGAGGCTGAAGGTAGCGTTCTGGAATTCCGGAGGACCAGCTGGGTGACGCTTCCTCTCTACTGTCGATTCATAGAATTTGTCGACTCGTTTCAATGATTCGCGGCTTTGCGCAACCCATTGAGCAACCTTGGAAAGCCATACGAACTGGGCGCGCAGGGTCTCTGTGAGAGCCAAGGCTGTAAAAGCCGCTGGGGCTCGTAAAGGCCTGTCCGTGAAGAGGACAAGTGACGTGAACATAGCTAGAAGGCTCACAAGAGAGAGCATATCACCGGTCATGGAAATGAGCATGGAAATTATATTGCGTTTCCAGATCCGTTGTTGCTCGGTGGCGCGAATGCTATTAATTGTCTTGGATGCGACGTCTTCCCAAGCGAAGAACTTCAAGGTCCGAATTGAATTCAGATATTCGGAAATCCTTGAGAGCCGAGAATCGGTTGCTTCCATCACGAATCTATGCAGTCGTGATTGATGTTTAGAAAACAGAGCAGGGAGAGGGCTCAGGGATAGCAGGACAGCGACACCCACTAGCGATGGCCACCCCAATAGTTGATACAGGAATGTCATGGCAATGGTTGCTGATACCGTGCTAGCAGTCATGGCGTAGAATATGTCGGTCGCATTCGCGATTGAGTCGGCATCGTAAGACAATAGGCTTTCCATCTTGGCAGAGTTCGGCTTCAGACTATCTGCTCGAGAATTGCATCCTTCCTGAGTCTGCAACGGTAAGTTATCCTCCGATCGCGACCATAACATTGTTTGATATATCTCTTGAATCATGGTCGCCTTGACACGGACAAGGAGCCTTGTACCTGTGAAAATGGACCTCTGGTAACAGATAGAGCGGATAATAGGTCCTAGGAAAAGAAGTGTAATCCACACGAATGGATGTACAATGTTGGTGCTCGAACTAGGATTTTCCAGGTACCCTAAGAGATGGAACATGGCACAAGGCGCAAGATACTCGGCCATTGCAGTTGCAACTGACCAGACCATTATCGTTTTGATATCATTTCGAAACGTTCGACAAAGAGTTATGAGAGTCTTTCCGCCTCTGAGACGAGCTTCGCGCATACGCTGCAACCATGCTGTAGGCGCATCGTAGGTTGGCAATGAAGGGAGATCATCGATGGCTAGGTCCCGGAAGAATCCTCTTACGGTGAGATACGTGAGCCATCCGTAAGAAACGTAATAGGAAAACCATGAGCAGGTCTCCTCGGGAGAATATTTCTCGCTGATGTCCCCCGAGACCGGGCTCTCAAGGTTGGGCTCTTTGGATCTCACTTGACGAGGCGAAATGAATGAAATCGTAAGCGAAAATGCCAAGCAGGCCAATTTAGCACATTCAATGCTTGACGGCTCCTTATGAAAGCCGATGATCGCGATGGGTAGTAAAAGTTTGACGACTTCCAGAATGGTGACCGCCAATGCCAATGTGTTCATGTGGCGATTCAGGAGAGAGCTCACAGCGCTCGACCTCCAGACAAGCCTCAAAACACCAAGGAGGAGCACATAGCCCAGAGTAAGTGATTCGACCCAAGATCCATTGTGAAATGTGGAGTACAGTGCCAGAGACAGAGCAACGGCGAAGACAGCTATTTGCGTAATAGCGTACCTGAGAGGTTTGTGGCCCCTGGACGTTCTTAGAGATGTGCGCACGGAGATATTAGACCTGGCTTTGCGGCTGCATGATCCATTGGATACAATGATAGATGCCAATAGAGAAACAAGGGATAGTGCAATGCATGCAAGGTGTAGGTGACCACTTGCTATGAAGTTTGATAGAATATCTGCGCGGCGTTGCCAAATCTCTCTTGATCCGAGTCAGCCGTTATCGTGAAGCGTATTTTCATGAACTTGCATACCTTCTTGAAAATCCCCTACCTAACGGGACCTCGAGGCCTATGAGTGGAATTTGCGACACGTCCGAGTTCATAGGGTGTTGAAGGGGAGTCTGGTCCATGGAAATCTTCCTAGCCGTGAACCATGCTCATGAACGCCAGGTACTGTGTGCAGAGACGAAGTGTACTTCAACTGAGACGCAGACACCTTGCGTGCGATTCGGAGCAACTCGTGGGAAATGGAAGTACGTGGCTGTTCCGAGCATGTCTATTTCACTCCGTGTCAGCCATATTTTTTTTATACAAAGATCTAATAACGGAGAGAAAATCGTAATGAAAATAACCTTACCAGGTCTCCGGGATGTAGCATTGGTCGGTAGATGGTGTAATTGGTGGTGGAAACGTGGGGAATCATCACGACTAGGGGCGAGCGATTTCCTAATAGGGAAGGTTTTGAGCCGAGAGAGTACCGGTGCTGCGGAACCGATGTCGCAGGCGTATCATGATGCTAGTAATTCTGGCTCAGCCGATCTTGGTCGGCAGGTAGCTTAATGGTAAGGTGATGTCTGTTCTCTCCATATCTAGACCCGTACGGGAAATGGTTTAATAAGTGATAGATGATTTACGTTAATTAGCTGCACCAGTTCAGAGAGCAGAAGGGCTTCTCTCCATCTGAAGCCCTCCAAAATGACACTATCCAAATTTATTCCTCCTCCCAACCGTCAAAATTGCGAATTAAGTCTGTTGGGCCATTAATAAGTCTCTAGGCTTTCATGCTAACAGAGCAGCTTACCATAATAGAGCCTTATACCCTCTAAGTGGGCGGTCATCTCCATGCGCTCGTCAATTCCGTGCTGATTCATCCTTGTACCGTTTCTAGAAGGGGTGAACCTGTAGATATTCTCCGTCAGGCTCCAATAATGCACTGTGTCCGTGTTTCCAGTCATGATATTGCCGACAGGAACCACAGTCTTGCCGTGCCCGCTCTCCGTACTCTCAAATACGTGTCGCAGAGTTCCACTGAAAGTCGCCCACACCCCGTTATTGGTTGGTGATATGGGGGCTGGATCGATCGTCTGCAAAGGCCGAGCACTGAGGATCCCGGATGAAGCAGTTTCTACATTTACCGTATCTGAAGTATTCGGGCCCTCGAATTGAAGACCATACTTCTGTATTATGGGAGTTAGTACTTTGCGGATATGCCTATTGATGTAGTCGACTGATTCGTGTAATGCTACACGATGGTTCACCTGGAGTTGAACGTTTTCAGGCAGGGCATTGACTTTGACGCCTCCAGTTATGACATCAATGGCTTGGCTCGTTTGTACTAGCCACTTTTCCTCCGTTTCCTCTTCAGCGAGCCTCACAGCAATGTCCTCTTCACTGCCGCTAAGAAGTGCGTCGCGTAACCATGGCTGGACTGCATCCGGCGAGTATTTCGTTCGGCATTCTAAGACCCGTCGAAAGGGGTTTGATTGCGTCAATCCTGGCGAGTATAGTTCGTTCTCCAGCGCTACGATTGCATCCGCCATGATACCAATACCAGTATGTTTCGGTGGCCTCGAACTATGACCGCCCCTCACTTCGAGAGTTAGCTCGACGTCGTAGTACCTCTTCTCACCAACGCCTGGGTAAGCATATAGGACATCTCCTTGGCTCTGAATACCCATCCCGCCTTCGTCTAAGACGAATAAGAATGAGTCTGAGCCCCATTCCTCGGTCAGCGACTGGTTCAATGCGGCTGCGCCCCTGAGACCCCCTGTTTCTTCGTCAAATCCGAAAGCAAGTACGATTGTACGACGCGGTACAAACGACTGCGAGAGAAGACCCTCTATAGCTGAAAGAATACCAATCAAGACGTTCTTGCAGTCAGCCGAACCTCGACCCCAGAGGAATGATCCGTCGAAATGTCCCTCGTACGGCGGATACTTCCAACGAGAGGCGGTACCAGCAGGGACGATGTCTTGGTGTGCCGTCAAGAGAATGGGTTTTAAGAAAGGGCTTTTGCCCCTGAATGTATATTGAAGGCCATAGCGATTGACCTTGCGAAGTTCAAGATGCGAATGTCTAGAGCTATAAAATCAGCAAGGGAAACGAATAGACGAATAGAAAGAGGTAAAGTATGATGAAAATGCGAGGAGCAAGAGGGACTCACACAAGCGGAAACATTTGCTTTAAAACCCGGTGAAATTCGCCAAACGTGTCCCATCGAGGATCTTCATCGACGCCACCGTTATCGTCGTAACTCTCGGTCGGAACACGTACTGCCTTAGAAAGACGTTGGACCTGTAATTGTAATTGTTGAGAACTCATGAAATGTTCGCTTGATTTGAGGCCATCCTCTCCAGGGGCGGTGACGTTTGGCAATGGACACCATTTCTCAGGGTCACCATAGTGTGGGCGGCCACTAGATAATCGGTTCAAGCGCCTAGCCCGCGATCGCAATGAGGGGTTGAGGTACAGCGGTATCAAACAAAGCAAAACCAGCAAACAGAGCAACGGGCTTTTGTTTCTGTTGCATGGCGTCCTGTGCCCATGATGAGTAGTCGCTTGGTGCTTCTCCATCGTCAAGCTTTGTGAGGAGAGTCAGATGCCCAAGTCAGTAAGTTGGTAGCAGTATGAATAGCTGTATGTGTCCCGCTACTTTATCAGCATACAGAATAATTAGGTAGACTTGCCTAATGCGGCAAAGGCTAGCCGATTGGGCGACATCTTTGAGAGCACCTCAAATAACGGAACGTCGGACAGTTATCAGGCACTTTATATGACCACAATATATCAATAATCGATGGTCTACTAGGTGTATCTATGTCATATAATGAACAGGTCATTATCGCGCTTCATGACATCGAGGTAGTCAACCCGGACTCCTTCGGTACTTTGAATATTGATAACACGCTCGAGCAACAGCCGGGTCTTGCGGAAATTAGCCCCCCAAACTTCGGCTTCGGTGAGCGCCCTCACAACCCAATCTTGATTTACGAGATCTGTGGTTTCAATGCCCGCCATGAATAGAATACGGGGCCATATGTTCTGTGGCGATGGCGGTCGAAATCGACAGACCCAAGCTGCTAGGCGAATGATATAGGTCGCCGCAGCCTCAGCCGACATAAGTTTATCCGGTAAGTTCATTGCCACAGCAGCAGGTATCATTCTATGGAAGCTTATCACGACACCGTAGAAAGTCGCTAGGAGTAACAAGCAGTTAAAGCGTCTGGTGGTAATTTTACCCGCGACTGAGCGCGTCGGAGTAGTGATATATGCTATGATGGGCGCGACCGAAGAGTCGCTTTCGAGTCGTTCTCGGATGGTTACAAGGCCAGACTGCACCGTCGACCATCTCGCGACCGACGCAGAAATTGATCTACTAAGCCGAACGATTCGGCTCTCCACGTAGTCAAGCTCCAACGATAAGCGTAGACAAGGCTTCAGGTCATCGGGATTGGTGGGCGGTGTTGGGAACGCAGCGTCTATGAAGTCATATTCGGAGCAGAATAACTCAAGCTTTTGCAATAGACGCCCTGAGCCTCCAACCGACGCCGCTCGAGAATCATATGCGCCTAACCAGACTAGCATACGTGATCCAACGTGCCCGAGAGGTGTTGCTTCACCGCCAGCTCCATGATGACGGCGGTGGGCGTCGACGAGGTCGGCAGCAAATTCCAAGTGCCGGCAGAATGCATCAATTCCCCTAGCTGCAAGAAGCTCGTACTGGAGCGCAAACCAAAGGGTAACAATGGAAAGCTCAAAGTGCAGGGTGAGATTTTGATCGCTATATGTCTGGGAGACAGCCTGCAAGTATCGCTCTTCAGCCTTCAGAACTAACTCGGGGTCAGAACACGTCTGGCTAAGATGCAGAGCGGTCCATGCCATGATAGCGTTGTACAGAGGCGCGTAGAATAGTGCCATGTTGCTGAATATGTGGCTATAGATATTTTCATCATTTGAGGAACGTATCTTGGCGTAGCTGGTCATGACATTCAAGTAATGTTGGATGAGTCTATTGTCCTCCGGCCTAATAACAACAGTTGCCTCCTGGGTACTCGGACTGGGCTCGGGAATATCAGCTTGGTTGGATTCTGGCTCCGATATAGTTGCATTCCCTGATGTTTGCGGAGATAACCAGTCTTCACCAAGGAGGTCGAAGTTCATATTTAAATCGAAGAAGGCCGGCACATAACCGGAATCAATTGCGGCTTCATATGAGTTTAGCTGCGAGCTAGCGGCAAATACCCCGGGCTCTGGGATTGACTTAGGTAAAATGCCATGTTGAGGCGGGTCTTTGGCCGTAGCCTGAACAGCACCGGAACGGTGCGATACGGACTCATCTACACTAGTCTCGTACACCTGCGTACTAGATCGCGGTTCTACATTATTGTTCGTTAATGATGACTCGCGGTTGGGCTCAGCGGCGAAGGTAATGGGCCGCTGAGCTTCTCCAGACCCTGAAGCCTGAGATTGGCTACTCTTGTAGTCATCTAGGCGCGCTTTCGTGTAACGAGAATTAACAAAGCGTACACGGTACCGAAGTGTTTCAGCGGAGCTAGCGGGACGGCCCGGCTCATAAGAACAAGTCAATTCTAGACGTGTGCAGGCGTTGCAAACGGGTTTTGTCTCATCACATCGTACTTTGCGGCGACGACATGAAGAGCAGCCGGTCTTGGACCTCGCCGGCCGGCTTCGATTCATGTGTTGGTGGCGAATATAATGGTCAGAATGTAGTTGTATTCGGAACGGATTGCGGATCTCCAATCCTGTAAGCTCGCAAACAGTTGCTGAAGAGACCCAGAACCTGCGGAGTCCCCAACCACCCCTGTCTTGCGGGGGAAGTGATAAGCAAAAGGGGCACCACGTGATGCCGTGCGGGCGCTCGCATATCTCCCCTTCCACATTCAGTAGTCATCTCGGCAAGACAAGGATGGACGAACGATGCTTGGGTAGCTAGAGTCAGCTTAGACTAGTGAAAACGAAACTCGCTCCAACACCAATTCTCCCCATGTTCTAGGTAGCAGTTCAGAGATAAGGTGTAGGGCCATGTGAGATTTATTAAAGACGATGTGGAATATAGCGATGCAACCTCGACAACTTCCATGTTTTGGTTTTCTGCCCGCCGTGATCCCGAGGGACGCAATCGAACATGGAGAAGCACGCTGACAGCACTGCGACCGCATCGATCCGGGAAGAGAGGCAAGATGATGTCGACAAGGCGTACGAGTTTGCCAAGCAGCACGCTGTCGGCCCCTTGGGCGACGACGACAACAAGCGCATCTTGCGCAAGATCGACCATAATCTTTTGCCATTGGTACAGAAACCGCTTCACAAACCTTGAACGTGCCTCCTAACCGTCCATGACAGATGATTATAACTTATACACTCAACTTCATGGATAAGAATGCGCTCTCATATTCTGCCAATTTTGGTCTTCGCGCGGACAATGTACGCGCAGTGTAGTCTGACTCCTTGTCTGCGACAGTGCTGATACTTCATTCCATAGCACTTGGTCGGAAACCAGTACAACTGGGCCTCCGGTTCTATTTTCTACCTTGCGTACATGGTCTCTCAACCTATTGTTGCTAGGCTGATTGTCCGGTTCCCCATCGGCCGTTTTGTCGCCATTGCGACTATGCTTTGGGGAGCCGTGTTGATGACCACGGCAGCGTCCCGCTCCTTTGCCAGCCTAATGACAATTCGCGCCATTCTGGGTTGTCTAGAGTCTTGTATCAACCCAGCCTTCATCGTCATCTCTTCTCAGTGGTGGACGCGTGAAGAGCAGCCGCTCCGTATCTCGTACTGGTATCTCGGCAATTCGATCGGCCAAGTCTGCGGTGGACTCCTTGGCTACGGTATTGCGCATATCACAAACCAGACTGTTCCAAATTGGGCCTGGTTCTTCTTGATATTCGGCGCGATCACCATCTTCTACGGCGGCTTCCTGTTTTACTATCTTCCCGACTCGCCGTTGAACGCCCGCTGGCTTTCGGAGCACGACCGAGCCTTAGCTGTCGAGCGCGTCCGGGCCAACCGCACTGGCGTCGAAAATCATGTTTGGAAGTGGTCGCAGTTCAAGGAATGCATGCTAGACGTACAATGTTGGATACTCGTAGCAACCTTCTTCCTCGACGACATCCCTGCCGGCGGCGTCGGTTCTTTTGGTAGCATCGTCATCAACGGGTTTGGGTATGATGCTCTTTACTCGACTCTTCTCTTAGTACCCCTCGGTGTTATCCAAGCCATATGTGTCCTCTTTGGCGGTTTCATGACTAGGCGTTTCAAAAATATCCGCACATGGCTCATCGCAGGTACGATTTCTCAAGACGAACATGACTCTACCTAGTTCCCCGCTCTCTAACTATTTATCAGGTTGTCAGATTCCGGCGCTTATTGGTGCCGTTCTACTCTACACCTTACCCCGAGAAAACCAGCGCGCGCTTCTCGGCTCGTACTACGTTGTACAAACTCATGGCATAGTCGGCACTCTCACCATGTCGCTAGTCTCCAGTAACTTCGCTGGGTACACTAAGAAGGCCACCGCATCTTCTATGATGTATGTGGCCTACTGTGTCGGTCAGGTCGTAGCTCCTCAACTCTTTATCCCAAGCGAGGACCCGGTCTACAAGAGCGCTTTCCTCGCCGCCTTCATCTGTTTCGCCTTGTGCATCTTGTTTAGCATTGCTCTGCGATTATATCTTATTTGGGAGAACAGGAGACGTGACAACCTTGCCTTAGCAGAAGGCGAGCTTCACAATTCTGGCAACGAGTTTCTGGACCTCACAGATAAACAGCAGAAGGCCGTCTTCCGCTATGTACTGTAGGCACAGTATTTGTTGCAGAAGCAATACGCCAATCTACCTAGGTAGTTTAGAAGATAAACTGCATTTCTCCGCCGAGTTTTGCAGCGTTTCCAATTCTGGTTTCGTCTGGAAACCCTCCTGAATCCCCTTCGCTAGCGGACAGCCACAGTTCACGTACAGCGCATTCACCTTCACAAATAGGATTCAGTGTATAGCGCTCTTCAGAGGGGTGTTTTCGAATTTGACCAATCAGATGTAAAACTTTAGGGCTGTCACAGGTGCTCAGGCCATTCTGGAAGTGCTGTGCCTGGGTTGTACATATCTGCCAGCCGAGGGCGATAATATACCCGCCCTAGTCGATGGATAGGTACTGAATAAAGTCTTCCCATGCTATGGTGATCACACAAGTTGACTACCATGTAACATTCACGGTAGCATCGCATACGTGATTAGATGGGAAGGCAGTAGTTTTCGAGATTAGAGGAAATACATCTCATCGTTAAGTAAAACACGATGGGCGGGATGGGGCGCCCGCTAATGGATGTCTTTAGCATGGGGTCCCACTGAACCCCAGGTCATCCAGAGCCCTGGATCCGAGCCCTCCCCGATACCTCGGTATGCTGACTTCCTAATCGGGTATCAGCTTGGCGAGGACCATCCATGGCTATAGTTCACGATCATCTCGCAGTACAGGTAGGCGAAGATCTTGTCAATTCGAGCTTCGTAATGGTTGCTTAGGTAGTGACTTCTACCCGAGCCGCGTGAATCGTTAAATATCACGGATGGGAATCATTCCACTGCCCATCTGAGCATCAAGCTCTTGAAGATATTTCCAAGAATATGGAAAAAGCTCAGTGGCAGGAAGGGCCCCGATCCCGCCGTGGTCGCCGCCGGCATCAGAACGAGGAGGCGGCTTTTCTCGGTATTAAAAAGGATATTATCTTAACTGTCATCGTTGCCGTTTTCACGACATATTTCCTCTCCAGCCAGTGGAACGCACCTCGTCACGAAGATCCCAATGTCGTATCCCAGCTCGGCTCGGAGGACTTAGAATATGGCATCGCACAATGCGCTCTGAATCAGCAACGTCCCGTTGTGGACATGAACCTAGCATCCTCTCGTTTGGCTGCATTATCTAAGACAGGCCCACGGACTATCCTTCATAATGCGACGCTCGTCGACGGTGATGGCACGGTTACTCGTGACTGTGTCATCGAAATACAGGACGGTATCTTTACCAGAGTTTCGAAGGCTGCAATAGAGATTCTAAAATCGACCTCCCCTAACGATAAGGTGATCGACTTAAAAGGTCGTATCGTGACCCCAGGACTTGTAGACGCGCACTCGCACGTCGGTGTAAGAGAGACCCCGCAATTGTGGGCAACTGAGGACGTCACCGAGATATCGGCACCTGTGACGCCCTGGGCTCGCGCAATCGACGCCTTCAAGCCCCATGATGGGGCAATACCAGTGATCGCTAGCGGGGGTGTGACAACCTCGCTAGTGCTAACTGGCGCCAAAAATCAGATCTCGGGAGAAGGCGTTGTCGTCAAGATGAAGCGTGCTGATTCCATCCGGGGCATGCTCCTTAACTTGACTGAAAGTGGGGGCAAACCTCAAAGATACCTTAAGATGGCCATGGGCGAGAACCAGAAGAGGCAATTCGAACATGTGTCTAGCGGACCTTCGACGAGACTCGGGGAATCGTACTGGTTTCGCAAGGCGTACGATAACGCGCAGCGGCTAAAGCGAGAACAGGACAGGTGGTGCGAGATAGCCTCCACAGCAAAGGGGCTGAGGTCGATAACGCGAGAATATCCCCATTCCTTAGAATGGCAGACGCTGGTCGATGTTCTGCGTGGAGATGTGCGTGTAAATGTGCATGGGTACGAGACCGAGGACACCTTGGCCATATTTGACCATGCAGACGAGTTCGGCTTCAACATCACGGCGCTGCATCATGCACTACATGCTGATCTTGTTATGGACCAAATCAAAGCTAGGGATATCGCGGTAGTCGGTTTCTCGGATTCCTGGGGTGATAAGAAGGAGCTCTATAATGTGAGCTCTTATTTTCCTGCAAGAGTCGCCGAGTATGGCATTCCCCTTGCTCTAACTCGCGACCATCCGGCAGAACATGGTCAGTGGTTGGTATATGAGGCGCAAATTGCGCATCATTTTGGCCTAAACGCGGACAGTGCCATTTCTTCCATTATCTCAACGCCAGCTCGCATCCTAGGTCTCGATAACAGGTTAGTGCACAGATAAGTAGTTTCTAACATGATTGTTTCGTAATATTCATAGGATCGAGTGAATACGGGGCTGATGGTTAAATAGACTTGGATTCGTACGGCCAGGTTATGACGCCGACTTTGTAGTATGGGACCGACACCTCTTACAAGTGGGTGCTACACCTCTTGAAGTATTTATCGACGGCAATAGCGTGGCTCGCGCATCAGGCAGCCTGTGGCAGGCTTCAGAGTCTGTCGCACATGTGAAGGAAGCCCCGCTTTCGAGACCCAGGGTCTCCCCTGAGAGCACATGTAGAGCGGGCCAATCTGACATAGTCATCCGTGGCTTAAAAATGAGCTTCATTGGCGACGACGGGCTACGGATAGAACAGCCGGAGACAGGAAATCTGACTCTCGTCGTACGTGCGGGCCGTATTGTATGTGTTGGCGAAAGTAAATGCGACGATGTGGCAAAGCAAGCTGCAGAAGACGGTATCCCATTACTAGACGTGCAAGATGGATATACGCTCCCTGTAAGTTATAATCGCCTTCATGTGCTAATTATTTCAAAGAAGCTTACAAAAGCATGCTTCTAGGGCCTTACGATCGTCACGCGCCACCACGGTCTAACCGAAATGCGCCAAGAACCGTCAACATCCGACGGCGCCTCGGTGGGTGAGGAATATGAGAGGCCTCTTTCAAGCAGATTCGGTATTAAATTTGACGGGGTACATCTAAAGAGAGCCTATCAGGGCGGCGTCACTCGAATAGTAACACCGCCGCTAACGGATGGGTTCTTCCATGGGATTAGCGCCTTATTCCGTTCAGGGGCAAGAAGTGGTATGTGTACCTACCTATCTGCTTGCCAGTTTCCATTTTCCTTCAAGAAAAGAAGGGGAGATTATTTGCCGACCATACTAATTCTTCAAAGTCCTTGACGATGGCGCAATCACTAAGCCTGACGCTGCTCTCCATTTCACGATCGGGCATGATGCAAAATGTAGGTCTCCGCCGCCTTTCTCGATTTGCCCGGAACCAGAACTAACTTGAGTGGCAAAACAGCTTCTAAGACCCCGTCTATAACCTCACAAATAAGTAAGTTGCGCGACCTCCTCACTGCAGACAAGCACATCCATCCCGTCTACCAGAGTGCAGCAAAGGGCGACATCGCCGTAGTCGTCCACACAAATAATAAAGACGTCATCGCACACATGATAGCCCTAAAAAGGGAAATAGGTGCTCATATTGTCATAATGGGAGGTTCAGAAGCGCATCTAGTCGCCACGGAGCTTGCGGAGGCCAATATGCCGGTCATCGTCGCACCCTTCTGGGGATGCGAACCTCTCTTTTGGGATGCCCGCAACTGCCTTCCAGGGCCGCCCCTGGTTGATCAATTCGGCCCACAGCTATTGATCGATGCAGGCGTTAAAGTCGCTATCTCTAACTGGGATGGCACGAATAATCACATCCGGAATAGCATCTGGGAAGCCAGCTGGGTTGCAGGCCCAGGAAACCGGAGTCTGGCACTCGACCTCGTGTCCAAAAATGTCGAGGATATTCTCCAGCTTCCTCGCAGCAGAGACTTTGTTGTATATGAAGGGGATCCATTTAATTTCGGAGCGCGTGTCGCCCTGATATTCGAAGAGGGTAAGGTGCGGAATTGCTATCCTGATGTTGATGGGATTTAAGAACGTCAAATGCGCCATATGCTGCGTCATAAAAGGGGATTTGAACTTCCGTGATTGTTGCCTCCCTGAAGGACAGAAAAATAGTCGGGTGAGAGAACCCGTTTCTATGGCAAGAATGTGTCCCACACCCCTCCGAGAAAACTTTCCCTTTCTAGTAATAGGCCCACCTTCCTCCGGCACCGCCTCCGGTGCCGGTTTTATAGCTCTAGTGAAATTCCCGTTTCGGTGGGAGCCGGTGCTCGTCCCGCTGCAGCATTGTATAGCTCTAGTTTATAGCTTCACAATGAATGATACGCCACTGTTGAAATCATCGCACCGCAATATTCACTTAGAGTGAGCCGGTCTTCATCGAGAAATATGTCAAGCTGATAGAAATAATACTACAATCCATGAAAGAAAAACATACTTTAACTTATTGAGAGCGCCGTTAACTGATATGAGGCAACAAATTTAACCAGGTGGACAACATTAGGGCGATACAGCGACTGGCGGTTCGAGATAACGACGAAGTGCCAACATCATAACGGGGTTGAGCCATTAGCCAAGTTCAGCGATAACAAAGATAATCATGGAGGTGAAGCATCCGAGAGGAGCGATCGTAAGTACCTAGATAATTAGTGTCCAACTATTCGTAGTGTAATCGAGTTCACTGAATGGGCAAAGTGACATATTTGAACCGGGACAAATCGTCAGTCCGAAAGTCCAGAACCGCTATCGCAGCAGAACAATCTAGGGCAGCCGGTTTGACGGTTTGGTCCATACTAACCCGGCGATTGATTCCACGCTTGGCCCGCAAACGAGAATTACGCATATTTGTTCCAGTAGCTGCCGAGCCTCCTTGTAAGACGGTTCAGCTAAATACGGCGCTAGTAGGCCAGCGCAATCATGGTGATTAGTGGATGCCCCCTGCTGGGGTCGGAATTTGCGGGGGGATTGCGAATTGCAGTGCAGATGGTTCGAGCTGAGAGCGCTTCGACCCAAACCCGAAGACGTAGTTCAGGGGGCATGGCAGAGAAGCTCGTGAAGCCGTCCGAGGTCAACATGTTTGATTTCGATGGAGTAGTTTAAAGAGTTTCGGTACTTCATCTCCTCTTTTTATAACTGCTTTGTGAGCTGCCACACATCTTGGGGAAATATTAGGGCCCTGGAATATAGGCCGCGCTGATCGATACAGAAGGGTTTGTCGCGTCCATTGCTTCGGCTCTCAACTCGGTCCTGGTTCCCTGTGTTCACTATCTTCTCTCAATGTGCACGAGGTACCCTCCATCATTAATGTAAGTATACATCGATGGATAATGCCACAGAATAGAATTAGAGTATTTTAAATCCTATCGACTTCGCCATTCCGAATAGCTGTCTGTCGACAAGTTGCAACGTTCTCGCTCTGTTGAACATTCGAACATTTGCCCCGCCAGCTCGCAACCGCTAACCCGCCAGTTAACATGCTCCAGGCCGCTATAATTATGATGGGCTTTAGGGCGTATAGCGCTATAATTCACTATAATTACAGCGTACCCATGTCTCATATCTTGCTGAAAACTTTCATGTTGCCATACGCCAAAAACTCCGGGGAGCCCAATGCGAAACAAGCAATGCTTACCTCTAATGATTATCTCTACGCCGAGGAATACGGCGATGAAGACGGACTCCTAGAAACAGAGCAACTTTCGTAGCCGCTCTACACATTCAACAACGAGCTCTAGACGGGCACAAGACCAATACATCAGTGGGCAAATGGAGGCGCTTGTGTTACCTGATGATTCCTGTTCGGACGCGGAGTTTTCTCTTTGAGGGTAAACTAGGCGAGTGGAATGTTAAAAGAGTTGGCCTCCCATCTTTATTCATACTCCCCCTGGGCTGAATACCCTTGAATATCCTCCGCTTACCGGTTTTTAATAGAAGTATCTCTAATATCAATGTTACTCAGGTGAAGGTCCAGCACTTCAAGTAATAAAATGCCCAAGAGTGCCGCCCTTCGCGAATACCACCAATAAGTAGGCACTGAGCCAACTAGGCTTCGGAAGACCCGTATAGGAGGTAGGTACCTAGGTAGTTAGGTATCCATTACTCTTCCTTTGGCTGTTTAGACGTCGAATCCCATCCGCATGATTCAAGGATATCACATTCTGTAAAAATTAAACATTAATTGCATTACTTATACTATAGCGATTTCCATGTGCGTCATGGTGTTCAAGCCCACTTATAAAAGCAAGCGCGTACTAATTACATTACCAATTACATTAAGTGCGATGCCAACGCAGCGCCGAAACAACTCCTCTGAACGCACCGTTACTGATAATACCAAATATACACAGAATAGCCTAACAATTCCTCTAGTTGCTCTCGAACGAATAGGCGCTGTATCGCCTATTTGATCGAGTAGTTCGTTCCTGTGCTTTGGTCTGGGCACGAGTCTGCGAGCGGGTCTGCGAGCGGGTCTGCCCTTGGGGACTGGGTTCGGCCTTGGCGGGAGTCATGACACGGATTCTCGGTTTCTTGGGCTGAGGCTCGGACAAAGCCTCCAATTCAGCGCGTGACACGCTTCGCTTTCTAGCATTTGAGCCAGAGCCTGCGCCAGGCTGGTCGGGAAATGGAGCGGTCCCGGGGGGCTTTCGATTGACCAGTACAATGCGTACAGGCTTGGCGGACGATTGGGACGGGGATTCAGCTTGAGCCTCAGCCTCTGATTCCTCGTTCAGCTCAGCATTCAGCTTTGGCTTCTGCTGAGTTTCGGACTGAGGTTGAGCTTGAGGCTGAGCCTCTAACTGCTTGTTCTGATCGACCTCCGGCTGCAACTCCACCGGAGTTGCGGGTTGGGACGAAGATGGAGTTTGAGGTTGAGCATTTGATTGCTTCTTTGGTTCGACCTTCGCCTGTGGCTTTGATTGAGGTGTAGGCTGGGTCTCAGGCTGGGCTGTTGCTTGAGGGCCTAATCCAGCCCGAGCCTGGAGACGGGGCGAAGCCCTCTTTTGTCCGATCTGCTCAGCCAAGGCAGCAGCATTCTTCATTACGCCAACTCTCAACGGCTCGAGCTGCTGTTGTGCCTCATTCTGGGCCTGCTTTTGACCGGGTCCTGCTTCTTGGGTCACGGCGATGGAGTCAGATGGAGTACTAGTGTTCTGTATCTTCGCGGGCCTCTCATTCTGCGGTGTAGTATTAATCGTAACGGAATCCAGCGTTCGCTTACGATTCTGTGTGCTCTTCCGACTAGCGGCACCTAAGGGGCTTTCGTTGTAGTCCTCGGCATCTTGCAGTCCTTTACTTCCGCTATTGTCCGTCTCATAGTTATACACATCATCGGCGGACTGAACTTGACTAAGGGTAGAACGGCGACCGACACACTTTCGGTTCCCGGTTTTCGCCGCAGCTTTCTTTGGTGCTTGCTTCGGGGTAGTGGGAGTAGCTTGTTGAGAAGCTCGAACGGCGTTGGTGGATCTTGCACCTTCTTTAGGCTTCTCTGTAGCTTGAGGTGTGCTATGCACGGGTTCCGGCTCTGTTAGAGGCCTAGCTAGGTTATACCACCCATCTTTGCAGGAAATTTCTAGTTCGCCATCCTGCAGCGACAATTGATGGAGACCTTTCCCTACGATTCGAGGGAACATCCAGCCATCGCGGAAGACAGTCATAGGCTCCTCAAAAGTCATTCGAATGAGATCAGAATTGCCTAGCTTCTGATCTCTATACAGACGCGGATCGAAGTCATGGCCGAAGGGTATGAAGGTGTATTCTCCACCGAATCCACCCCGGCTATCTCCACCCTCCATTTGTCCCTGTAATATGTCAAGATTCATCTTGTGACCGCTTGGAGAGATGACGAAGTAGCCCTTGGGAAGGCGGAACTGCAGCAGGGCCTGATATCCCTTCGACACTAGCTTGCTAACTTTCGGGGCCTGAGTATTCGGTATGAGGCCAATGATGTCCTCTAATCGAGGTTGCGGCGGCATCTGGGGGCTAGGAGCGGTCTCGGGAACGGCGGCACCAGGGTCAGAGCCAAATAGGTTCGGGTATCGTTGGGGGGACCTAATGAAGCTACCTGTCCACGCCGGTGGTTTCATGGTTGCTGTGGAGGTCGCTAGCGGGGCCGCATCATGACTATCAACCTTACCTGATGGAAAGTGGGAGGCACCCGATGGAGTAGGTGGCAGCCCCTTCTGTGATTGCAATGGCTCAGCTGGCAGAGCAAGAGCTGAGAACTTGTCTAAGACATGTTGCGGAATAAAGCTGTCCGCCATTGCTCTTTCAGCCTCTCCAGCAGGGTCTAGGAAGGCGTCTTCGAAGAAGGTTGCTCCTAAGCCCTCATCTGTAACGCTCTTTACCGGAGAGTAGCATTCTGGCGCTGGCTCGGGCGGCGTCTTCTGCGTGTGGTCATTCTCGCAAATGAGAATTTCATAAGCATTGGGCACTTCGGCGTAACCTTCGGGGTAGACAACAGTGTATAGACCACCTTCCCGGAGTACTTTTCTGCCCTCGGGACCCACTACGGTCGCTCGGGCCGGTAGTCGGAAATACTGGATGCGGAGTACTGGGGTATCGAAACGGCCGGTAGAGGCTGGCTGCGCAAGCTTGAAGCCAATTGTGACGGAATCCGTCCTGGAATTGAAGATACGCTGGGGGGGAGTCAAGTCACTAATTGCTTCTTGAGTAGGGAAGCCAGCTTGAATTGGTGAGACCCTAGATTCTGGAAGGTATAGGAGCTGCAAGTCGGAGTAATCGATGAATATCGGCTCGCCTCCATCAGTTCGGCACAGCTCATAGACGAGCTTCGAGTACTTGCCCAAACCGAGTAGATCAAGGTATTCACATCCGTAAGCGATTGCTTCTCTGTTGCTGACACGGGAGGAGCGGCCGCATTCTTTGGAATGTGTGTGTAAGAAATCCCTGACTTCCTTCTGAAATAGCCGGAGTTTGATACATGCGATTTCAAATGACTTCAGGTCGTCAGTCATTGCTTTGAGAATGATTGCTTTCACCCGATGCTCAATGAATGACCAGCAACCCACTGGGAGAGTGGGCGAGAATGTGTCGGCTGGAACCGAGAGTCGCAGTGCAGAGAGGTTCACATGTTCTCTGAGAGGGCGGTCTATGAAGACATCGTCGAGCATAACGTCACCAAGGATGTGCTCGTCAAGCGTGCCATTAGCTGGGATGTACAATCGGGGCATATCGAATTGAGGTATATCATCCTCGTCACCAGGAGGTTTCTCCATAGCCGCCTCGAAGGGCTTGGTTAATGATACTTGTTGCCAATCCATCAAGCTTTCGTTCAGGCTAGTCTCACGATGATATTTGTGGGTAATCTTTGCTCCAAAGCTGAGACGAGAAGAAAGTGCTGTGAGGCAGGCGTTGTTGCTGTAATTTGCCAGGGAGAAGGATGGGGGACGACAATGGATATAACAAGCAGTGTAGAAGGTTGGGCCTAGAGATCTCTACCCTAGCTACCTAAGGCAGTTACTCAGGCAGAGGTAGAGTCTTGTGTGTCTGATCAAGAAATCAGGGGCTGTAGGTCGACTGAAGGAAGGTGATGTAGCGGAGATGGGTGTATGCCGGTGGCAACTGGGGGTTGGTGATCTGGATAATGCACAGAATGAGAGGTTGCGACTGCAAGAGACGTGTAAGAACTTGTGTACTGGTAAGTCCTGCGGTGGGTTTCGGTGAGGAGCTTATGCGCATAGAAGCTGCTGTAGAAAAAGCTGTAGAAAGCAGGCTCTAGTGATATGTTTGTTTATCGAACACGTCCAGGTCCAGAAGGGAATTCTTGTTTTTGTTCTGCAGAGGCGCAGGCCACAATTGGAATACCTGATGCGTCCGTGTTTTCATCAACAACGCCTACAACCATTGACATAATAGGAATAGGAGGTAGGCGTGGTGATCTAAACGTTACGCTATGTGCGCCCAGCTGGTTGCATTTGACAAGACCGAGAGCCCTGATAAAGGGGGAAGAGTGCACACCCCCCGGAGATATGGATTTGGCAAGTACTCTCATTCTTTATTACATTAGGTAGTTACATATGGACGCAGTAATCCACGCCCAGGTGGCTGGACACTGGCAGATTTGGGAAATGAAATATCTAGGCTGGCTGGAGGGAAGTGAATCCTCTACTGTAATACTTTAGGTACTGCACAAGATTCCCCCAACGTATTCAGAATAGTCCAAGGGTCATTGTTTCTGATATACACTTATTCCGTATCTAAGTTATTTCTAGACGCTCCTTTCAAGTACCTACCTACGTAGGAGATAGGTACCTTGTTCGATAAGTAACGGCTATGCCACAGATTTCCCTAGCCATATGGTCTCTCCCAGGTCGCTTCTGACCCTAATTAAGTTACGATGATGCCTGGACTTTCACTCTTTGTAGATTCTAGATAATGCTTTACTTGTTAACATATCTTGGTTTAGTGCGTCCGTATAGTAGCTCGTTTGTGTTCGTCTACATGCATTTGAATAATCATTTCCCTCTAGTAACCGCAGCAACTTTCATGTTCTCTCACTTACCAGTCATTGCTATCACGATGCAGACCTTGATGCGGACATTGCAAAAGGGGGAGGGGAAAGTAAATAGAGCTGCTTGCGGTGGACTAAACCTATCTACTTAGAATTGTGGCATACATACAAGAGGCCATCTTTAGTCTACGCCGTCTCGGGTCTCACTTTCGCAAGAGGCCCTAATTTCTAACATTCGGGCCTCTATAGGACCATCTCCTGGTAATTATCAACACCACTAGCATGGCTCTGTTAATCACTAAAGGTACCTACAGAAGCCATGATCTCTGGGTAGCCAGCTAGCTCTCATAACAGCTCACCTACCTCACTTTCTTCGAGCTGCGATCCGACTTTGTAGAATTATTTCTATAATAGATACCTGTACATAAGTAACTAGATACGCATGTGGGTTATATTAGGATGTACGCATGTGTATATCGCGCTACTAGTTAGTGAGTTTGTTATATTTCATTTTGAACCAGTTGAACCTCAAATTTGCCATTACCATGCCATTACCTAATCTGTTTAACTGAAAATCTTTAAACGCAGGTTTTCTATACAGAATGAAGGTGGCGATTATCTACAGTATTCTACACGATCGAAATAGGTTAACCGAAGTGATGAATAAGCTTAAGGAGTGAAAGTTAATACTGAGAAGGAAAGGGGTTGAAATAGAAGAAGTTAGATACTGGAGTGCGACCTACCTTATTTGTCCTTTAGGATGATCTCCCGTGATTCCCAAATAGGAATTGGTGAGGTTTCGTTCGGGTTCGGCCGACGATCTATCCGGGTACGGTCGGCACGACATACCCCGTTTAGCGAGCATTCTAGTATATGATGATCCGAGTACGAAATCATCCCAAGCATGTCAAGATATGTCATATAATTGGTGGTAAATTATGAGGTTCTGCTATGATGGGCACTTCTAAACAGACCATTAACTGAAACCATATGTGTAGGTACCTAGGTAGGTATTCTGGGACCTGGTAGAAAACAACCAGTAACTGGACCTTGGGCTCTTAACACGTCCTATAAGTTTCGTGTGAAATGACAAGCCTATGATCAATCATCAGAATATGCTAAAACAAAACAATTAGTTGCAATACGAGTATTCATCTCATCCCAGAAAGGGGCCTATATGAGCAAGTTTTATACACTATATGTGTTCTACATCTAATGCCACCCTAGGCGCGAGTTCGCCGCCTCTTAGCCAAGGGTTGATAGACAGGGGCAAGGGGAGTTGTCAACCGACCTCATACGTAACCCTCAGCATTAGCAGTCCCGCCCCGGAAGAGTTATTCAAGGGGTTCGTGATGTCGTACTCGCTAATATGATATAGTACTCTTACCTAGTTCATGACTCGTAAGCATCTAGTGCATTCTAAAGATGCGCAAAAGCCAGTTCACAACTTCCGTAGCCCCGTGGCAACCTAACGAACTCCGGCGGGCTGTGCAACTCCAGCAAATGGAGGGTAACTGGCCGACTACCATTGTGTACCTATATAAGGAGCCAGTCCCTCCTGATGAATTAGTTCTTAACAAGAGTCTATAGCACGCTCTACAAGACTATAATCAAGGCTAAGTTTCCTCCGTCGCTGCTACAATGAAGACCCTTGCTATCATCGCTCTTCTGGGCACTGCTCAAGCGCACTGTAAGCTCAGCCTATATACCCCTTTTCATATTCTAGAGTTAACAATAGCCAAGATACCTTCCCAGGTTTAATCTACAATGGCGTGACGGAAGCAGACTGGACATATGTCCGGAAAACTACAAACTACCAGTCACACGGCCCTGTGACAGACGTTACCAGTTCGCAGATTCGGTGCTACGAGCTAGAACCCGGCTCGAACGGGGCTAAGACGAAGGAAGTCAAGGCTGGAGACACAGTCGGATTCCGCGTCGACACTGAGATCGGCCACCCCGGCCCCCTCGCCTTTTACATGGCAAAGGCACCCTCGGGACAGACGGCAGAGACCTTCAATGGCGACGGCGCCGTCTGGTTTAAGATTTACGAAGACGGTCCTACTTTCGGGGAGGAGATCACTTGGCCATCCACGGGCCTCAAGGAAGTGTCTGTGAAGATTCCCACTTGTCTTGCAGAGGGCTACTACCTATTACGTGTAGAGCATATTGCTCTGCATAGTGCCGGTAGCACTGGCGGTGCTCAGGTAAGAATGCTGCATCCTAAGAAAAGTATTATGTTGCTAACGGGCAGGTAGTTCTACCAAGCCTGCGCTCAACTGCATGTTACGGGCGGAGGTTCCAAGACGTTTTCCGGCGTGTCGCTACCTGGCGCCTACAAGGTAAACCTATCCGAGCTCAACTTCTCTGATGGACGGCCTCTAACATTTCTCAGGCTTCTGACCCCGGCATCCTCTTCCAACTATACTGGCCTAAGCCAACCAGTTACACTAATCCAGGCCCAGCGGTGGTTAAGTGCTGATTTGGTCAGCATGAAGACTCAAATACGGATATGAGGCAATCATCAGATCTGTTATATATGAACCTAAAGATAACATTGATGGTTTAATTGCATATACCATCAAGGGTACCTACCTGTAGGTAACTAGGTACCTTTATTACTGAATTTAAGTGATGTGTCATCCCGAGGCCCCCTTTTCCCCACCATCTTGATATGACAATCATCTAGCTATTAACCTACGGTTTTCTAACATACCTGGTTTTACGTCACTATTGAAGAGTTATAAGGAATTAAAAAGAGTTGAGCAACCGTTTAGTATTACTTCAAAGTATAACTTGGTACCAGAATCATTCATGAGGCGTCGGTTTATTGCCAACCCTCTATCTAGAATGCCACCATCCACTGAAACGGCATATTCTCAGAACCCATTCAGTACCTAACCCAACCCTGTCCTTCACACTACCTAATTTATCACCACTTATCTCCCCGTGACCTCGATCACGTCCCCCTCACTCGTGGATTGCCACTCATCCCACATCTCCGTAGTAGGCCCGCGGACGTAATGGACGTTCCGGATGTGGGACTGGAAGATGGTAAAGCTCCCGCAAACCTTATCGCAGATGCCACAATGCCGCGGGTCTTTGGCCATCTTCCTAGCCCGAGTCGACTGCGGGTTGTGCATATTGCACATATGCGAGGTGATGTTATGACGAGCGTTCGTCATAGGGCGTGCTCCACACTCGCAACAGAACTTTCCATCCTGGTCGATGGAGCCCCTGGCCGTCGGGTGGTCGATGCCCGCCGTCTCGCCAGTGGTAACTGCCTGGCTAATGGCGACTTGGCTAGCGGTGGCCTGGCGGGTGGCGCGCGGAGGCGTGGGCGAACGCGGAGGCGTGGGCGAAGGTAGAGGAGTAGGCGAACGTGGAGGCGTGGGCGAACGTGGAGGAGTGGGTGCACGTGGAGGAGTGGTGCTCTGCCGAGTGATTTTCTCCGGGCGGCTTCTCTGACGGAAGATGCTCTGGCGAGCGGTGATCGGGCGGCCTAGGCGATCAGTGGCCTGTAGATAAAGGAGGTTAGTGGATGAACAAATAATTAATAGTGACCTTGACTCACCTTTTGGGCGCCTCCACGACTGCCGCCCTTGCCTTGACCGGGGCGTGAGCTACCTTTCGTAGCTTGAGAACCCATGGGGCTATTAAAGGGGGATCTCGCAAGCTTGTGGCTGTTAGCATGCCTAATTTCAAGGCCGTGGGAGAAATTTCAGTACATTAGGTACCTTGTAGTAAGGAGACATAGTCGGTGGTGAGATCGCGTCTCCGTTCAGTTGCTTTTGAACTTGTAAAGTCTGGAGATAGTGATGGAACTGAAGACGAGGGTAACAAGCTCAAGCTAACTCAGGAAGTTAATAATTTGTTCTATGCGATGAAGTGTGATTTCTTTCCAGTTAGATTTAAGCTTGCGGTTGATTGACGGATGGACGGGATTGTTGTGTTTTGTGGTATGGTAAAAGACAAGAAGGAAAAGGTTTCTCTGCTACAGGAAATAGGCCGGTTTATATAGGAAATGATACTGGTGTGTGCAATTCATTGGGCGTCTCTTGCACAGTCCATATTGCACACCTCCCAGCTCTCTTAGGAAGGTACCGAAGTCATCCATGGACAGGTGCAAGCTCTGTCTACCTCAGGTATTCATCCGACAGCTGCCGCGAGTGCGAACACTGTATGGATACCTAGATACGGTCATCACATGAGAAAATGCGCAGCCCCGTTTGCACTGTATGGTCACCTACAAGTCAGCTGCCCTCAGGGCCCAATATTGCCAGCTAGGAAAGCTAGGTGCGACTCTCCGCAAGAAATGCGCTGCCTTACGTAATCTAGAAGTCCCAATGGATGTACGACACTTTTGTTCTATATTATGGCGCTCTAATAAGTCACCCTCGACCCCTGATTGTTGTGATATACGGTAGCCAAGTCGTTAACACTGATACCCCCTTTTCACCTTCTTAACCTTGTGTTAAACATAAAGTGTGCTTCGACTCGCAACCAGCACTGTGATTAAGTTGAAGTACGGTAAAGTGTATCTCTATATTTCTGCTTTGGAGGTGTAGGAAGCGCGTTTCCTGCTAGGGGAAAAAAGGGGGCAAAGCTCGATGAATTTGTGATAAAGCTGTCTAATTACCAGGAGATGAGACAGTCACGTCAAGGCTCGCTCCGGATACTTTGGACATAGTAAGGGAGGCCTGAAGCTGTGTAGACGAAGAACAGTCGCCTCTATATATACCCAGTTCTACAGCAGATAGGTTTATAACTCCCTACGCAACAACGTTGTTTGTAACCCCCTCCTATGTCTTGAATCATGGCAAATTGCAGAACCGTTGTTCTGTAGAACATGGGGAAAGATCTTCATACCAAACCCCCCTGAAGTACTCATCCTCTTCAAGAGGTTTCGAAATATACCTTATCGCCCTCTTCCGTCACCTGCCAGTCTCTCCACACATCCGCTGTCGATCCACTGACTCCATGTCGCCGCCGGATATGTGCGTCAAAGCTGTTGAAGTTCGGGGCACGGCTGTTGCAAAGACCATAGACTCGTGAATCATTGCCGCTCTTCTTAGCACGAATTGACGACGGGTTGTGGGCAGCTGAGAGGTGTTTTGCGATGTTTCTCTGATTATTGATGATTGGGCGCGATCCGCATTCGCAGCGAAATTTGCCGTCCTTGCCGATGTGACCTCTAGCCGTTGGATGGTTGATGATGGCCTGTTGGGAAGAGGTTATAAGTAGGAGTGGAAATTTACTAACGAGTTTGGCTTACTTCGCATCCAGAGGCAGTATTGGTAGTGTTGGTGGTCTCCTCGATCTCCTTATTTTCCTCATCAGAGCCATTCTGTCGGTCACTGGTCGCTTGAGACTTTGATGGCTGGCCGAGACGTTGAGCCCCGGGCTCTGTATGACTGGACTTGTGATGATGTTAGCATGCCTAATGTGTTAGAATGCGGGGGGATTTTAACACACGCTAGCCATTGCTGCTCGCGAAGGGCCTGTTTCAGTGGCAATGTGTTGACAATAGGCTAGAGGACTACTAAGTAAGTCAACATCGTCCTTGGAGCAGAGGATTGATTCCCTACCTAAATAAGTGCAAGTAGCCCAGAGTGTTTTAGGAGAAGAACTGTGGCCTAGTGTTCAATTTGGTGCCCCGGATTCAGTTTAGGAAAGGGGCCAGTGATAATTAGAAGTGGATAGAGCAGTTGCAAGAAGATACTGTCAGCTAGCCTTCTGCCCTAAATATTATCTGATCAACTTATCGCAGTAGCTATAAGTGTTGTTACTTTAAGTCAAATAAGTTTTATCTACTTTGGGTGCTCCAATGTGTACATAATGACGATGAGTCACGGTCCCTACTTATTCAAGTCGTTGTTATGGAAGCACCCTTGAACTATCTGACTTCCGCCTCGCATTTTACAAGTGTGAACCATCTTGTAACAGCAGGGTAGCTTTCTCTGTATAGACGATTCTATCTATGCAGCGTGACACTTCAGCGACAGCCACATTACTAAAAATATGAGGCTGCCAGGATACCAATATACTCCCAACAAGACAAGCTAGGCGTGTTCTCTTATGTCAAGAGTCAAGACGGTCATACCAAGGCACATCCTGGATACTCCGGACGTGATAAAAGAGACCCAGGACTATGTAAACCGAGATCAATCACCTATACACCTAATATACCCAACTCTGTAGCAGATAGGCTTGTAATTCGTCGTGCAACAACGTCGCTTCTACCCCCACATATGGTCAGCATCCTGATATCTTGCGATGAATGTAGTTCAGTTCTGGTTGAGTGTTTCGGGTACCATATCATGAAACAGGTTATTTTTCGGCCTTGGCTAAATGCCATTAAAGCTTGCTACTAGTAACCTACCTAAGCTGTTGATAAAAAGGGGATAAGCGAAATAATTTGTGTATACCTGGTTTTAGAGTGCGGCATAATGGTATGATCCTGACGGGCTCTAGCGGATAAATTGGAAAGATAATTGCTCTATAACTATTGAGTCAATATTGGAAACTGTATAAACTGTTTAAGGTGCTTCTACGGAAGGAGAAGGCCTCCTTAGCATGGTACACGTGGTCGTTTGTCCAAGTATTGCAGTGAGCGTGCTGCGCAAAATGTTGCTCTTTAATATTCAACGTCTGAACTTCAAGTTTCTAAGTCAGGCTAAGGCGGGCAGTGCAGGTACGGTAGGTGTAAGCGCCAATTATTAGGAGATATTTAAGAATCAGATGTTAGCAGTGACAAAGTTCTACGCAGCAGAGGCAAAGTGTCATATGTGAGGTACTCTTGAGCAGTCATAGCCATTCCTTGACACCGCTCAAGTAGTAACAACACTCTAAGATTATACTGGTTGGAGCTTGAAGACGAGGAATTGTGGCAAGAGTAGTAATATTACTAGGAAGAATTCACGCATGGCAACTGGGCGTTATCATCCCATTAACAAACAAGCAAACAAACAGAATAACACGCTAGCAAGGCACCGTTGCGTCCTGTATAAGATTGACCAATGCCGGAAGAATAAATAGAGTCGGGGTATATGCCATCCAGTGAACGCCGTTGCTGACCGTTGTGACTTGGCACTGGAGTCAAACATGCAATTTGCCCACCCTCAACTGAAACGCCTTTTGTATCCCTCTATCAGAATCCACCTCATAACTCCTGTAATGCAATAGGCCTTGGGGAATGTATAAGATTCACTCTCCTCCAGCACCGTTATAATTCATGTCGATGAAAGGGGCGAATGCAGGGCGGTCCAAAAAGCGATCTTCATCTAGAGTTGTCACGCCATCAGTCCCTCCCATTTCCTTGTCCTCATCCATCGTGTCCTCAATACCCCGTTTGGATTTTCTAGGCTTAAGAAACTCGATGACGCTTGACTTGTTGTCGAGTTCATGGCGATGGACGGTGCGCTGTGCGGAAAGAATCTCCTCGTACGCTTTGAGAACGTGCCTGAGCTCATCGCCCATGCTGACACAGAAGCGCCTGAAGTGGACGAACTGACAAGCTTCAACCATGCCCATGCCGAAAATGGACATGAGGTAAGCGACGACAACGCTAGCAGAACGATCATTGCCTGACTCGCAGAAGACGAGAACCTTTCCTCTTCGGAGGTTCTCGCCGGGGATTGCCATCTTTCCATTTCCCACCTGCATCTCCGCGCTGCTTATGCTCTGTCCTCGAAAGACCTTCAGCATGTGGTCGTTGATGGCTCGCGTAGCCACGGGAAAGGCAGGGACCAACGCATTGTATCCGGAGACATCGACATACTCGGCTTGAATGCCTAGTTCTTGGGCGACCCTATCTACGGCCATCAAGCGGATATCAGCCATCTTGGAGTCTCGCGCGGCTAACAGCATGGTGATGCCGGTCTCACGCAGCCAATCGCGATCTCGGGCGACGCTCGAGGGACCAAGATAGAGGAAATCGAGAATGGGTTGCGCGACACGACGGCTCTCATATGTCCAGGAGGATGCTGAGTCGGTGGCCAGTTGTTCTTTGTAGTTTTGTGTGATAATCTCAAGGTCATCTGCGCTTAAGGAAGCCGGGTCGACCTTTTCGTAATCGGGCACTATCTTGAGATGGTCGAACGCACTGCGCAGGTTGGGGGCTGGTATTAAGATAGATGGAGGGCTGGGAGGTCGCGCAAAGTAAGGTGCTGCTGGCATAGCGCCGTGTCGAGTAGAGGCCGAGAATTCCATGGTTCCCATGGTCAACTGGTCATCCCCGTGCTTTGTGAGCTCGGCGTTAATCGGTGTGGTGAGATTGGATAGCTCCGACGATGAACTGACCAGCGATCCTTGTATGAATGTTACGACTGTAAGGCTGTTATATCGGAATTGGTTTAATAGTGAATGATGAGTTAATGGGAAGTGACACTTAAGTATTGGGAGGAAAACTCGACGGATAACGAGTAAAAAGAAAGATGAAGGAAGGTTAGTGCTGAGGCGTGCCTGGCCAATGCCCTTGATAACGAAAATCCTCGGCGCGGGACGCGATTGATGAGGTAATGAGAGGGTACCAAGGCAGCTACGAACGGTAGAGCCGCTAGTGCCTAGGCAGGTAGGATGAGGCGGGGCTGCCTTCCAGGGCTGTAAGTTAAGGTTATATTAGCTTCTAGTGTAATCGTGCATTACCTGCATTTTTATGCACGACGTGCTACCTCTGGGTCGAGTAACTATGTAGCCCTCAGGTCATTGCCAGGTACAGCCCGTTTATCAGGCAAAATTTCTGGGCGTGGAGGCGATCAGTAGTGGGGTAGGTACCTACATGTTGTGCCTGTAATCCTTCCAAATTTGTACCACATCTACTGCAGCGGGACTGGCTGGTCGTTTCTGTGAGCAAAGAGCTTTGATGCAGACACCTGGTCTTTGCTATGATTACACAAAAGGTTTTTGTATTAATGCATGAAAGCAAGGAAGTTTCTGGGGTTAGATCTTTACGTACATGTACTTTAGCTGGAAGAGGTACGAGATAAATTGTACGAGATCGACAGATATTTCATATGAACTACTTTTAGAGCTGCTTCCAGTTTCTTAATATCTCTTTTCTACAGCTACGAAACTATAGGATCATAGGATTACAAGGCTATAAGTCGGGTACCTGCACCTGTTACACAGATACACGTATCGCGTATAACAACAATAATAACAATAACAACAATGGCAAGAAACCATCTTTCAAAAGAAATCGTGAATTATTAATAAATTATATGCGAAAAAAAAACGATTGTTAAATTGCAATCGTATTTCGCTCCTACATTTTGCCGCTGCGGGTATGTACCCCCAGGCTGGTACACTTAGGTAGAATTGTATGGAGTAAATCCTCGAGGGAAATCGGCCCATCGGCATCATTTTGTTTAATGAGATCCTGGTCTCGGGTGTATCAATAATAAACGTGAAAGGAGAAGGCTGATGTAAACTTCAATATATACCTGGGTATTTTAGATGAATGGCGACAGCGTGGATCAAAGCCGCCCGAAGATGATTAGATGTACTATTGATAGAAGGACGAGAGTCAAGACAATATTGGCTTCAATTACCATTACGGGACCTCGCTACTGCCAACACTACTCTCTCTAGCAAGCGGCGATGTGAATTCTGGCGTAACAGATCGTGACTCAACGCCTGGCCTCTTTGATCTTGACCCTGTCGAGAGGTGCTTCTTCCGTCTCTTTTCAGAAGTGATCGAGGTCATGCTGCCTCTCCTGCTACGTCCACCTTCCTCCGATTCCACAGGAGGCGTCGGGCTTCGCGATGATCCGGCTGAGTTACTAGCTCGCCGAACGCTGCCACTCCTAGTGCGCTTGTTCTCTTTTGCCATAGCTGAAGGTCGGTGATGATGAGTTTTCTCCGCATCCGCAGAGGTATGCGTATGCGGCTTGTCCTCTACTTTCGGCCGCCCCGGTAGCCACCACAGCCAGCCATTCTGTTGCTTCGCGAGTTGCCTGTCCCGTGCTTTCAATTTCGCTCTTAATAATGCTCGACGCTCGTTCTCTCGCTCCCAATACTCGCTCCTATAGAGCTCCCAATTTTCCCGGAAGTTCGGCGAGAAGGGCTTGGGCCATAATAGTAGCTTCACGTAATCCCCCCCGGGTGATAGATCCTCTTCATGTCCGCCCTTCTCCTCGTCTGTGCTGACGAACGGAAGTTGTGGGTGTTCGTTACGGTTGAGATTCAATTCTCGATCCACCTCGCGTAAAATCGAAGGTTCCACGAAGCGATATTGGCCGGGCCTGCTAGAGAATGCACCATACGTGAAGAAGAAGCCGATTAGCGACATGAGTTCAACCCACCAAGACCTCCTAATAACAACCAACTTGCAGTTGAAACCGCGCAAGCCTCTGTTGCAGATGCCAAACCAGCGCCTCGGCCATCTGATGCCTCGATCCCATATGCCGGTTGCCCAAACCAATATGCCTGTAACGATACCGCTTATGAAGCACACCTTCTCCGCCATATCAACTACCCAATATACCGATCCACCAACACCGCTGCCGTCTTCCCGCGGCGCAAAAAACAGTCCGTATCCAAAGCCTGCAAGCCATAGACACAGCAGGCTGAGAAAAAAAGTATGTTTGCGCCGTCGAGCACGGAGTTCGAGGTACTGGGAGCGTAGCGAAGCTTCGAGGATCAGCATGTTAAGGTAGATCATGGAAGGCGAACTTGGTGTGTGCTTCAAAGGATCGCCAGGTTTGACTACGCCAATAGGGCTAGTCCCCATGGGAGGAGACTTGATCTCCTGGCCAGGCTGAGGGGCGCCCTTGACAATGGAGTCGATGCTGTCGGCCATGGTTCTCGCGTTTGGTTTATCGGTGAGGGTCTGATGAGGCGGCCTGGGACGTAAGCCCGCGTCAACGTGACTCAGAGGCTATCGGCACATTTAGGAATAGGGGATGGAATTCGTGGTCGCGTATACTTGTAGGAGGTAAGATTCGTTAGGTTGGTCGTAATTAGATGGTTGGTTACGTCGTGCAGCGTTCCGTCATCTTTTTTTTAGGAGTTGAAGTAGCACATCGAAGGTAACGCTAGGTCCCCACAGCGGGCTCTAAAGACGGGAGCTCAAGAGCCCAGGTGGTCAGAGCGTTCCAAACCAGCAACCTTATCTCGCAGTTTGTACCACCAACAGCTCTGCACCGTAATACCGTAATCCCTAACCCATGCCACTTCGCAAATTTTAACAAGCACAACTCTCGCAACCTCCTTCATGTGTAGGTAGAGTCGGGTGATATGAGGCACTAGATGGCATCTATCCGCGAGTGAAAAATATTTCACTCATAGGTCTCATGAAACCCTGATTCAAAATAGAAGCCCCCACGTGCTAGCTTCGCAGCTTTGCACCACATGATCTCTGTAGCTTAGAGCTTGACGCAACACTTGCAGGACCCTTGACGCTCTATAGCAACTGGTCTCCCTTTCTGCATCAATGGATACATATTTGCTGACGTACCGCGATGACGATCCCTGGGACAAGACCCCTTCTAGGTTGTACTACCTACTGTATTGAGATACCGGTCTACTATATGTAGTTAAGACTCTGTCGTCTCACGTTGTGCTCTGTCTGAGTTGAGATTCGATAAGATTTCGCTCATAAGGAACACCAGCTTCATTGAACATATTTAACCTCTTTGCCCTCCCAGCTTCTCTAGTTGATGCTTCTTCGGAACCCATCACTCTAAACATATTCGAAGTCGAAAGTACAAACCATTATCTGTCGTCTATTTTCATCATGGAGCCAAGCAAGTCTTCTGCGGAATATTATAATTCTACCAAACGCGGTTCTGAGGCTATCAAGAACAGAATCTCTACTACCAAGCCAGCTCCAACTAAGACCACTACGAGGCCAACTTGTCGCGAGATCAACTATCCAGACATCTTGCCTGGCGGATTTCAACCAGGCAAAAAATCAATGCTCTTCTGAGAGGGGCTCGGACGAAGGGAATGGCCAAGTTTACCAGCAAGGCCAAAATTTTGCATCTCCGCAACCTCCTGCATGGAAACACCACCACCACTCTTCTACCAAAGGCCCAATCAACACTTTCTACTCTAGACTTCCCTTAAAACGTTTTCTAGGTCGATTCAGACAGACGATTGAAGTTATGGATTATGATATCTCCGCGGGCGAGCAAGTCATGGACTACTGAGGTTGGCTCTGTTCATCCTATTATCACAGGACCTAATCAGTCACACTCGCATTCGATCTTCGGTGGAGATGAGACTCGCTCGATGTGATATCGTGGGCCGTTCTTCTCATTTGAATCCCCACCTCTTCTATGGGGCAACTGGGGCTTGCGAAACACACGCTACTCGAACTACGATCGTCGTTAAGGCAGATAGTATGCTGGAATATCCTGTCTAGGCGTCTCTAGATGAGCGGTCGCGCGAGGCTTGTCACTATCGACGAAGTCCTATTCTCCCAGGATGATGGCATGATTATTCTAGGCCAGGCACCGATACTGAACCACGGGGGGGATGAAGACCGTGCTATTATCGATGAGAAATTCTCTATCTAGGTACTTCCCCAAACAAGTTACATCTTTGAGGGACATACCAACGCGCGTACATTATACCAAAAATACCCTCAGATCAATGAGATCCTAGAATTTATTCCCATATTTAATCGTTCATTTCGCAATGGACGCTGGGCGGGGTGTATAATGGACTTCACGTGGACTTTCTAGTTGTCAGCTGCTGTGACGAGAACGGCTCTAGCAGATTAGTGCTAGATCCTCAAGACAAAGTGAAGGACGAGCGGCTAGCCGATGTCGAGAAAGGGATAGTGCGAGTAGTAGATATCGTCGATCAACTCGAACCAAAAGAGGGCTTAAAAACAATACAAGAGTTCGATGCCCTGTATCGTTTAGATATAATATTCCGTTCTTCCCATGTAAGCTCAGCTTCTGTGTATGACCCCATACACGCGGCGCTGTTCCGCAGTGGGTTCAATTTACTCCCTTACGTCCCGATACAGATTGTTTGCCCAAACGGGACATTGGGGAGCAAACGTATGACATATGCAATCGTGAGCTATAAATATTTCATGCGACTGGGGACACAGGCTTCCAGGTTTCAATCTAGGATCGAGCTACTCGGGGTCTTGGTCTTTTCCAGATGAAGCGTTGCGGGTAGATGCGAACGGAGTTAAGGGAGGTATTGTAGCTCATAATCCCGCGCCAGTACGCTGAAGAAGACAGGGGTCTCCATGTAACTATTTCTCGCCGAGAACTAGTAAATAGCTCATTAATAATTCTTTTTGTGCACTTGAAAAGTATTATTGCCTTACGCACAAGTATAGGGAACTCATAGAGAGGACGTTAGAGGTAATTATAGTGTATATACTGGGTTTTCTGTCAAATATGTAAATACTCGGTACCTGTGGCGGGCTTCTTTAAGTGGAGCGGAGCGGGAGGATGGAAAAGCCGAGAAGAGCTGATAAACTCGCCGGGCTAATCGTTCGGGATCTGTCAACACCCGCAGATTCATCTAGACAGGCAACTATTCCTCCTTCCCCTGACCATGTCTCTTGACTTGCCCAGCCAGCAGCCAATCCAATCCGAGAAGCACTGGAATCTGCTCGCATCTGGATCCCGAGACTAATCTCAGCACTAAGCCACCCTCATTGGACCCATCTCAGGTTCTTACATGCAATACTTATCGTGGCGTCGGACGGTCGGGGTCGGACTTTGCGCATTGGGTACTGAGCATTGTGTCATCACTGCCCCGGTAATACGTGGTACGGTACATTAGGTACTGTACGTGTAGTTTGTCATCGCGTCCCCTTTGTGTCTCGGACTTTTGCCCCGTAATTATATAAGATAAGGCGTGGCCGGCCTTTGCCACCCCTCCGGTATGCTCAAAAGTCCAAGTTCAGCCGTTGTGCAGTCGAGGAAACTGGTGACCACCGTTGCGCGAATACAGCACACAGACAACACCAGCCATAGCCATTCGATCAAGACTAACGTGTCCGCCGAGGAACCCGCTCCAGTGCCCTCTAGTATACCTATCGGAAGATCGCCGAAATCCATGTTAGCCCCTCGAAGAGCCAGAGAACAAGTACCGGAAGGGAAACCGGTTACGAAACCGCCTAGTATGGTAATCTTTCCTCTAGGTTACAAAGAGGCCATATACCAGTGGGTATGTTTCACAACACAGACCCTATTACCTGATCTATTCTAACTGGATCGCAGTGGAACAGTGTGACTCCCACCATTGCCGAACGTAACGTGATATCATGTATTCCGTACCTCCGAGAAGCCGTCGCATCGTCGACGAGTTCAGCGACAGAAGTGCCATCGGCGGAACATCCAGGCGAAACCGAAACGTCGACGAAGATCGATCCTTATGGACCAAGGGTATGGAAGTCGACGATGGTCATGTTGTCCGGCAAGGATAGAGGAATGAACGAGTTCTCAGTAGAGCGCGTCGGAGAGCAAGTCGATAACACCCTGGTCATGCTCCATGGATACGGAGCTGGCCTTGGGTTTTATTACAAGAACTTCGAGAATCTCAGTCGTTCAAAGGGCTTGAAGCTCTACGCGCTGGATTGGCTAGGAATGGGCAACTCCACAAGACCACCATTCAGAATCTGTGCGAAAGACCCAGCAGAGAAGATTACGGAGGCAGAGAATTGGTTCATTGATGCACTTGAGGAATGGCGCAAGATCCGGAAGATCGAGAAGTTCACTCTCCTTGGCCATTCTCTAGGTGGCTACCTGAGTGTGTCGTATGCGCTCAAGTACCCCGGTCGCATAAACAAGCTCATCCTCGTCTCCCCAGTCGGTATACCGGAAGATCCTTACGCTGTCAATGCCGATATGCCAGAACCCATGGATTCGTCGTTCCAAGATGAGTTCACTGTCGACCAACAATCGACAACCGAAAGCCATAGCAGGGCCCTTAATGGGAACACGAGAGGGCAACCAGATGCCAACGCACCGAAGAAGCGACCCTATCCTGGATGGTTAGTATGGCTGTGGGATGCCAATGTATCGCCATTCAGCATCGTCCGACTAGCGGGACCGTTAGGCCCACGAGTCGCTTCAGGCTGGACCTCTCGCCGGTTCAACCATCTCACACCTGAAGAGAAGCAGACGCTTCACGACTATGCATACACCATTTTCAGACAAAGAGGGAGTGGTGAATACGCGCTTCCATACCTGCTCGCGCCTGGGGCACACGCACGACGGCCCGTCATCAACCGAATCCACCGCGTAGGCAGACAAGTCATTACCCCCGCGACCGAGACCACACCTGCTGTGAAAGAAACCGGATATCCGATCGTCTTTATGTACGGCGAAAACGACTGGATGGACGTCGCAGGCGGACTCGCAGCCGAGGAGAAGCTCAAGCAAGCCAAAGTCCAGGCTCTGCTCCACGGCACCGAAGAAGAGAAGCGGAAGGAGAATGGGGGCGCAAAAGTCATCATCGTCAGCAAGGCGGGCCACCACTTGTACCTCGACAACCCGAACGAATTCAACGACTACATTCGCAAAGAGCTCGAAGAAACCCGAGAACAGATGTTGCGAGAGAAGGCTTCATCCTAGATCGCGAACTTGGAATCATAAGGTGTAATTTTTAGATGCATTGCTCGGCGTTTTGGTTTGTAGAATAGAGGGTTTCTACTTGATGACAAGATGATATTAATGATGGGGGGGATCCCTTACCTTCCTGTATCCTATTCACAGGGTTGGCACATACATCACGTACCTATGTATAGGTACCTTATATATATCCTTTTGAAAGGACGTTACAAACCTATCTATAAGCTAGTATAGAATAATGATAAATTCTGTATAGATGAAACTGTGCTGAAAATTATAGCGTCTAAGGTATACCGGTTTCGACCCAATTCCACTGGATTCTTGTTAACGATTCCGGATACAATATGGACGCGAGACCACGGGAGTTCGCAGCCCAGATTGTGTAACGCTTCGGAGTTCAAAATGCGTAAGCCGATGATTACATAAGATAATATACACATTCGCCTTCCACACCTAATCCACATTTCTGGAGAACTATCATGATATTCATTCTGTGATCATATTTATTTGGTTCACCCCCGACCAAGAGAATATATTTTAAGGAGGATGGAGTTTTACCCAAATAAAGATGGCGACAGACGGGGTTCCTCCGCTATTCACGAGATTTAATGATCTCCCCCTCGAGCTGCGTCGCATCATCTGGAAGCTTGCCCTTCCGGACGACAACCCAGAAATATGCATCCCCTGGCCGCTGAACGAGCAACCATCGTCCTGGGGCTACGAGGACGGCGTGTCTACTACATACACCAAGTTTATTGAGCCATTTCTTGTAGACACATGCTTCCCCGTCCTCATGCACGTATGTCGCGAGTCGCGCGAAGTGGCCATATCCCAGCTGCGGTTTCGCTATTCAACCATAGCTGGCTGCCCCGTCCCATTCCGTGCGTTTCGCCCAGATCTAGATATCATGCATATCAGTTTCTTTCGAGAACCTACCGATTGGAACGTGATGCCTAGGTGGGGTCTGTATCCGCAGGGCACGCAGAACTTAGCGATCGATCTGCACACTATCAAGGACGGAACCTGCCTCTATCACCTAGTCGGAGACCCATCCCTAGACGTGCGGACCATAATCTGCGTCTTACCCACATCAAATGCCTTCCTAGACACATCGGTGCGCGTCCGCCCACCAGTGCGGCGATGCCGCTTACGCCCGGTGGAGCAACCGTCCAACGGGTCGCAGAGCAACATCATTAATGTTGACCGCGGATTCGACCGACGTATGACTGGGCTGTCGCGGTACCTAGAGGAGGTGCAGGACTTCATGAGTCTTCAGGTCCTTAGAGCGCTCCCGGATGGAAGCTCCCAAGTTGCGGATACATATAAGAGGTGGAACGCGGTAGAGCGTAGGTTCGACATCGAATTCCTTGCTCAGACATTTGAAGAGTACCGCGGCGGGCGCTGGGTGCGTAGTTCTGACCACGCCGTCTACTTTGACTATCCGGGCTTCCCATCCGCTGCTGGGCACACGGCGAATAGATATAGAATGAGCGAGACTGAAAAATGGGCGCCTTTGAGGAATCCCGAGATGTTTCGCGTCAACGACATCCAGCAGAATGAGGTGCAGTTTTGATTATCATGGAGACTAGAGCCTGTGCTATCTAACAGCTTTGCATACATAGCGTCTGATTACCCCTTAATGCTATTGGATCGATATTCCCAATATTGCCTTTATTGCTTACGGAAACACAGATATTGTACCCCGTAAGGGTTGAGAACATACGTTACGATGGCTTGGCATCCTGTATGGAGCTTATTCAGGACCCGACATAGCGTTTTAAACATTGTCTAGGTAGTTTCGGTCCGACCAGCATGAATCGCATACAAAATTGCCCATCCTTTGGAAATTGACAGTCTCCAGTTTATGTGGCGAGCTAGCCTCAACTCAGCCCTACAGTGCAGGCTGTAGACCCCCTATCTCTACGATGTTCTAGAAGACTGCTGTTCGAAAGGCCGGTTATCTTCGATTGAGGAAAATGTTACTTCCGTGACTTCATCAATGATACCTCAAGTGCTGTCTAACCCGTGGTGCGTCATTATTACTCATTTGGTAAGTCCAACATTGAATGAGCGACGATAAGCTTACCACATATAGTACACCCAAAACTGCGGTGGAAACTTCGAGTTCCAGGTTTTGATGGCCTGTTGTGTACTGAGCGACCAGTAAATTCAATTCATACTCCGTATCAGGCAAACGCCCGGGTCTAGGCGGCATTTGCACAAATTTTATGCAAAATTTTCGGACATTGAAGGACGATAGTCCGCGACTAACACCGCTAGCATCGCTTAGCCAACAAATGAATCATGGGTTCAAGAGCCTGAATCGTGATAAAGGTCTGAGGCTCAGGTTGGTGTCCACACGGGTCCAGATTCATGTGGGGTTTGCACAAAATTATGCATGGTAGCTCCGGGACGACAGCACATCCGGGGGTTGAGTTGTATACTCGGGGTCATCGTCCACCCCGAATTGGACATGTATAAATAATAAATCGAACAGTTTACCCAGCACCATGTAGACCACGGTGTGCCAACGATTCTCCAAGCCGCCAAGCTCACTCAAGCTTTAGGGACTGATCAGAAAAACTACCACTGTACCATATCCTCACCGACGATGGCGCAGCACGATCTTCCAGCGATAGATACCGAAAAGGCGGAGAAGGATTCCGTCGCCCCTCCGTCTCCTGATATGGATTCCTCGACCGTTGGACCGGAGTCGGACCAAGATATTGAAGCACGGCCCGGTAATCGCGAACCCGGTGTCGATGAGAAGGATCCGAATGTCGTGGACTGGGACGGGCCCAATGACCCAGAAAACCCGATGAACTGGTCCGATGCCAAAAAGTGGCTGAACATCAGTATCCTATCTATAATGACGGTCGTGACGTGAGTATTCTACCCTTAGCATACCCCTTTACATTGCACCATGTTATATCTTGCTAACTCACCACAGCCCCTTGGGCTCTTCAATGTTCGCCCCTGGTATTCCTGGCATTATGATGGAGTTCCATGAGACATCCTCCACTATCGCCACATTCCTGGTCTCTGTATACATCCTAGGTTTCGCTTTCGGTCCGCTCCTCATAGCGCCATTAAGTGAGATTCTTGGTCGCCGACCCTTATACATCTTCGGCAACATACTCTTCGTCTGCTTTTCCGTCGGCGCCGCTCTTTCCAAGAGTATCGGAATGCTGATGGCGTTCCGTTTACTGATGGGGCTGGCGGGATCGGTGCCTATAACCATTGGAAGTGGTAGTATTGCGGACGTGATGCCTGTCGAGAAGCGCGGTAGGGCCATGTCTGCTTGGGCTTTGGGTCCTCTCCTCGGCCCCTGCGTTGGCCCTATCGCCGGTGGTTACTTGATCCAGGCTGCTGGATGGAGATGGGTGTACTGGCTGATTGTTATTCTGGTAAGTTATGTCAACTTCGGGCATCCAGTCGCTCGTTCTGTCGTATAAGGGCTAACTGAAGCGCAGGGTGGTGTCCTCATCCCCGTATCCTTCTTCTTCCTCCGGGAAACTTTCGCCCCTGTCCTTCTCGAACGCAAGACCAAGAAACTTCGCAAGGAGACCGGTAACCCGGGCTTGCACAGCAAGCTCGCCGGGCGACTAACCCCTAAGGAGCAGTTCAAGCTTGCCATTGTCCGCCCGATGAAGCTCCTACTGGTCACACCCATCGTCACTCTTATGGCGCTGTATGTTGCCATTACCTACGGCATTCTGTACTTGCTCATTACGACTTTCTCCTTCGTATACACAGACCAATACGGCTTCGACGAAGGCGACAGCGGCTTGACATTCTTGCCTGCGGGTTTGGGTATGATGATCGGTGTTGTCGGGTTCGGACAGCTTACCGACATAATGGTCAAGCGGAACCAAGCAAAGGGGATTGTGCATAAGCCCGAAGTCCGTCTCGCGCCTACGCTCACGATCCCCAGCGGCATCGCACTCCCTATTGGTTTGTTTATCTACGGATGGACTACTAACTTCGGAGTTCACTGGATTGTTCCTATGATCGGTGTTCTCATCTTCGCCGCGGGACTCATGGGTGTTATGGTGAGTCATCGCGTTTATCTTCTCATTTAATACCTCTAGATAAGCTGACATGTTCCAGTTCTGTGTTCAGAATTACCTACTCGACACGTATCCCCGCTACGCGGCCTCCGTTACAGCCGCCATGACCGTTCTCCGGTCGCTTCTCGGCGCGCTGCTTCCCCTCGGCGGTCTCGACATGTACAATGCCCTGGGTCTGGGATGGGGCAACAGCTTGCTCGGTTTTATCGCGCTAGCGCTCATACCGATACCAGTGGTTTTCTTCATATTCGGAGAACGTATTCGCAGCAAGTTTAACCCTAAGTTATAATAATACCTAAAATTAAGTACCTAATCAGTGCGGGCTGGATACTTCGCAACTACTCACTTGTACATAGAATATAGAGTATAGATACCTGAGTACCCCTAGGTACCTAATGTAGGTATATATGTAATAGACTAAACAAAGCCACAATCAACATAATAGACGTCGTCCCAACTGCTCACAGTATGTCTTATGTAGGTCATGGTTCAAAGTCCCCGAACACTGATTCGAAAATAGAGGGTCTTGATTTCCAACGTGCGTGGCTTATGTTAGCTACGTCTAAAATAGGTAAAATCTAACATCCTAGAGTTACTAAAAAGGTGCAACTATTGCTTGATGTCTCCTTAGGGGGTAGGTACGCGACCCTCACGATAACGCTAATCCTATGTGGACCGGAGTCTCCTTTTCAAACACCTTCGGGGAATTCCGGTACATTCGGAGCCGGTCTCGGCTGGGCCTGAGCCGGAGGGTAAGCTTCTAGTTGCTGCTAGATAGACGATATTCAGTCCCTTAATTGGCAAAACGCACGAGCTGTTATGATTAGGTAATTACTTTCCTCCTCTTGCGGCAGGAATTCCGAAGAGCAGAGTTATTGCCGTGCTAAACCCCTCGTATTTGGAGTCTTGAATATTCCTGGAAATCCTACGTCATTGAATCGGACCTTCGCTCTATTAACACTTCGGCTTTCGGTCCCATAAAAAATACTATGATGTAACCTATATCTGGTGCTGGTGACGCCACTAATGGCCTTCAATTTAGACAATTGGCTTTTACTTTCCATGTTTAGGTTTCTGGGCATTTTTTAGAATGCAATTATGGCAATAGTTGAAGACAAAGATGGTTCCGAACGCTCGCCCAGCGGGTCTTCTAGAGAGCCGGCTCCAGATGCGGACTCCCCCGCGACAGCGCCCAATTGGGATTCCTCTAGTTGCGAATGTCCTGAGACGGAAAAGTATCATGATGGACACCGGCCATGTACTCTCGACCAACGTCTGTCTCAGACCCGTGCAAGCGGCCGAGACGTCCCGGATGGACGCTCAAGGTCTCTCTCGCGGACTATCTCTAGACGGGATACCGTGCTGTCGCGGGTACGATCTAGACCAGCAGTGCCACCATTCACCCACCCACTTGCAAAAGTGAAAACTGGCCAAGAATACCTCGTTGACTTCGATGGGCCTGATGACCCCTATCGGCCTGTAAATTGGCCTCGGCACAAGAAAGTGCTCACGACGGCTCTATACGGCTTGGTCACAATGACTGCGACATGGGCATCTTCTTCCTATTCTGCTGGCACGACGCAGATCGCGGAAGAGTTCGGTGTGGGCACGCAAGTGGCAACGCTAGGCACTACACTCTTTCTTCTTGGTTTCGGTATAGGCCCGCTGCTTTGGGCTCCACTATCCGAAGTCTACGGCCGGCGGGTCGCAGTCCTGACGCCGATGTTCGTGTCCATATGTTTTTCGTTCGGGTCCGCCACTGCCAAGGACTTTCAGACCCTCATGCTGACACGATTCTGGGGCGCCATCTTCGCTTCGGCCCCGGTAACAAACACCGGTGGCGTCCTAGGAGACCTCTTCACGCCTGCATATCGCGGCATCGCCATGGCAGGGTATGCGATGGCAGTCGTCGGTGGACCCACGGTAGGGCCCATCGTCTCTGCTGCATGTGTGGCGCGACCAGATCTTGGTTGGCGGTGGACTGAATATACGACCGGAATAATACAGTCCGTCATCCTAACCTTGGCAGTCATTTTCATCGACGAGACATACCCGCCGAGTCTCCTTGTTATCAAGGCGCGCCGACTACGGTTTGAGACGGGTAATTGGGCCTTGCATGCGAAGTTCGAGGAATGGGATGTCAGTATCATGGAGCTCGCCAGGAAGTTCCTTGTCCGTCCCATGCAGCTGCTCTGCACGCCAATATGCTTTCTCATCGCGTTGTATGCGAGTTTCTGCTACGGAATTCTTTATATGCAACTTGGAGCCGTTCCCATTATCTTCGGAGAGATCAGGGGCTGGGGCATAGTGGCGAGCGAATTACCTTTCTTAGCCATCTGTCTGGGGTCGCTCACGGGCGCGGGCATAAATATGTCCAACCAGCTTTACTATAATAAAGCGTATCACGCAATGGGAGATCGACCCGTCCCCGAGAAAAGGCTTCCGCCAATGATGTTGGGGTCCGTGCTGTTTGCAATAGGACAGTTTATCACCGGCTGGACGGCAAACCCAGATGTGCATTGGATCGTACCTGTCATCGGTCTCTACCTTACCGGGTGCGGCTTCAACACAATCTTCCAGGCGGCGCTTAACTATCTCGTCGACACTTTTCAGATGTATGCAGCAAGCGCCGTGGCCGCTAACACCTTCCTGCGGAGTTGTTTCGCTGCTGCATTCCCGCTCGTCGTTACGCCCATGTACCACAACATTGGGGTTGGGCCCGGATCGAGCATTTTCGCTGGGTTTGCTAGCCTGCTGATTCCCGTGCCCTATGTGTTCTACTTCTTTGGCAGGAGGATTAGAGCTGCTAATAAATGGAGTAAGAACAGCGTGTTTTGAGACGTTTCTAAGAGTTGCATAGCATCGGCGTTAAGGGTGGCCATTGGAAAAGGGGGAGCATAGTACTCATTGATTTGTGCAGATTAAACGAGTAGGTAATTAGTATGGATACTAGGTAGCATTATACATACACAATTTTGGCTGATACATATCTCATACATGGCAGTGAATCCGGTGACCCTTGAGGGCGCACCTGAATCCCCTGGGCCAGACGTGGAATATGTCGACTGTAGGGCCCTTCTCATGTCTTGACCGGTAACACCATCTGCCGCTAGCCGTTATCACACCGTATAGGACTTCTCCCGGGATCGACGGCATGAAACAACGAAACCGGTGAAAATCTCGTGAAGTACAGCATATGCAGCCTTCTACAGAAAAGGAAACCCGGGGTGCCCGGTCGTGCCGCTTGTGCAACGGTGGGCGAACTGATTCCAATCTCACCAATGCTTAGGTATGGTATTTACTATGATGTCGCTAGGAGTCCTATCTTCGAAGGCTGTCTACACGCAGGACGATATTAAGCTGACTCATCCATACCCTAAGGGGCCACAAAAAGCAAAAAAGGGATTTGAAAAAGCTCAAAAAAAATTGGATTCGAGGTGTTCCTATAGATAGGAACGCATCAGGAATTGAGCCCGATGCGGGGGTCGAACCTAGTCGGTGACGTTAGTTTAGATCAGAAGACGCTGTTGTAAATGATGGACTTACCCGCAACCTTGAGATTAAGAGTCTCACGCTCTACCGATTGAGCTAACCGGGCGTTGATGGTTGGCTGATTCTGGTGCCTTATATCGGTAGTGCGGAGGGCAGCCACGGAGCCCCGAAGTTGTGCCGCTCACTCTTACTGGCGGAGCCTGCTAAAGAGTGGGTTCTTGGCTGCCGCTATCGCAAATACCAAGTACCAGTTTTCTCTTGACGTACATGCATTGGATGTTTGAGTGATACATGTATCTCACAACAGAGATACGTATTAGTAAAAGGGGAGCAAAGTCATCTGCATGTGAGTTACTCCTAGTTTGCCATCAGATGTTGTGTTCGTCTAGAGGTGCATAATAGAGTTCCCACGTTGGACAACTTGGAATAGTGTTACCGTCACTCAGAAAGGAGGATTTATATGCTCATTTAGTACACATATTGTGTTCTTCCGAGCAAATTGTCCTGTACTCTTTCGAACTTACATTTCCTGTCTCACTTACCGATCATATCTGACTCATCGAATTACGTGAGGTGTGCTTTGGAATATGTACAGGCTAACAACATGACCTCGCGAGTGGGAAGCTGGGAATTTCGACAACATGGAATCCCTAGAGAACTTGCTTGTAGCGACTCATCGAGAGCTGCCGCTGGTCATAAAGTAGGTAGATTTAAAGTATGTACTATCGCGCATTCTACATGTATATTGCCAAGCTTTATCAGCTTCCGAAGCCAACCGTCAAATGGCCAATAAACGTCCAGCGAAACCTGCAACCTTGGGTTCCCGTACTATGTCGGACCTGACGCTAGGCAATTTTTTGCATGAGTCCAGTCGGAACACAATGCGATTGGGTTACGCTATTGCGTTTTAATCATTCATGTGTTCGTCGTCCTTTTATTGCTTGTAGATATTTCATTCGTCGCGAGAATCCCTCCGATTCATATTCAAACCATTCCACTGATCGAATCACATCTTGAATGTCTTCTTAGAGACCCTGACAGGGCCAAGGAAATGAAGCGAGTGACTTATGATTCTAGCCTCAGCGACGGTATCCTTCCTTAAACGACAGTTCCACTGATGCGCGACAGGGATTGGCCCAGTGCTGACAATCAATCGTTTTTGTGGGATAAGCCCCTGATCTACAGCGCGAATCTACTGATGGCTTTAGTAGTACATAGTAAAACGCCATCAATTCGCATGGTGAGATTTTACAAGCGTCGGGCGCTAGAGTGCGCGATGCTTGAGACATTGAAGTTTAATGTTATTTAAAGCATCAACGTCTTTTTGGGGGCCCGCTAGTAGCACTTGTGTTGTCATCGTATGCATTCATACAACGTGTTCGATGTAGTACTGTGTGCGGCGGGCCGTTAATCTTTGAGGCTCAAGCTAATAAAACAATCCAAAGCATCTATCAACCTCTAGTTTCTAGTCAGGGTCAAGGCTTCGTAACAAGACCGGGTTGCCCCAGGGCCCTGAATTTACACCGTATGCAGAGCCTCTCTGAGGCCTAGGTGCTGACCTTGTATCAACTTCACCTCTCACCTTGGCAAACGTCTGCTGCAGCCATTGGATATTATTCTTTTCGACGCCGCAACTTACCGCGCGGTATGCCGTTCTTAAACAATGACACAATAGCGAAATGACAAAGCTCAATGACGGGGAAGCAATTGGCCTTTGAATTCCCCGTTAGCCGCCTGATGCGCTAGGGAAACATGCAATCATACTGCATTGTTCAGATCGATCTTGCTTTATCGGCGGTCTCGAAAAGGGAAAGTCGCCATCGCGAAGTCGAAATTACCCTTACAACCCACCTGCCCACGTACCTCTAAGCGAACCAAACGCCCCGCAGGAGTGTGGCTGATCATTTACCGAAATGCCGCTACCTGCATGTGGTACCTGCAGTATGCAGGAGAATACGCAGCAGGATCCAGGCCCTTGGCGAGTTGGCGAGTTGGTGAGTTGGTGCGCAACTAAGATAATTCGCCCTCCCTCGCAGCCAAAAGGCAAAACGCCCGCGAATGCGCTTGCAGAATATCTTGTCCTTGCTTCCATTGTCCCTATTTTCAGGGTTCTTCACCATCAGCCTTGCTCGGAGGGATGCACCTCTCGAATACAGGGGAATTAAAATTGCGGATGGACGAGAATGGGATGCGACAGGGTCAGCAACGCGGAATGCTAATGACTGGTTGATAGGTTGACAGGGGTCCAAGATAATGGCCAGCCAGTAAAATCGTCTTATGCAGAGCCTAGTGAACCAAAAGAGAACCATTCCAGGGGCACAACTGGGGAAGCCTCCGCGCTAGAGCAATGTCTGTCAACTTTCCAGCGCCTGCAGGACGAAGCAGGAGCCACCACGGTGCCAATGCTCACAATACCCTTGATCCTTTTGATGGTCTAATAATGGGTAAAAGACCGATTGCGACGCTACCCAGCGGTAGCCCATGCCGCCATGCCCCTTTCGATCATTCCACCCCCCAGTCTAGACGAATTCTGGTGCTCCTGTTCTTTCTCTTGTTGTTGCGCGCTCTCGCTTTCCTGGTCGTCTACTCATGTTGGCTTGCTCAAGTTTCCTTTCTCACCTGCCAGTGAAACATTACCATCTCGCCTTGTATACCGAGTCAATAATCTCTTGGCCTAACCTGTAACTCTCTCCACATTCCCGCTGCTAGGTAGTCATGAGTGAGTGATAAGACAAGGGAGTAGATCGACCACCATGTCCGTCCCTCAGTCTCTGCCGAACCAAGATCACGCGCACCGGCCCTCCCTCACGGCCAACTCTGAGACTTCCCATGCCTCATCTGATCTGTCTTTCCTTCAGCAACCGTTTCCTTCCTCTCCAGACCAATCGCAATCCCTGGACTCAGTCGCCGCCCTGCCGGCATCAAGAAACGCGAAGAATCTTGTAATAGACAGCTCTGCGAGCCCACCACCAACTCGCTCCATTCGAAGGAAGCCATTGTCGTCGACCGCATCGTCAATCGCTACTCGGTATTCCTCTGGAGAGTACCTGGCCTTTACGAAGGGCTTCCCCAGACCAGACCAACGTTTCTCGCGCTCCTTCTCGTTGGATAGCCCTACCGTGTACGAGTTCCCTCGCCCTCCAATCGGCCTAGGGTTAGAGTCGCCCAACGACATCATCTTGATCCAGGGAAACGCGGAGTGAGTCAGGGTCTCATTAATCTACAATCCAACGCGAATCACGTAAAATCCAGAAATGCTAATTGACCTTCGATATTAACCAGAAAAACTCCCGTGGGTCGTCATCCGCTGGCTTCTGCCGACTGCAACCCGGCTATCACGGCGGGTGAAGTCGAACGTCCAGAATCTCGGGCTGACAACCCTGACGCTCCTCAAACACACCACAGCACTGATTTGTCGCAATACCAAGGACAGACCACGTATGACGACCTTTTCAGTGACGAGGAGGAGGATCCGCTGAGTGAGCATATTTTCGACGGATATAATTCAGATTCGTCCGATAATAGTAATTCTAATCATTCTAATACTATGTCGTTGCATGTTACCCGGAAGGCCACACCCCCACAGTTGAATCTCAAGCCAGACAACACAACCCCTACAGCTGACAGCTACGAAGTTAAAACGCCTAATACCGACAAGCCATTACCCAAGTCACCGGGTTCTTCAAAGCTAGGAACCTTCTTTGGCTGGACCTCGTCACCGTCGAACACTGAGGTCTCAGACAAAGGCTTTTCGCCTCTTCCATCACCCTTCAACTTCTCAAAGACAGCCAGTGTTACCGATGCATCCCCGGTCACAACAATTGGACCACAATCACTACTTGATGCCCCCAAGGCGCTATTTGGATCTCCAAATTCGAGAGACTATTGCGAATCGTACCTGGCAACACCACCAACCGCTACGCTACCCCCGTCTCTCCAAATCGAAGAAATGGAAGACGAGCTAAAGGCCATCTCGGCCGAATTGGCGGCGTCAATTCGTCGCGAGATGGACTTGGAGGATTTAGTTGACAGATTGCAAGCAGAGAGGGACAACCCTACGACAACTGCAAACAAGAGAACTAGCGACTACTTTTCGGACTCAGGATATAGCTCAGCCAAGTTGAGCGAATATGACCAGTCAAGGGAAGAAATCGAGAAGATCCAGAGGAGATCAGAACAGGAGAAGGCCCAAATTAGGCTCGAGTTGACCAACAAGCTTCAAGATGAGAGGTCCCGAAGACAAGAGCTTGATAGCCAGATCAGGGAGCTCTCAGAAAGGGCATCCCAAATTGATCTTGCGAGAGTTAACAGTGTTGATACTAGTGGCCGCGTCAAGGAATTGGAAAGCACCTGCGAGACTTTGCGACGGAAGCTCACTGAGGAGCGCCAGGTCAAGGATAACTTCGAAGACTTGCTCACAGCTCTTAAGGGTGAGCTTCAGAATGCCTCTAATGAACGCGACAACCTTCGGGACGAGATTGTGCCGCAGCTACGAGCTCGTGTGGAAGGCCTCGAAGCACAAGCAGCCGAGTTGGAGAAGATGACTTATGAATCGACGAAGATGCAGCAAGAACTACAAACACTTAAAGTCGAAAACACATCACTAAAACAGATGCAGTCTAATTCTATGGGCACCATATCAGAAGAAGCTGGTCCTGCTAGTTCTAGGTTGTCTCGATCCAACTCTTTGACTGGTCCACCTTCCTCTTTCAAGCTTCAAAGAGCACCCTCTGGCTTGTCAAGATCTAAGTCAGTTAAGAGTAGTGAATCTCGAGACCAACTATCGGAGAGACTGAAGGACGTCGAAGAACAACGAGATGCCTTACACAGAGCTCTGAAGAACTTGTTAGAAAGGCAAGAGCACCAGAATCGGGAAAACGAAAAGAAGATTCGAGCTCTCGAAATGGAGCGCGATCGACTCCTGACTGAGTCGCCACAAAAGGCTGGCTTCCAGAAGGAAATATCTAACCTCCGAGCTGAGATCAATGTCCTGCGCCGAAGAGCTGAAGAGGCACTCGAGCAAAAGTGGCAAGTTGAGAAGGGGCTTGGTGGACTTAAGATGGATCTTGATCGAGCCGAGCAGGAGATAGCATCGCTCAGAAGTCTGCTCGACGAGAAGGACATCCTTATTCCACCTTCTCTTGCTCGTCAAAGCAGCGGAAGCGACAGGCTAGCAGTTCCTGTGACTTCGAACTCTCTGGCAGTAGCTTATCAAGATCTCCAAAAGGCATATGCTGAGTCTCTTGAGCGCATCAAGAAGTTGGAGGCCAGCAGTTCGCAAGATGAATTAACCAAGATTGCAATGGAGAAACTTGAGCGGACTCTTTCATTTACAGTATCAGAGCGCGACTTTGCCCGCCAAGAGGCATCATCGTATAAGGAACAGCTTGAAGCTCTTAAGGCCGGCGAGCGAGTTTACCTTGAATCCGAGAAGGCGCTTGCTGATGAACTCAGCGAGTCGGCTCGTCGCGTCGAGGAGCTGGCTGTCCAGGTCCGCCAGCAGCTGACCATCAATCAGACCTTGCGTCAACGGATCTCGGATACCGTTGCTCGTGGCGAAGCCGAGCAAAAGTCTAACAAGGACCGCATCACCACGATGCAAGCACACCTCCGAAAGCTCGAGGAGAAGTTGGAGGCTGCACAGAATGCCTCCGAAGACCGGATTACGCGTCACGAGGAAGAAATAGCCAACCTCAGGGCCAGCCACAACGAGCAGTTGAAGCGGATGCGCGATGGCTTACGTTCGCCGCGTACATTCCCGCCGAAGTCGCCTTTATCCCCTCTATTCTCGGCCCCTGGTGGCCGGTCGCCTCGCCTCAGCGTTACACGTTCCGGCCCGGCCATGAATGTGTCTGAAGAATCTCAAATTGACAACCTTCGGGCCCGCATCGCTGAGCTTGAGAATGCTCTAACCGACGCCGACGCCGAAATGGAGCAAGTCGTTGGGCGCATGAACACCGCTCAGATCGAGGTGCTCCAGCTGCAGGAAGAGCGCGAAGCGGCCGTCAACCAAACACGAAAACTGGAGAGGGAGCTCCAGGCCGAAAGAGTGAAAGCATTCGAGGGACGATTCAAGAGTTTACAATCATAGACGATTACCTCATACACAAGACTTGAAGTAGACACGTCTGCATGTCACGATTCAACGAAATCAACATCAGCGCACTTCCGCATATACATTTCTTTTATCTTTTCCGTTTTCTTTGCTCTTTCGCATTTACAGGATTCAGGCATGCGACACTTATTGGAATAGAGCAGCGCGCTCTCTGGATTCGGCACGGGCGTTGGTATGAAAAGGCTGCCCCTTGGCTTTGCCGTGTGAACTTATTGTATATTTGACCGATTACATCCCGGTCGACCACCTTTTGTATAATGTTTGAACACTATTCTCGGTGGAAGAAGGACTGATGGAACTGTATATCTATTGTTCTCTACTAGTATACACTCTTCTACCTGTATTATATGCGGTTGGCGATGGAAGAGGCGTGTACAAAGGCACCATACAGGTCGTGTGCACATAGTAGGTAGTATCATATCACCGGGAGACAGCCTGAGTTCAATGTTATTGATAGTAAGAGAAAATTGTGTTCTCCCAATCTGTTCCGTTCACATTGTGTAGATGTTTTAGTTCCGTTTCTCCCAAAATCATGTTGGCTGTTGAATGTGCGTAACACATGGATGGGTGCGATTCTTGGGACCGAATGCGAAACATCATGATCAAATCCCAAGTGCTTCATAGAGGTCGCAATTGGGGGACGGCAAGCTGCACCCCGGCTAGAAAAAGGTATCTTCTCGAAGGCTCGGAAATAAGAGTCGAAACTCATTCGTGACTTCCATTAGCCTTCCACAATCCCCCATACGACTTCATACTATAGATGGGTTGCTTTTTCTTAGCTGTATCATGATGATCGCTACCAGGTAGGTACCCCGAGTTTGAGGTTACACAAACATCCTGCTGCAGGACGAGCAAATCATGATATCAGCAATTATATTCCATAGGCTTTATATCGGGTGAGACAAAACGTTTCACGATCAAGATGAAGGGTTGCATTCAGTGCCTGACGGATTGCTACCACTCCCCTATTGACCTGTTTGGCGTTTCGTGGTGACTAAGATACGCTAGTCGATGTTATCTGGATGCAAACGGTCCTTACATAGAGGGACGAGGTACCTCCAAAACATCTCTTCCGCATCGTTTAGTTCGATTAAATTAGATTCAGCCTTACATGAATGTTCCACTTCTGGATCGAACAGAGTTGTAAACCGTGCTCTCTCAGTTGCGGCCCCCCTTCCAGTAGACGAAGAAGATGCCGTGTCGTGAAGATAGATGAGCATGGCCTGACGAAATATACCAGCGATATAAGGCCAGAACATCTACTGCTACTCTCGTGACTTGTATCTGCGTTCATCCCTTTCGCCGATATCTGCTAAGTTTCTACCTAAGTATTGGACCAATACCTTCCCTGATAGGTACCCTCAAATCGCCTCCCACTACATCCTGAATGCCATGCGTTCACAAGGCGTCATTTTGGTCGCCGTTAGCCTGGTAGCCAGCACCGTGGGCCCGTCCACCAGCACAATCTCAGTCCCATGCCTCCTTGCAGGCGTTGCAGCGGCCGCCAGATTTATTGGGGCTGCGGCGTTGCCTTAGGTGGCTTTACCCGGAGCTAGGGAAGACACTATTAGGCGGGTAGAAATAGACTTCCTGACGAATTCTGTATGTCGGTACCATTAGTGCAAGGGGCGTTTTCATAATATCACATAGGTGGGAGGTAGCCAAGGAGTTGGTGCTGTTGGTTTCTGGCAATTTCCGCAGATCGAAAGAAAGAATTGATCATTAATCTCGGATGTCCAGTGCTCAAATTGAGAGTTGAAATTCCGCCCGAAATGGTCGTTCCGCTTGGTTACCGATATTCTGGATGGAAGCAGTGTGAGGCTGAGGGTGGAAATGAGCTCTAGAAACGTCTGCTAGAAGACTTATTGGGACTAGCTTGATGTTGTACAACACCATCATTGCATCCGGCGGATCCGGTGTGCTCCGCTGACTTTAAGCAGACCGACCTTGTGGAAGAGGTACTTTTCGATTTGGACTCAGGCTTAGGTCTATTCGTGAACTTCCAATGTTTGCAATAGTGCCTTTTCTATTCCTTGGCCAATGCTGTTATATCCTATGTAGAATCGTAGGCCCAGCGGCCTGGTGGGTATGAACCCTCTAATCTTCATTCTACCCGAAATGCATCGATCTCTCCATAGAATATCTGTTGGTCCACCCCCTCAAACTCCACAACGCCTAGCAAAAAATTCTTGTGCTAGTCATGCAAGCCCATCCATGTTAGACCCCTTAGCCGAAGGGTCCTCCCTCAAAAACGCCGCATGTGCAGTACCCAATAGTCATAACTCATATCTCATGTCGTAGCGGTGAAGAGTAAAAAAGAAAAATTGCTGGCCCCTCATGTCTTCACATTGCGAGGCGGGGTTATCGGCTCTTTGTTGTACGATGTGAAGTTGCCGATCATCGGCTCGGTGCTCATCCTCGATGATCTCGGGGAGGACATGGGCGAGGAGAAGCCGCTCTCGTAGGATTTCCTCGGTTGTGGCCATGCCTTCTCGCTTTCCGGCGTTGCCCAGCGGTCGGGAGTTACACGACGTAAGAGCTTCGACCAGTTGAGTGCGATGTAGTATATGATGCCGAGAGTTAACACGACTACGACCGCGCTGACGACGATAGCGATGATGAGGGTCTTTGGGAAATCGTCCATTTTGTTATGCAGCTCGATAATTAGATTCTGTAACGTCTTTGTGCGGAGAGAAGAGATGTGGTGGAGTGCGACTAAAGTAGCGAGCGAGCGAGAGGAGAGCCAGCGGGACAAAGGCGTGTATTGTTTTAAGCCCGTCTACGGTTTGGATGGAGCGAGAGTTGCACAACGAAATAGAAGAAACGTAAGTTGTGACTGAGTAGCATCGTGACTTATACTGAGTGATTTTTTCCCATACGTCACGGGTCTGAGTAAGACCTGTGGGAAACTAATCAGGTTTCGCACTCCGAGTGTCCGACGATGCCGTCGAAGACCCTCAAAAGACGCATCCAGCATCTCCCACGCTAGCACCTATAGATCTGGATTGGCGACGCTAGGGGGAGCCGGGCTTTCCGGGCTATCTCGAACCAGCCCAATGGGTTTGTTCGTTTTCTCGCACCAAGAGCCGAAGAGCCGCAGAACAGGGTGACAGGGTCCGCACTGATGAAATCTACTGTGTAGATCCATGTGAGCTTCGTCATCCCTTGAATGCTTAGTTCAGCCGCACTAGAGGACGTCAGCTGGACCCTGAATCTGCGATAGGGACATTTAAGCTTAGCTCTTTTAGGCTTGGCCTGCAGCGGGATGCTGTCATACCACTCTTTCCCGCACACATCAGCACCTATGATTTAAGAGACTCTTCTGGATTAATAACAAGATATTGGGCATGACCAAGGTCGTCTTGATCGAAGGGTTACATAGGTGATCTACCTACCCGTTTGCCACCCATGATATCTTGTCAGAAGTTTATTATTAACTCACCAGAAGATGATCACATAAATGTTTGGTGGTCAATCAACTATGATATCAACTCTTGCTACCCGACATCCACTTGAGCTAGAGCACATCCTCAATAAGAAACAACTCCAAGCCCTCACTTGCGATTCCAATAGACATAACTACCATACTACATTAACAATTACCAATTCGCAATACTTTCGGTTTGGTAATATAGAAAGCGAAGTTCTCGCATAATACTAGCCTCACTGACTACCCGCCTTGGTGCCGATCTGAAAAGGGGGAGCCAGATTAGCGAAGTTTCCCAGGTATCAACCGATCGCCCGCATGGTTTAGGGATTGATAATGATAATAGGTCTACGGAATCCTATCTCAACATTGAATCTAATGGTTCCTTAGGACGTATTATCATGATAGTAAATGACTCAAGGCTTTTCATAACTCTAAGTAGGGTGATGCTTAGGTACGGAAACATTTCACCGACCAAGGCTGCCAACATCAGCCTAAGGTTTGGTACGACACATCAGCAGCGTTGCAGGATCATCATTCCTCAGGAACGCTGGCAGATCATTCTATTTATATATGTGTAATTTATTCAATTTTGACCCCTGGACATATTCCTAGGTACCTTTTCTTTAGCCCGGCTCGTATCTTGTGGTAGAAACATTTTCCAATCTACCTGTAAGGTACCTATTTATACAGCTCAATGTGCCCTAGATACGGCTTACACAGGTGGTTTGAGCTGCAACGCCACAAAATGACGATCTTCTCTGGGGTTTACCCAGCACTAGCAGACCCTCTAATCAGACTGCCACTTGTTTTATGCGTCTCAGCGACATGGCATGCTATTAGGAACCTATGATTATTGGCTCGTTATAACACGGATCACGAACGCATATAATAGAGTTATATAGGCGTACCCGGTGGTACGTGCCACATGGGTAGGGGTAAATTTTGGTTCCTGGCCTTTCCCCAATATGCTCTAAGGGGTTTGAACTTCACCACTCTTAAGTATAGCCAGAATGCCAGCGTTACATTGTGAATAACGTTGCATACAAACTCGAACGACTCACTCTAACATCACCGCCAAGCAAGCTAGGGCTTTTATGGCAAATACTATACTTAATAAGGCGATTAATATGATAAAATCACACGTTGTTCACCGCCAACCATAATGCAACCTCCGCGAAAAAGTTACATTCGTCGGTGAGTTGTTGGTTTCGCCGGACCGGGACCGGCTATGTCTCCTTCCCGTTCAGAACATCGCAAAAACATACTCAAAAGAGGCTCCACAGCTGATTAGCTAAACAGAATACCGAAGGAGTGTGCGAGAACTCCTGCGGCTGTCGGTCGCGTGGTACCGAATGCAAATCCTTGTTCGAGGGATTCACGAAAACGTGGCATAGGAGGTAATCACTAATTGTAGCCGAACCCATGTACCGATTGGTTGGTATTCGAATGGCGTAGAACTTCGCGACGCAAATGCCACTGTAATGAGTGAGTAGTCCTCTGTTTCGAGATGGGGAGTTGGGATCGCAGGTTCTATTGATTCGGGAGAGGTTCCTCAGGGGTCGTATCATATGTTTAGCGAGTTTAGGTTATACAACTCTTGTATGCCGATTACATTCTTAGAAAATTCCTACGTATCTCATAACTTACAGTTAGCTGTGAATAGGTCCTAATGTGTATAACATATGATACATCTAATTCACTCATTTGGATATCGCTGCATGTTGGCGTTCGAAAATGGGTTTACATTGGTCTATTATGAATCATGATTTTCACACCAAGTTTTCCTTCCCATGGATTATAGCAGGATGTATTCTACAAAACAATATGATTAAGGGTATCATATAATCAAGGTGACTTTCTTCCCATATACTCCATCTCATATCCTTGGTCACTTTCGTTATCGCTTCGATCATGATAGCTTAGTCGTATTTCCTGTGTCTGCATAATTCTTCCCGCGGCGGCTTTTCCAGGTGCGGGGGCCGCTTCAAGGATGCTCTTATCGCTGCTCGCATCGCCGTGAGGGTCATGAGGATCTCTTCGAGAGCCGACGACCGTTGTTACCATGTTGCTGGTGTGTAAACCTCTTGGAGTCGCCTTCGATTGACTCTTCATACCCGATTTATTTCCAGTGCTGCGGTTGTAGCGATCGAACGACGAAGATATCTCCTTGATCAGGGCCCGTAGAACAGGGATCGATGCCGCAATGATGGTGACTGAGGACTCGGCCACGTACCATATAACCAACGTTGTCCCTTGAGCTAATATGGAGTTAGTGGTCGTGTAAAGAAGCTAGTCATTAATGGTGTCATGAACGTACTTGAAAATGTCCCTTTAGTAAGGAGAGGTAGATAAATACATCTCATAATGGCTGTTACCCCAGCACTGAGTAATAGTTAGCAACCAGTCGACTTTCGATGGCGTTATCTCATACATTACACCACAACTCATGGCAATTGCGACGCCGAACTTTTCTCTGGTTCTCATCTGAAGGTTCATGATTAGAAACCAGGGGATTATCGCAAATGAGAAGTCCACAAAAGCGGAGTATGCTATACAATAAGTTAGCAACCTAATTTGAGAGTCTTGAATTCCGGCAACCATTATATCGACCTACCTCCAGCAAAGATGCCATAGTGAATGTACTTCTCCGTGCTCCAGCAGCCAGGACCTTTGATCCAAGAGTAGATTTTAGGCTCGCACTTGAAGAACGTAAAGATGATGTAGAGGAACACGGCCAAATTCATCGTGACGGTAAGGAACAAGACGACCATCCTCATTCGGCGTTCCGTAACTCTTAGCAGCGTAACTCCGAACGATGTCTTGCTCATAACCGTGGCTAGTCCGAAGAACACATTCTGTACACCTCCATGGATCTGGAGTCGGAGAGCAGCTTCGGGAGATTTGGGTCCCGTCGGACTCGTAAAGCCTAGAGATATCGAACTAGTAATGAACCCAACGGCGACAACGAGGCATGCCTATCCCAATATATGTTAGAAGTGGCACATCACAACCGGGTTATTGTTCCGCCCCTTACCCAAGCAAATATCAAGATGTGATCGTCCCACCACAACCCCCTATGGCCACTGAACTTGCAGTATACTCGTAGACCAAGAAAGGTAGTCGCCAGTGCCACCAAAAACCAGTTCACTGCGTTCATCATCGGCCCTAGGGTATCCTTTGCTGCCTCCATTTTGATGGGTTTGCTTTGGAGAGCAAGGCTAAGTTGAACATATGGATATGGTCACCTAGAATGGCAGCAAGATCCAAGAAGAATAAACTCTAGTCAACAGAGAGGGGCGCTGGGCATATGTATATCATCAACCCACATACCCATCGCGACCGAACTTTCGAAGTCTGGATCTCTGGCAGGGGAATTCATGCGAATACTCAACCATCGTGCCGCAGCCCTACCAATTCTGAAGTGATCGTCGTCTCGTACAATCGTAGCAGCGAATTATCTGGCTGTATCTCAGTGACCTAGGATGCTCCGAGTGCCACTGTACGCTAGACTATGAAGGGATCTGAGGTTGTAACTTGGGATGATCTTGGCGATAGTAAACCATGGGTCTATGGTCTATGCTTGCTTGGATGGCGCCCCTGGCATCTTGTATATGTCGGTCTTTCCTAGGTGCCTGGCGTATTAGGTTAAGACTTCATCATGTAAGTCAATACCAAATGCGATGTATTTGCGACTACGCAAACCCTGCTTAACTCTTCCGTCGTACCCCTTGACGAGGATATTCTCCTAACACCAACAGAAAGTGATATGCCTTCTCTGCAGCGACAACCAGCAAGCATTCACCAATAAGGGCCGCTATAAGGCCGAGATCCCCTCTATACTCTTGGCGGGTCGCCTCAAATCCGGGGCACGACGCCATCTTCTTCCCCGGCTCTTTCGCAATTAAGAGCCAGGACCCCTTGTGTAACCCTTGTTGGATCTTATTCTACCTAGCCCGCAGAGCAAATAAAACGGCCTATCCATAGGGAATCAGTTGCAAGAGCTGCATATGACATACTACCATACGAATCCTCCAGGCCATACGCATATGCATCGAGAGCTTCCATACATTAGGTGCACTAATTCTTGGTGTGTAGCCGCATGATTACCGGATTCCTAGCATTTTCGAGGAACCATGAGACGCTGTTATAAATGTCTCATGGTCGCAACTCTAGTGAGTTGCAATGCATTGAGGAAAATATTTACGCATATCTACCATACTACGTTGTATTTATTAGAGATTTTATAACAAGGGAAGAAAAGAAAATGGCCGCATAAATACGTTGTTTTCTGCGCCGTTTCCTTACATAAGGAACTTAGCAATATCAAAAAATTTAGAAACTCGGTAGCCCTATTTGGTAGGTAGACGAACTGAATGGCGCGCTCGGCTTGGCTGCCGAGAGCCAGGGGTCTCTTTTTGGTCGATGGAGTTCTTGGGTCTGCTAAATGTTCTCGCAAAACACACGCCATCCTTCGCTATTCTTGTCTTCTCCTTTCCGCTTTTCGCTCTGCTAGCGTCAATAGAGTAATGATGGTATGGGAGTACTACCAGACGCGGCGATAAGTTCCCTACAAGTCACGCTTAACGCTCTCTCTGCCGAGTTCCACACGTCTTAGCGCAATGATCGACAGCCTAAATCTCTCGAAAGCCACAGAGAACCACCAACTAATACCACTGAGCATGCGGGGGCTGCCCTAGTATGTTACGTTAAGAGGTGTCGTCGATCCATTATGTTTACTACATAGAGTTCCTTTCACGTGTCATCTGCGTATCCATCTAGCTGGACTCGTCCGATGTTCTAGTCGAGGTGTGCCTCGCTTGTCGTTTTTGACGAGATCGATGATTTTGTCTCACAAACCCTGCTCAGATCAATGGCGAACTGATTCCACTCGGCGCCGTATTCCTGCACCTACGGAACTCCCCCACCCGCCTAGGGCTAGTAGGGATGTCAACATTCGATCGAACTATTCTGTCCATGTAAGTCAGTGCGAGTGAGCACGCTCATCAGAACACAGACGCCACATCCAAGGTCAAGGAGCACTCCGCTACGTCCCCATCACACTTCACGGGAGAACTAGACGTTCTTCGCACAACCTTATTCCAAGGTCAAGACAACGAACGGGATCCGATCCGCCCCGCCGGGGCCAGCTAGGATATTGGCGTCACATCAGGGCCTGGTCTCGGAAATTATATCGTGCAACACGGAACTATATGATGCTGGGAAAATTCGTACAGAAAGAATCACAATGGTGTAGAAAGGTCAAAGCGGATAATCATAACCCGCATACTCTAGTGACAAGAAAATTTCCGAATATTGTGTTTCAAATGTTGTCGTTTCAGAGTCCTCAAGAACTCACCAATTTTGATAGTCTTGGAGCGCTAATCCAGAACTTAGACATTCCCTCGATACAAGGTACGCTCTATCGGTGCCACCATTCCCCCTCTTCATAGATCTATATAGGTGAGCAGCTTCCTGACATGGGCAACCATTACTGCTGAAGGCGATTGCTCATGGGAGGCTCTAAAGATTGCTCGGGACATTACGAACCATATGTCTACACGTTGCTTCCTTTGTATACTCAAATCGACATACAGCGCCTATATCATTAGCTTAGAGCATCAGGGGATCAACAATCGGGGTGTGCAGTTGAAGACAGAACTTTTGCCATGGTAGGTACCTACTGGTCCGACATGACATAGTACTGGGTCTCCCAGCCCTACTGCTAGCTAGATGCTGCCTGTAGGTAACTCTTTCTGGTGAGACAGCTGGACAAATTCGCCCAGCCGTGCTACTGCATGGCGCAGTCCTACAATATCCACTGCCCTAGCTGGGTAGAACGTACCTCATCACTGTAGCGTTCCACAGACCTGCTGGAACAATACCAATCTTCGCCAAGTAGGTACCTAGGTACTTGAGATAATGCCGGCCCGAGGGACGACATCATATGCCTGAATATGCGGATCAGGCACCTATAACCTGCGGTAGGCATCTTTCATGCTCCGACGTTACATGCGCTTTGACCGACTACCTGAGTGCTATATACATGTATCACCTGCCTACGTGACCGGGGCAGGGTCTACGGACTACGTAGTACTGCCCCGATAGACTGGGGTTACACGTATCCCTTCCCGACACGCGACGTCGCTAACCCAGGAGCACATATGGATGCCCGCAAGTCAGAGCTAGTAGTATGTTACCCGAACATATAGGTATTCAAGAGTGTGACGGGCCCGAAGCGAAGGGCCAGTACAATTAACCATCAGAAGTTTAGTGTTCATCTTACATCAATAGACTACATTATAGACGTCTAATATAAGCTGTGGCCTCAAGACGCCAGTCTCCTAATCTACCTATAACTGTCATATCGTATGCTTACTTCGAACAATCACGGTTGGTAAATCCCTAATATCTACATGCTCATTATTTGTGAGGTCAACCACCCTCACAGCTTCCACGCTGACAATGCCCTCTTTCAGAGCCAAGAATCTAAGCTCGGCAACGTGACAGGCCCCAGGTGCAAGTGGCCCGACTCTAACATCCGCACTCAGATATACTACCTCCGCGCTGTCAATGATGCTACTGTGCTGCATAGCATGGACAACATTTTCGTCGAGGACGGCATCTGCGACACTCCGGTCCTTCGCTGCTTTTGGCTGCTGGAGTTGACCGTGCGACGCTTCCGGCAGCCGAGACATTGAAGGGGGCCGGTTAACTCGTGATTCATTACGTCTCCGCTTTGGAATCACTACAATTGCCAGCTTCCTCGGCACCGCTGATGGTACTGGTGATCGATTAACCACGAACACGTTCCATACGAACTCGTCGCCCGGATATATGTCCTGGGTCGGAGATGGGCCGGTAAAAGTCATGGTGATGCCCATTTCGGGCACAGTAGACTCGGCTCGCGTCGTTGCGGCTTCGAGAGAAGGCAACGCGTCTGGGTGGGTAATAGACGGCGCTGTCAAGGAGGTTGTACTCTCGCCACCGATCGAGAGCTGACTCGGACGATGCATGCGTTGGATAGGTTGCATAGTAGAACCGTATCCTGGATTTACAGGAACTGTAAAGTCAACTGTAGCTGTCCACGCCATGCTCAAGCGAGGTTCACAGACACCCGGGCGAACCAACGCGGCCGCAGATATTGCGATATTGAGATCTCGTATGGGGTTTTTCAAAGCCATATCCGCTTCAGCCGGTGACATGCGGTATAGGAACGTAACATGGTCGTGGGCCACGCAAGATACAGGGAGTGGCATTCCGGATTGGCTCGTGAGATCTTCTACTACACCACCTGCGACTGATATTGATATCTTGTCCAGGATTATCTCGCAGTCGAAGAAGGGTGTAAAATCGACCTCGAGCATTGCGAGAACAGTCGCAGTAGAAGGCGTGGTATTAAGATGCGTGAAGCGCATGCGTGAGTGTGCCGCTGGGTAAACCCGTAGAGAGAGCTTAGGCAAGGACTTGATAGGCCGTAGCATGTCCTGAGTTTGTTGAGTGAGCGGTGCGACCCGAGACACTCGCAGGGCTGATAGACGCGGCTTGACGCCGTTCATAGCAGGATCATTTCCAAAGGACTCGAGGATATTAAGACCCGAAGCCACGCCGCTCGGGAGATACCCATCGTGAGGTCCAGGTCCATCAGAGAGAGATGGGCCCACTGGTTTCAGACTCGCCGTTGCGGTAAAGACAACCGAAGGGCTCTGCAGTCGCATCCTAGGCCGACTGAGAAAAACCGAGTGTTTCCACACTGCAACAGCATACTGCTGACGGTCCTCTTCACCATTGGTACCATCCTCTTCTGAAAACCCGAATAGTATAGTAGGGTCGTCCTCCTCACCTACCATTCCTGCAGAAATGACTTCCGAGGCTGGCTGGTTATCGCGGTCTGGTGCGCTCGCATTGACGATCTGCGCCTCGACAGAGACGACCAAACTCCGTAATGAGGACCGCAGATTGTCTTCTTCGACGTTGGCACATTTGAGAACGAGGTAAATATCGATAGATTCATCTGGGGTCTAACAATGAGCATGGTGAGAAATGGACCTTCTGGAGGAGATAGGGAGCTCCTACCAAAGAAAAGAGATTCCCGCCGTTCTACCGAGCTGAACGGCTCGCCAGATTTCTTCAAGCCATCTTTGAAAGCTTCCTCGACGCTAAATTTGGTCGCAAGGGGTATAAAGTACGTAAGACTGGAATCGTCAAAGTCGAGGTCGAGCACTGGTTTGGAAGCCGTGTCGATTAATGGGTCGGTCATTTTTCGTGCTGCGCCGAATACAGACTAGTAGCTAGAATATAATGAATCGGATTATCCATTCATTTTTATACACTCTGAAAGCCGTTTGTAGGCGATTGAAGCATTCTGCGAACGGGTGTGCCTTAGTTGATGGTGGGAACTTGAGTATGCGAATAGGAGCATGCAGCTACCTACATAGGAGGTATGTATACTAACCTACGGGTTGCTGTTGCAGTTGAAGTTGCCAGATAAGGTGTGGTCTGTGCTCATAGCACCTGCCCAGGTGCCCAGTAAAAGCTTTGTTAGGTAATCCGAGCTACGTACCTGCCCGGACTCCGACCTCCTCTGTTGGCCGTCAAAAAATTCGTCTCTTTCATGCATCACGCATTTCACTTCTTCTATCAAGCAATATACTTCCCCGCCGACGAAGTCGAAATCTACAGCGACTGCTTTTTGTAATTCTCTCTACCCATACTCTTCATGTATGGGGAGAAGAATCTACTTGTCAGCTTCTTAACGCCACTTCAACAGCTATCAGAGCGCGCGAAACTTGCACCATGATGAACGGAGTGAACAGCCACTACGGCCAGCCGAACCCCTGGCAAGAATACAAGAGCCCTGACGGACGCGTCTACTATTATAATTCGATCACGAAGGCGACGCAATGGACCAAGCCGGAGGAGTTGATGTCTCCAGCCGAGGTTCGATACGCGTCCCTATATCGATGTAATAGCATACTAACCAGATTAATAGCGCGCTCTCGCGAACCAACCATGGAAGGAATATACCGCTGAAGGTGGGCGCAAGTATTGGTACAATACCGAGACGAAGCAAAGTTCTTGGGAGATGCCCGAAGTTTACAGGAAAGCATTGGGCCATGAGAGTACTCCTTCGACACCTGCGTAAGAACCTTCGCACCCGTCATCTTTACTCGTTTCTAACCTTGGCAGGCCTTCTACACCCTTTGCGCCTAATGCTCCTTACTCGAGTTCGGGCTACGATCATCATCGCGAGCATCGCGAACATCGAGAGCCCTTCCCTGAATCTCGTCAATTAACCCATGGCAGTGACTTGCGTGTCCAGGCATTTGTCCCCGCTAGCAATGAGCCAGAGTACGCGACGCCCGAAGAAGCCGAGGCTGCTTTTATGAAACTGTTGCGTCGCAGCGGTGTACAGCCGGACTGGACCTGGGAGCAGACTATGCGGGCCACGATCAAGGATCCTCAGTACCGAGCCATCAAGGATCCTAAGGATAGAAAGGCTGCCTTCGAAAAGTATTGCCAAGACATGATCATCCAGGATAAGGAGCGCGCAAAGGATAGATTGGCAAAGCTTCGTGCTGATTTTGCCACTATGTTGAAGAGCCACCCCGAGATCAAGCATTACACTCGTTGGAAGACTGCTCGTCCCATCATCGAGGGTGAAACCATCTTCCGTTCGACCAATAATGAAGAGGAACGACGACAGTTATTCGAGGACTACATTGTAGAACTTAAGAAAGCCCACGTCGAAAGTCAGGCTAGCCTTCGGAAGAGCGCTATGGATGGTCTTATTGACCTTCTGCCAAAGCTCAACCTCGAACCCTACACGCGCTGGTCTGAAGCTCAGAATATTCTTAAGGCGACCGCTCCTTTCCAGAATGACGAGAAGTACAAAGCTCTCAACAACTTTGATATTCTCACCGCTTTCCAAAACCATATCAAATCCCTGGAACGAAGCTTCAATGAGACTCGACAGAACCAGAAGAATAAGAAGCTCCGCGTCGAGCGCAAGCGACGAGATGCCTTTATAGAGCTACTTCAAGAGCTTCGCAGAGCCGGTAAGATCAAGGCAGGAACAAAGTGGAGCCAAGTATATCCTTTGCTCGAGAACGATGAGCGATTTAGGGCTATCTGCGGCCAATCCGGATCAAGCCCCCTTGACTTATTTTGGGATATTGTTGAAGAAGAGGAACGCGCTCTTCGTACAACAAGAAATGACGTGCTTGACGTTATGGACGTAAGTTATCCTAATGATCTGTCTTAAATAAGTTGACTTGCTGACTTGGAATCCAGGACAACCGTTTTGAGTTCACCCCAAAGACCACTTTCGAGGAGTTCTCTTCTATCCTCAAAAATGATCGACGCACTGCTAACATTGATGGTGATATACTAACGCTCATTTTTGAACGGGTATGTTCAGAACTCCTTAACTTATAGGATACTTGGTTGCTGACAAATACGATAGCTCCAGGAGAAAAAGTCCAAGCGTTCCGACGAAGACAAGCACTCCGAGCGCCAGCAGAGAAGGGCTATCGATGATCTCCGTTCTTATATTAAGCACATGGAGCCGCCAATTGCCCCAGATGATACCTGGGAAAAGGTCCGACCCCGTCTCGCTCGCGCCCCTGAATTCCAGGCGGTCAAATCTGAGGACGCTCGACGCGGTGCATTTGAGAAAGTACTTCGTCGAGTTAGGGAACGAGAGGAGGAAGATAGGGATCGCCATAAACGCCGTGACCGATCCCTTGACCGTGGTACGTATCGAGATAGAGATAGAGGAGATCGTTCTCACCGCAGTGATCGCGCACGGCCATCGCGCCATAGTCGTAGCCCGGAGCCTGATGCATATGAAGCGGACCGCCGTAAGGCAATCGCAGAGCGCGAGAAGAATTATCGTAAGTCCAGTATGGCTGAGAGTTTGTTGTCTGACCGTCGGCCGTCGGATTCTTATCGAGAACGCGAAGTCCGCGAACGGGACCGGGACCGTGATCGTGACCGCGAGCGAGATCGTGATCGGGACAGAGATTACCCGCCTCGATCTAGGCGTGATGACCCTCCGAGTCATTACGAGAGAGAAAGGCGGGACCGCGAGGAGGAACGTGAGCGGATGTATCGGCGTCGCGTTGAGAGAGGACCCGTTGAGGAATTGCCTTACGGTGATGACCGCCCTACGTCCTCTCGACGCCGCAGAGCTGAGGATGACGACGACCTCGACCGCCGCGACTCAAGAGATTCGAAGGTAAGACTCGCTGCTTTTCGTGAGATTTCATCCTACTGACATCAATGACAGAGATTAAGAAGAGAGAGAACACCGCGTGAGCGTTCCCCCCATCGTGATACTCGTCACAAAACTAGGACACCCCCAGCAGTAGCAGCAGCAGCAGCTCAGCCGCCTCCTAAGGAAGAACCTGGTGTGCATTCAGGTAGTGAGGAGGGTGAGATCGAGGAAGACTAGTCATTTGATGATATACACAGCCATTCTCCACATCCTCTTCGCCGTCAACGTGGTTCTCGATGCTCGAGACCAATTTTTCACATCTGGGGTAATTGCTTAACCCTAAACTATTATAAAGGGTTATCATCCCTCAGTTATAACCAAATCCCCCATCCCCGAGTAATTTCCCACAAAGACGAGGTTATATACCAGGTACGCGTCAACATGAAGTTAAAGGATAATTGAAAAGTACGTGCGTCAACTTCCGACTACGTTCTTGGGCCTTAGATGACTTGGGACACCTGGATGCAGCTCGGATTCATACCTACTATCTACCGTACCTTCCTTCGCACCTTTTCAACATCGTCGCCATCCCCGAAAAGAACAAAAAATCTACCATATATTTCGCTGTACGTCCACCATCGGTACCGACTATTGCAATTCGACTTTATGCAATCGAGGTTTCTCATCGTTGCACAGGATTTCTACACGGGAAAGAGAATTCGTTCGGATCCAGCTATGGACCAAAATTGGAGCCATTGGAATACGATCTCGGTGTGTATCATCCATCCCTCTTCTGCCCTGGTATTCAGTAAAAGTCGATCCTCCGGTAGATAGCATAATAATTCGATTCCGTTTATATGTATAACCCATCTATGTATTCCATGCACTCTAGGTACGTACTAGATAAAGCCAGCCAAGGTTAGCAACCTAGCGTCGTATTAGTCGAGACCTCAATAGGAGCTATGAGGTAAGGAGAAGTAGAATGATTCCTACCGACGCGGCTGATATCTTACTTCCACGGGGCTTCAATCATGGACACGTGCGGAAAATAGTAGGCTCTGGCTACTGAGCAATGTGTTTCTATTCCTGCTTCTCCCGCAGGCCACTTTCTATGCTCTATCTCCTAGCTACGATGATCCCGGAAGATACCAATGACACTCTGTGCGCCATTAGTTGACGACAGTCACCCACTTGGCCCATTCGTCCCTCAATCTACAGCAAAGGGATCTTCGAAGGCCCTTTCATTCAGCACTAGTTGCTGCAGAGCACATGCGTTCCCAGATGTGTAGGACCAGACGAACAGGGGATAGACTGTCGTCGCCGTAGCTAATCGTCCGGGTCACTTTCCTCCCCACCCTCCGCGTCCGCGCCGGATGCTTCATGCGCGCCCCCGCTCTCTTTACGCTCGAGTTGTCGCTTTTGTACGCCTAGAACGCCGGTATCCGATGCATGTGGGGTATTTTCGAGATATTTGCGGCCGTCGCGATGGCCATTACCGCGTAGAACGCCCTTTTCAAGAGCTGTCCTCTTCCAGGAAGAACTTTATGTGATATTAGTAAGAGACCCTCATAAATGGCAAAGTGATTTCAACTTACGTAGTTTCCGCTCAGCTTCTGTTCCTGGTCTAGCTGACTGTTCAGCTTGTTGATACGGGGTCGGTAGTTTGTGGGATCCCGTCGGAAGGTGACGTCCAAGTTCTTCAAGAACGTGTTGCATCCTGTGAGCAGCGACTCGGGTCTATTGGCATGCGCATCAATACCGGGCTTGCCATCAAAGACGATGACACGGTCTGCCAGGTACGTGGCCATGATGAAATCGTGCTCGACAATGAAGGCGGTCTTCTTGGCGTGCATGATGAACCGCTTGATGACACGCGCCGCAATGATACGTTGCTCGGAGTCGAGGTAGGCTGACGGCTCGTCGATCAAGTAGATATCAGCGGGGAGACCGAGGGCCATGACAATAGCCACACGTTGCAATTCACCACCCGACAGGTTCTTGACTTCCTGGTCAATGAAATCGTCCAGCTTAAGAGGTTTGACAACATCCGTCTGGAACTGAGGAGAGAGGAAAGCCTGCTTGATCCTCTTGAAGAAGAGCTGTCGCACCGTGCCCTCAAACTTGGGGGTAATGGTCTGAGGCTTCATGCTGATTCTCATTTCGGGAACTTTCTTTGCGCTATCGGGTTTGAGCGCACCAGCCAGGAGCCTACAGAAAGTCGTCTTTCCAGTACCGTTCTCACCCATCATAACAATGATCTCAGAATCGGTAAACTCTCCTCCATCAATTCGAAGCCTGAAGTTACCAAGAGTCTTTTCCATCTTGGGGTAGCTGAAGGCGCGAGCCTTGTCAGCCTGGAAATCATCGGTGCCCTCTGAAATACGGAAAGTCAAAGACTCTTCTCGGAATCTCAAGTTCTCAGTGGGGATGTGACCGTCGAGGAAAATATTGATGCCTTCACGGACTGAATGGGGAAGAGTTACGACACCATAGACAGCAGGTTTGCCGTAGAGAACGCAAATGTAATCGGAGAGATAGTCGAGGACTGACAAATCGTGCTCGACTACAATGACATAGTTGTCGGGACCCAGGAGAGAGCGAATCATTCGTGCCGCAGACAGACGTTGCTTGACATCCAGATAAGAAGACGGCTCGTCGAACATGTATACGTCTGCCTTTTGGACACAAACCGTTCCGATGGCGAATCGTTGCAACTCTCCACCAGAAAGTAGATTCACGTCACGGTCGAGAATGTGGCGAAGCTCTAGAACGTCAAGGACCTCGTCCATGTTGTTCATCGCAGATCTATGCTCAAGGAGGAACTTGACACTCTTGTTGGGTGTCTTGACGGCTCGGGGAAGCTGGTCGACGTACTGAGGCTTAACAACAGCCTTCAGGTCATCTTCAAGGACCTTGGTAAAGTAATCTGTCTTGCACGTTAGCTAAATATACTCTTAAATCATCTTTTGGGGGATTGGCGAAGGCCGACTGACTCTGTAGTTCAGATCCCCTGAAGTACTTAATAACCTCCTCCCAGTCAGGAGGGTTGTCATATTTTCCCAGGTTGGGCTTGAGCTTGCCGCTGAGAATCTTCAAAGCCGTACTCTTTCCGATACCGTTGGTTCCAACGAGACCCAAGACTTGACCGGGTCTTGGTGTGGGCAATCGATGGAGCTTGAAGCTATTCGCGGAGTATCGGTGGGTGACCTGAGTCTCGAGGTTGGTGGGCAGGTTGATAATCGTAATGGCGTCGAAGGGGCATTTCTTGGGACAGATACCACATCCAATGCAGAGACTTTCAGAAATGAAGGCTATCTTCGAGTCCGGGTTGACTTCGATACAAAGCTTTCCGCTGCGAACAACCTATAAAATCTAAGATGAGTTTCTGGTTCACCAAAAAAAAAAAAAAAAAAAAACAGTATTTCACGGCCCGGCAGAAAGAAGCAATTTTTTCAAAATAGGAATAGAAAAGTTCCGTACCGGGCACGATCTCTTGCACTCTTGTCGACATTTCTATAAACGGTAAGCATTTTCGCAAGGCTTGGACAAGTTCCACATTAATTCACCTTCGGCTTGCACTATAAGATTTAGATGTTAGTTCAACGCGCCATAGTGGTAGAGAGCAGGATTATCTTCGCGACGTACCTTGTCATCGTTCACGATGGCGATACTAGATTTCAAGTCAGTATATAGCGACGACTAAGTTTGCTTCGAGTCAGATGGTTGCATACCGGGTCAGCTTGGACGCCATGGTCGGAGAAGAAAGGCGACGGTCAACTCCTTCAGGCTTTTCTGAGAAAAAGATGAGGAAGAGGGGGGGAGAGGACGCAAGTTAGAGGTCGCCGAATAAATCAATTAGGCAGGAACGACGATGCCACGAACAGAGGTTTGGGTTTGGAGGAGAAGACTGTTGCGACCAAATGCGCCGATGTTAAAAGTCCAAGATTTGGTGGGGTATCAAAATTAGGGTAGACGAACAATGAGGGGTGATTTTACAGCTTAGTCACCAGTCAACCACTGTGAGTGACGGTAAACCTGATAATTATGAAATGGGATTTTGTGATTGGCCGGTTTTAGTATATACCTGGTGAGACATGAGCAGTCGCTACCTGCACTGTCTGGTCGATGCATCTAAACCCTAGACTGAAGTACATGTACTGTGCATATGTACCCATATGCACCTACATGTATTTCTGGCAACATGAACTTCAAGAGCGATTCCCAGCTGGAGTTGTAGCCAGAGCCTCAAACTCGACGTCATAAAGGAAGTGTTGTCCGCCGGTACACCTCCAACCAGCCGCCACCTTTTTCCAATAAAAGCCATTCGGGCAGGCCTTTTTCGCTCTTTTCACCAGAGCATCACCCTGCAATTTCACGGTGTCGCCATACTGTACCTCTCTCCACCGTTTATTTCTCAAGTCCTCTTCGGTGAAGGTTGGCACACCCCTCTCTCCTTTCTCACTCTTGCCATCAGTATGTTTCCTGGTCTTCTTGCCTTCCTCGTAAACAACAAAGGAGGTAGTCTCCTTACAAACATCCCACTCAGCTATGATCCTCCTTGGGTAGAAGTAGACTCTTGGGTTGCACTCATTTTCGAGGATCACCGCTGCAACAGCAGAGAGTGAGACATTGGAGCGTGCCGTTGCGCAGGGAGTTGATCCGTCCTCACTCTGGTCAACCAAGGTCCAACCGTCCAAGTCACGGGAGAAGGAATAGCTCAGTAGCTTGTCGTTCTCCCCAGCCATGTAGATGCGGATCTGGAAGAAGCGTGTAGCGTAATTCCAAGCCACAGCTGAAAGCATTGCTGTCGGATTGTTGAGTGTATATGACATGGTAGCTAGAGTTGTATCAATTCTTAGTCATACTCATAGCCGATAAATTGGCAATACTCACTTTCCCTCCATCTCGTATGGCCATCCGCGTAGATTTCTCCAAGTTTATTTTGTGGCGTTACATAGAAGAGCCTAATCTCGTCATATGATCCTGTTATGGCCGTCAAGGGGGTGCCTGGCTTGGCCGGGCTCGAATATATGGCATCACCGGTCTCCTATTTCCAGCCATTTTCCGACGTGGAGATGAGCGTGTGGATGCGATTATCGACGTTCTGATAGAAGAGGTAAATGTCCCCACTCTCTGTTCGAATTGCAGCGAGCTTGCTACTAGGCAGAGGCGAAATGATAGGAAACATAACTCCATCCAACTTAGCATCCGCCCCATCGTCGTCAAGCGGAGTTTGCTCCCATCCGTAAGTAGGAGAGATCGAATTTCCCGCCTTAGGATTTCCCTCGTTGACGGTAAAGTCACTACGATTAGTGCTCTGCCAATATTGTAAGCAGAGTGCATTGTGCTTCATTAAGGAAGGAAGATGGGCAGTAGGAAACTCCAACTGAGCCATCTAGAATTCTCACCTCACGGATTCTTTTGTTCTTGTCGATATAGTATACCCTCGTCTGGCCATAGTCAGTGGACCTTAGTTCATGGCTACCTTCAAGCTCTGTGGTTACGAACTGACCTCCCATGTCCCTTCGAAATCCAAACGATTGGCGGAGTCCAGCCACCAGCCAACAGCAGCAACAGGGCTCCCTAGTATAGCGTCATCAACGACTACCTCATTGTTTGCAGGGTACCATTGTTTCGGTATGCCATATCTTATCTCTCTAATCATATAACAGGTGTAGTCATAGTAGCTTGGTTCGGCATAGTAGACACGAGTGATCCTCTTTTGCCCCTGTGGCGTCCCGCGAGATGGGTTTGGTCCACACAATTTCTGAACATTACGTGGAGTCGGGGGGAATAGAGTAGAAACGGCGGAGAGGTGCATATGGGTGTATCGAGTCATGTCGTTGACATCTTGCTCGGCGGCTTGAGGAGACATCATCGACTGAGGACGGTTCTTGATCTCGGGCAGGTGAGGTTCGTACTTGGCAGATAGTGGTCATACAATGACGAGAATTCTATGAAGATCCTCCCGAGGAAGAAAAAGAACCTACTTTATAAGTAAAAATGTGTCGGCCTCTAAGACTAACGTATCACCCCCGTAGAGCACATTCGACGTGCCTTGGGTAGGTACGCACCAGGGACTCGGCTACAGTCCAAATTCACGGCCATTCCTCTACCTAGATCGAATTCCAATACAGAAATTGCATGATTTCTAGCTTGGTAGGCACCAAGTGGCGGACGCTGACAGGCATATCTATTGCTGTGCTTCGAGATGGACCAGTAGCGCCAGTCCGCAACGCATCATTATGCGAGAAACATATCTGGCAATATATTCAGGGAATATACTCTTGTAGCGAGCATTGGGAATCCAAGAACTAAGATTAGGCTCCCAGTCGACTCTAATTCTCGTATGTTGACGTGGCCATGGAGGTAACTGTGCTGCCACTATAGACCCAGGTGCGCTGGCAGGCTTTCTTAGGATCAACTCCACGCCCTTTTGAAGGAGGGGTCTCAGATTTGATCTGGGAACTGGCCAAATGTAATAAGCGGCAAATTCGCTTCTCTTCTTTTTGAAATTGCTGCAATGCTACATCAAGGGGTTGTACAAGCCTCGTCTCCTCGTAAGCTGATCCAGAGCCAATCATGACAGCACGCCGAAATATCAAGTTCCAATGGCAGCTGTGCATATTACCTACCTCCTAATGTAATTGTTGCATTGACTTCATGGCTTACTGATTACCAGCGTTCCAGGCAAGTGTTTAAATATCTGGCTGGGGGTATTTTACGCGCTTATTGCGCATTTGTGGCGAGGTCGTTTCCGCTCGCTTCGGCTGCCAACGTGATACGGACTAGAGAAGAGGCTGTCACTCTGGAAAGATCTTTTTATCAGGCAGAGTTACAGTACTGACAAGTAAAGTCTATCTCACTATTCTACCAACCAATATCAACTACTGCCGCCCAAGTGGTCTATTTGTCCATGCCAATGATAATTGCTACCTAAACTGCCTCTTATTTGTAAGAAAAGGTTTCCACATCGAAGATCGGTTAAGTAAGGGATCAATGAATATGTCGTAGTGTCCCGTAAGGATCGTTCTAGCCTAGAGGTTACCTAATGTACGGAATATGTTTTCTATGACATATGCACTACGGCGGTCTAAAGCCAAACAAGGAACAGAGGAATCTCTCAGGCATCTATTATATCCAAGATCTGATATCTGCCAGACTTGAAATGGCGATTTGTGTTTCTTCTTTGTTATAAATACGTATTTATTCAAATCTCTCGGTGAAATCTTGCCATATTTCATGATGATGTAGGGTTCTATTAGTTGCACATAAATCATGAACACCACATCCAGCTGCTAAAAGATAAATTGTACATATAACCAAATATAAAAAGTATATTGTTCATATTTAAAAACGAGAGGCTGAGGGTGGTATGTCATGTTTCTTGTTGCTTTGTTCTAATTCCTAGAAAAACTTATGCCCGGCGCTCCAGTTTCCCGGTAAAACAGCGTTTGGAGAGACGGCCGTGTTAGTTGCTTTCCCACGTAGTGTATTGTCTATTGGCAAGTCCAAGCCCGGGGTTTGTGGTTTTCTTCCTGAAGAACACCTATAACCGACAGCCATTCTATCAGTTTGGATGCAGAATGGCTTCACCGGTTGGAATGAAATCCTTTTATGGCTGAGCCAACAAATAGGTAGCCAATCAGAAATTCCCACCCCCTTATTCGACGCTAAAGCCACTACTTCGCTCCCCACTTAATTTATTCGGACAATTCAGCCACAGTCAATCGCATTTATACCGGCGTCAGACTTTGAAGTGCTCCATGTGCGGGGAGTACTGTAACGCACAGTATATCTACATCCTAAGATGCGTGCCTTACAATGTTCATCGCACAAAGCGGCACTTAGTCTGACGCTGTTCCGCCTACCTTTAATACGAAGATGTGTAAATTACCTATGCATACAGATCGTATATCCCAAAGACCCAAAGGGACCTGTGTTTCAAAGCCCTTAACTCTAAAATGTAAATAAGGTCCTCTGACAATATCCAGGATGGCTGACGCTTACACTGACGTGCATGGATGAATGTTGGTAAGAAGTATCTGTGTTCCGACTCACTAACAAGGCTGGTACGTGCACTCTCAAAAACGTCGGTGCGGAAGCCAGTGCGGCTGTTTTGGAAAGCTACCTCGTAACATACCTGTAATTTTTCAAAGAATTTATCGAGGTGCATCACAGTGTATGTATTTGGCTTACTTGCTACAGGTATATACTGTATGTATACCTCGATGACTAGGTATGCCAAGCCGTCTGTTGGAAGGTGACGACCCCATGGTTAAGTAAAATATAGTCACGTGATACTTATTCAATGGTCGTACTTACAGTGCAGAATACCTCGGGATATCACGCAGGGCAATGTATGAATGGCCTCAAAGCAACCGCGTCTTGTAACTTTGGTAAGCGGCCAAGGTAAACTGGTTAGGTCTAAGTACGATAAATAGAATCCTCGGTACTGTTGTGGAGCTATGAAAAACTTCACAGGCAGACAGGCAACCTTACCATTAGTGGTAGGTGTAGAGCGGACACCTAGTAGGGTATTTGCACTGTGTATTAGGTACAGACTGAAATTGAAAACCTAACCGGTCTTATTGAATCCATGACTAGCCGTAACAAAGAATTGCAAAACCGAGCGCTTGAGTTGAAAGGTTAGCGCTTCTTCTAGGCCTTCCTAACAGTGCTAGGGAACAGGTGAAAATTGTGGCGTGTGGCTGGTGCCCCACTAGACTCTTTCGCTACTAGCGTTTTCAAAGCTGGCAAGGTAGGTACCTCCCGCCCTCCGTCCACTTTCAATGTTCCCCGACCACCAATTCTTCCAGGTCGATTTCCGACAGTTTCTCACAACTATTGCCCACAACACGCACCATACGGGGCCGCACCCCTTCTTCATCAACCCCATAAGCCCAGATCGTATTGTTTCTCTTTCTGTCTGGGATACACAAGTTGATGATTCGTAAGTACTTTATTTCTATTCCGGCACTCAAACTGTTGCTGGACAAGGCTGGAGTCTGTCACTCGGCCGTGTACTTGACATCGAATCCATCCCGAAGACTTGCACACGCGACCTTACCATCGCTTCTTCTGCTGCATCTGAGCTTCTCGGGTGCTGATATTTAGATGGAATCAGTCGTTCTCGGTATGTTGGACGCGCTGAGGCATCCTCGCTCGTCACGTCAACACCGACCGGCCGCAATTCCTTTTCCATCACCTATCAGCCTCGCGTTCATCGAGACATCACTTGATATGCGCCAGCTCCATTGTCAGACCCATTTCCCATGTTCAAGAGCTGTTTATTGCGTCGTCTTGGTCGCTGCTTTTAGCGCTGTCCATCGAACCCACACATGTAGTGTTTCCGTGGTGAAAACCTGCTAACCTTGCTGTCATGTAGCGGACAGGCGTGTCCAAGACCAACATGTCGAGCTCACCGGAGCCCAGTTCCGTCAACGGCCACGCGTCGCCGGAGACGCGAGCTGGTGCGAGAATAATCCTTGACGACCGCGTCAGCGAAAGCGATCTCTCAGATGTGAACGAGAACGAGAACGGTGCTCTCCCAGCATCATCTTCCTCATCACCCGCCCGTAATCAATCACCTCGGGATGTCGAACAAGACCTAGATTCCCAAGGTGGAGCTGAGTCCAGCGATAATGATGATGATAATAATGCCTCAGATGATGCCGACTTTGACATGGAGGATAGCCCTGCCCCCTCGCAAAGTGACGCGCCTCAGGATGAGACATCGACTTCGAATAGCTCGCGTCGTGCTCCTAAGAGAAAAGCTGTCGCTGATGAAGATGAGTATATACGAGAGAACCCTGAGCTGTATGGTCTGAGAAGAAGTGTATGTGAATTCAATCATCACTGTAGGCCATTGCTAACTCGCCTCCATTAGTCTCGTCCTACGAAACAGCCTAAGATTGTGAGTTGAAATATTCACTGTAGAAACCTTATCGAGTTGGTTATGTCTAACAATCTCATTCACAGGTTGAGTCTGACGAGTCCGATGAAGACTCTGATTCCGATGTCGTTCCTACGAATCGTCGAACGAAAAAGCTTCGCGTGGAGCAGGTCTCGCGACAATGTGAGTTATTTCCCAAATGTTTGCAAGTCGATTGTATTGATCTTATACTGATAAACCTAACTTGTAGCTTCGAAACGTGGCACACCAGCAAGACAGACCGCCGATGATTCTGACTCGGATACCTACGGCGGAGCTCGCGCTAGAACATTTATTAAGAAAGCCCGTCGTCAACAATCCCAATCACAACCCTCACTATACGTTGAAAAGCGATGGTCTAATCGAAGAGCCGCCCAACAAGTCCAGACATATGTCGAGAGCGACATTGACGACGAGGACGAATCCGAGCTCACGCCCAACTACTGGGCGGGCGAGGAACTTGGCGAAGATTCTATGTACATTGAGAAAGTCGTGGGCCATCGCGTCAGAGATGGCGGTGAGTTGACTCCAGACGCGACTCGGGAAGATTTCGAGTACAATATAAAGTGGCAAGGTAAATCCTACCTCCACAACACATGGGATACTCTAGACACCCTTCGCGGATACCGTGGATTCCGGAAGCTTGAGAACTACTATAAGCGGACCATCGAATACGAGATCGACCTCAAGTTTGCGGGCGATGATATCCCGCCCGAGACTCGAGAGCAATACATGCTCGATAAAGAACGTGAACAAGATGCCTTGGAAGACTATACCAAGGTGGAACGAGTTGTCACTCAACGAAGTGGCGAAGAGGGAAGAGAGTATTTTGTCAAATGGAAGGGCTTAACCTATGAACATTGCACATGGGAGGATGCTTCCACCATTAGTGCCATGGCCCAAGACAAAATTGACCAATTTCTCGACAGACAGTCGAGGTCGTGGACGTCGGATCGATATGAATCGAATCCCGCGACCCGAAGCAAGTTCCTGAAGCTTGAGAAACAACCCAGCTACATCAAGGGCGGCGAACTGAGAGGCTTCCAGCTCACGGGAGTCAACTTCCTCTGTCTCAATTGGTGTAGGGCAAACAATGTCATCCTTGCTGATGAAATGGGTCTTGGAAAGACTGTTCAGACTGTCTCTTTCTTGAGTTGGCTCCGTAATGAGCGCAAACAGGAAGGCCCTTTCTTAGTTGTTGCGCCATTGAGTGTCATACCCGCTTGGTGCGATACGTTCAACTTGTGGTCTCCAGACCTGAACTATGTTGTATACCTTGGTAATGCTGAGGCGCGAAACACGATACGAGAACACGAACTCATGTTCAACGGCAACCCGAAGAAACACAAGTTCAACGTCCTCGTCACCTCTTACGAATACATTTTGATGGATGCTGATTTCTTACGAAGCATCAAGTGGCAAGCTCTCGCTGTTGACGAAGCTCACCGCTTGAAGAACAAAGAGTCCAAGCTGTACTCGGAGCTCATGAGCTTCGGTGCCCCCGCTAGGGTTCTCATCACTGGTACACCGATTCAGAATAACCTGGCTGAACTTTCATCACTTCTTGATTTCCTAAACCCTGGCAAGGTCCACATAGATGAGGATCTGGACACGCTGGCTGCTGCAGACGCCCAAGCAAAGCTCCAGGACCTCCATGTCGCTATTGCACCCTTCATTCTACGAAGAACTAAAGAGACTGTAGAGTCAGATCTCCCCCCAAAGACTGAGAAGATCATTCGTGTGGAACTTTCAGATGTTCAGCTTGAGTATTATAAAAACATCCTGACCAGGAATTATGCCGCTCTCAATGAGGGAAACAATGGTCAGAAGTCATCTCTGCTGAACATCGTCATGGAGCTGAAGAAGGTCAGCAACCACCCGTATATGTTTCCCGGTGCCGAAGAAAAGGTCCTCAACGGCAGTGAGCGCCGCGAAGACCAAATCAAGGGTCTTATCGCCAGCAGTGGAAAGATGATGCTTCTTGACCAGCTGCTTGCCAAGTTGAAGAAGGACAATCATCGTGTTTTGATCTTTAGTCAAATGGTGAAGGTGCTTGACATTCTTGGAGACTATCTTCGATTGCGTGGCTATCAGTTCCAGCGACTTGATGGTACTATTGGCGCCGGCCCTAGACGCTTGGCGATAAACCATTTCAACGCAGAAGATAGTTCCGACTTCTGTTTCCTGCTGTCGACAAGGGCCGGTGGTTTGGGTATTAATCTAATGACTGCGGATACTGTTATCATCTTCGACTCGGACTGGAATCCTCAGGCCGATCTTCAGGCTATGGCGAGAGCCCACCGTATTGGACAGAAGAAGCCTGTCACTGTCTACCGCCTTGTCTCCAAGGAGACAATTGAGGAGGAGGTTCTTGAGCGAGCTCGAAACAAGCTACTACTTGAGTATCTTGCAATCCAGGCTGGAGTAACAGACGACGGAAAAGCCTTTAGGGAAGAGTTCAAGCAGAAAGGTCTCAGGATCGATGAAGCTAAGTCGGCAGACGATATCCAGTGGGTGTTGAAGATGCGGTCCCAGAAAATGTTTGAGCAATCTGGCAACCAACAGAGACTGGAGCAACTTGATATCGACTCCATTCTTGAGAATGCTGAGGTTACTAAGACCAAAGTGGATGACAAGATGAATCTTAGTACTGGAGGCATTGATTGGGACAACTTCATGCAGTATACCGATGTCAAGGTCGATGATCTTGCTCTTGACTGGGACCAGATTATTCCGGCAGATCAACTGGCGGCAATCAAGGCTGAAGAAGAAAAGAAGAAGGAAGACGAGTACCTCGCAAGAGAACTCGAAGCCAGTGCTCCACGGCGAGCTGCGCTAAAGAGCTCTAGACCTAATGGCGACTCTGAGAGAGCTGAACGAATCGCGAAGAAACGAGAGCGAGAGCAGCTAAAGCAGGAGCGTCTGGAGGAGCAGCGGGCAATGCTTTCGGATCCTCGACGACCACTTAATGAGAAGGAAACTCGTAACCTGATCCGGGCATTCATGCGGTACGGTTTCATTGAAGATCGTCCGGATGAGTTGCTACGCGATGCTCGTTTGAGCGATCGAGATCGTGACTTCATAGGCGAACTACTCCAAGACCTTGTCAATATGTCTCGTGAGGCTGTGGAAAAGAACAATGAAGAGATCCGAGCCCAAGAGCAACAGTCAAAGAAAAAGTTGACTAAGAAGGATATCAAGGCAGTCATGTTCGACTTCGGCGAGGTCAAAAAGATCAACGCTGAAACCATCCTGGACCGCCCGCCTCAGCTGCGTCTTCTGCGACGCGTTCTTAGAGAGCTACCAGACTTCCGAACATTCCGACTCCCGGACGCCACGAAGGCAGCACATTACAGCTGTGAATGGGGCCCTAGAGAGGATGGAATGCTTCTTGTTGGTATTGACCGATATGGCTTCGGTGCCTGGACTCAGATTCGTGATGATAGAGAACTCGGCATGCAAGACAAATTTTTCTTAGAGGAACATCGCATCGAAAAGAAGCAAGAGCGAGAGCACGCTGATAACAAGGGTGCCAAAGCTCCCGGAGCCGTTCATCTAGTTCGTCGTGCGGAGTACTTATTGTCGGTGCTTACCTCGATCCATTCGGATGATGTGAATGCTCAGAAGATTGTCGAGAATCACCATCGCAACAATAAGAAGAGTGGTCACGCTATGCCTAATGGACATCGTCGACCGGAGAAAGGCGGATCCATCTCTGCTTCACCCGCTCCTCAGAGTTCGAAGAAGTCTTCGCATCGGGAGAGGGATCACGATCGTTCTCATTCTCGAGGAGATCATCATCGCTCCCGTAGTAGCATTGGAGATAGCAGCACGCCGAGGCCTGATTCTAAACGCAAGCACAGCGGCGAAGCAGATGACCGCCGGCACAAGCATCGCCGAGTCGAAGAACTTCGCAGGTCTGATAATAACCAGCGTCAAGCTGAGGACGAAGACGATGAAAGAAATGCACCTGTTATCGAGGCCCTCATGCAGCCGATTTGGACGCATGTGGAAAAGGTTGAGTCTTGTACCAAGGCAAAGATACCTGTTGCTAAGGCTAGAGCTAAAGTCTTGAAGTCTGAGATAACAGCTATTGGTGATTTCATCGAGGGTCTGAATAAGACTTCCGCATTGTCTCTTGACCAGCTGGAGGAGCTTAAACCGAAACTATGGTATGTCATTATTAATACATGGTATATACATGGTATTAACGGAAGCTGACTACGTTATAGGAGATTTATTTCTAAGAGAATACCGCCCTCCGAGAAGCAATCCTCCGGCAAGTCGGAGAAGGACAAGGACAAGGACAAATCCGGGTCCCAGATGACCGGCCCGCGATTAGCAGCCTTGTATCGACAATTAAAGGAGGCAGAGAAGAGGGACGCGGAAAAGAGTGGTGATGGCCCGAAGCCGAAGATTACTGGGGCGATCACCAATGGAAGCTCCCGCAGCGAGCCGTCCAAGACGGTCAGCTAGCGTTAATATTGCAGGAACTGACCTCGATCGGTCATGAAGAAAGGACACAAAACCAATTGACCAATCCATTTTATTGCATTGTACGGCGTTACGGTCCGGTGGCATCTTAGACAGGCGAGGTTGGAGTCAACAAATTCATACCCAGCAAAAGCATCGAAGTTACAGGAGACCAGGAGTTTTATGGTCGGCATGACTAATTATCTCCGGCTTGTCTATATCAAACCTCTGATCTCGGATGGGGTCAGAGTGTTCTAGAGGGGAGTTAAGAAACAGGAGAAGGTTAGGGGTATCAAACCGCGAATCTGGCTTAGCTACTGCATCAACATCACATATCCTCTCACCTCGTTGAGGTCTACTTATAATGGGACCAAGTGGTATCTTGGTGAGAGGACTATGGCCGAGGGTGGATAGCATGGAAGAGCCTTGTGGCGGTAATATATCAATTATTGTGACACATTGCTTGCCAGGAAAAGAGCAGTGTAAAGTGGCTATGCTCATATAGCCAGCTCCCGTTAGTCAGCTCTATAGCCGCCTGGAGATGTGTCAATGGAAATTATGAACAAATCTGCACTGCTCCGTGACCCTTACTGCCCCTTGTATGCACGTGACTTGAGTGATGTGCGATATCGCCGTCTAATATGGACTGGATTAGGCGTCCAGGTAAGCTGGTAGACGTGGCAGTAGCCTTGCCACGTGGCTCAAGAACACTCACTAATTCCTCCGAGTCACGCAGATCATGATGTCTCACGTCATTTCATTCCGAACGTAGCTCTTAAGTATTTTGTATTTCCCTATATATACAAGCTCCCTTATCGAACGGTCTTTTTTTCGTTCAAGTGTCGAGCGACAAGGAATAATAATTCTCGCAGCTCTACTTT